>JAEIFT010000202.1:0-466708 GCA_018904225.1 Lordiphosa mommai | reverse complement strand
CATTTAGGAACCCAGCATGGCCGTATTTTAAGAATATTTACAGGGTATTACGAAAGATATACTTAACTACGTAAAAACTCGCATGCATAAATAAACACACAGTTGGCATATGAATTGCTTCAGTGCTAAAGATAGCAGAGTCCACATTACACAACTTTGCTTGTGCATTATTCTGTGTCGGTGTGTGCGCGGTAGAAGTTGCAACTTCTAGTGCATATTTTTGTGCGTCAGGGCACCAAACCCTTCAGGCATTATTAATGCGAGTGGCTGCCACTTGAAGCTCTTCACGTATTATGAAGTAGAGTGGAGTTTGCTTTTTTGCTGCTATTACTGTTAATCAGCATTGACAGTTTGTCAAGATGTTGTCAAGTTGCATTTGAGAACTAACTGTGACAAAGATAAGCACATTCAGCAGGCAGCTACATATACTTTAAGAATCAGTCAACTTCTCTGAGTTGACGCTGACAGTTTTTAATCAGCATTAACTGCAGAGGCTCTAAGGCAACAGAAGTTAAAGGATAACAAATGCCTACAGGTTCAAACAACAATGAAATGGATTTTTATTGTTGCGAAGCGTCGAGAAACAAATTGCAAAAGTAAATAAAACGAAACAAAGGAGACAACAGGCAGGAGGCCTTCTGTTGGAAGGTGTCGCAGCCATAAAGAACGTAATAAATTCGCTTAAAGTCGTGATGCGAAATAATTTGCTGGATAATAATGGCGCAAGAAATGATACAAAAAGAAGGACGATAGCTTTTCGATAAAGCCAGCCACAATTTAAACTCTTTGCGTGCGTAACTGTGTTGCCATTAATGTAAATGAGTGTCGTTGAAATGTCAATACGATTATCAATACTTCAATGGGGCATGCTGTGCAGTTCAGCCTCATGACATCGGCACCCACCCAAAAAGCATACCGAGTTCAGCTTAAATCAATAAACTGCAATTCGGTTACGAAAGTGGAACACGGGGCCGGGGACATGAGTAGCCAAAAACTCATTAAATTGTTAGGTACAAATGCAGCAAATGAGTCATCGACAAATTCTTTTATATAATAAAAAGATACAAATGGGCCCGTTACACTTAGAGTACCGAAAGCGTCAGTTAAAGTCGGCCCTGGGGTCACTGTGGGCCGAGCAGCAAAGTTTTAGAGAAGCTTGGTTTATGGCTATTAATACTCACAGAAGACTCTAGTCGCAGTGAGAAGGCGACAGCTGTGAAGAAGCTTACAAGTTTTTTATTCAATGTTCAAAAAGCGGGATCAAGATACATTTTAAACCGACTTCTGAATTTGCTTTGGGATATTCTATTAAGAAACGCAAAGCTAGCCTTAGCTGTGTCAAAGTTTTTATACCCTTTAATGTGCTCGGTCTGACTTATACCGGAAATATGGTAAGATGTAGTTAAACTGAGTAATTTAACATGATTGCGATCTATTTATGTTTTCATAATGACGGACGGATGAATAATCCAAAAAACATTTTTAATTCCTTTCGTCAGACAGCAAATTAATAAACCTGTTAAACCATATGAAACAAAGTTTTTCCGCAAAATGTAGTGAGATTTACCAAAACTCATTATACCCTTGCAGAGGGTATATTAAAATTGTCACGATGTTTGTAACGCAGTGAAGGAAGCATTTCCGACCACATAAAGTATATCTATTCTTGATCAGGATGACGAGCTGAAGTTCATTTCCGTTTGTCCGTCTGTCCGTCCGTCCGTCTGTCTGTCCGTGTTTCTATGCTAACTCCTCCCTCAGTTTTGAAGTTATCTTGACCTGAAACTTTTGCAAAGAGTCTTTAAATACAAATGCACGCTGCAATATGTTGGAATCGGCCGGATCGGATGACTATATCATATAGCTGCCATAGGAACGATCGGTCCAAAAAACTAGTTCTAATGAGAAAAACTTTTTTGTTTTCCATCGTAGCATCACCAATCGTGGTATATATCAGTTTTATATACTTCCATAACAAAAATATTCTGAAAAATTTATCAAAATCGGATGACCATAGCATATAGCTGTCATAGAAATTGATCGGTCAAAAAACTAGTTCTAGTTAGAAAAACTTTTTTGTTTTCCATATTAGCATTACCAATCGTAGTATATATTAGTTTTATATGCTTTCCCATAATTCTGGAAAAATTTATCAAAATCGGATGACTATAGCATATAGCTGCCATAAAGTTAAAAATAGTTCTAGTGAGAAAAACTTTTTGTTTTTCATCGTAGCGTCACCAATCTTGGTATATATTAGTTTTATATGCTTTTACACAATTCTGGAAAATTTTATCAAAATCGGATGACTATAGCATATAGCTGCCATAGGAACGATCGGTCGGAAAATGTGGTTGTACTAAGAAAAGTTTTTTTTTCAATGGTGTCAAATTTTTATTATCAATGATTTAAACAATTTTAAATATCTGATATCTATATCCTATATATATTTTTCCAGTTAAATCAGTTGGAGTAAAGTTTTTCCAAGGTATTAAAAACTTCGGCAGTCGAAGTTAGCTTTAGCCTTCTCGTTTTTATTGAACTTTGTAAAAACATATTATTTGAAAATGATTTGTAAATTGCTCGCCAGTAAGTTTTCTGTATTTCATTTGGTAAATAACAAGTATTGCATAATAAATGTAGTTGGGTGTGAACCTCATGTACATACAGATCATACAGATTGCATCTGAAGGCAAATCAATATAGTTTACCAGTTGCAGTGGGTGCATTCACTAAAGAACGGGATATTATGTGTATATGGTAGAATATAAGTGCCCAGGGCCAAAGCATAACTTGCCGAATAATCAACCGCTATACATGGTTAAAGGAAACAGACAGAGAGAGAGAGATATACCGGACCAAAAAGCCCCAGCGAACTCTTCCAATCAATTGAAGTTGAATTCTGCATGCAGCTGGGAGAAACATCAACAAACCAGCAGCAGCGGCAGTGGCAGCAGCAACTAGTTTATCCGGTTGACACAGTTGGTGGCCACTTGGAGTACTGTGGAAGGGGGGGGGCTAGCAAAGTGAGAATGGTCAGGCAAAAAAAAAAGTAGTTTATGGGCGCATTTTTCATTCTGCTTTGCTGCTGCGCATAGTGCAAAGTCAAGAAAACTCATGAAAACGCCAACGAAAGTCGTAAGACAGGAACGTACATTTCTTAAACACTTCAGCAGATATGGAGAAGATGCTGATGAACTGTGACATATCCCGTACTCTGGCATATTGCCCTTTTTTTGTTCTAAGCCTCGTCATGGATACTTTTCCTAATTATGTTCACTTTCATTGGCACTAATTGCCCCTTACGCCGACTCATGTCTACTCATTGTTAAGCAAAGAAATCATTATGTCATCGACAATAAGTCAGATCAGACTGGTGGACAGATCCTTTGGCTTAAACTTGGCCTACACAAGTAGGGCAGGGCCGACTTTAGTTAAAAAACTGTCGAGCTTAGGAGATTATTGCTATGCAGCCTAATAACTTTTAGTTGAGCAATCAAAAACACAAAAGCAGATTTAATGCAGATTCATCTCTTTTCGGTATGAAACTTTCGCTCACAATTCAAATTGCTGCACAATATGTGCTTCACCCTGCTCCCAGGACGATGGGCTGCCATTAATACGAATGTAGGCACGCCATTTTTGCCTGCAGCGCTTTGACAGCTCGCGACCAGCACTTGAGCAAATCCTGCATTCTGAATCAGCCATTCCGCCCATGGTTATGTCTGAAGTGGATTTTTATTTTTTCACTTTGTATGTGAAAGGGTCTGCAAAAGGCCTTATAGCTTGACTGCGATGGCGGCAAATAACTCGGCATTAATTAAATACGAATTTGTAAATTGTTTGTCATGTTGACTGAAGTTAAATTAGTATATGGTTACGAAAGTGGAAGGTTTTCTACTGAATGAAGTTAAAAATGCTCGGGACATTCTGCATAGCAGAAAAGATTTTTATTATAAAAAAAAGTTTCTAGAAAAAACTTTTAAAAATTGCAGAAAGTTGGTCATATTCATAATAAAATGTTTTCTCTCTAGAAAATAGTCTTAATTTGGACCGACTGTTTAATTTGCTAGCTACAATGTCTTTAAAGTCATACCGATTTTTCTATAACAAATTTTTCCAGAATTGTAACCAATAGTTTTTAGAAAATCAAATTCTACAGAATATAAGAGCATTGGGGTATACCAGTAGCTACACAAAATTTACTTCTCAAAACTAAATTTTCTCACAAGATATAGTCAAGAATTTTTGAGCCGATCGTTCCTATGGCATGCTATAGTCATCGGTCTTGGGTCAATTTTTGCTTATTTGTAGTTCAAAACTTTAATGTTTATATATTATATTTAGGAAAACAAATGTTTGGCTAACTAATTCTATTTTCTCAACATTTAAAGTTATTTTTCCAAACATTGATAGTGCAGTTTGCATACTCAGTACATAAACTTTGTTTTATAAATTATAAACTTTACATATTTTAAGACATGGATACATTTTGAATTTATTTGATACAGGGACCGTAATTAAAAATAATAAAATAAACTGTCTCAATTTAATGATAACCTATTCAATTTTGTCGATTTGCTCACAGAATAATAATGATTATTTTCCGTATGTTTGTCAGTCTTTCCGTCTGTCTGTATGAACGCGTAAATCTTAAACTTAGGCCTAAAATCTATCTAATCTAAGCGCCCAATAATATCGCTTATAAAGCGCGGAAGTTTTGCAAGTTTAATGTTTTTTAGCCATCCAACAGGCGGCGTCGTAAGCGTCGGCTGCGTGAGTGTGTTATAGGCGTAGAAAAACACAAAAAATCCAGTGTACAGGGAATTTAGCAGTCGTGCTTGTCGTGTTCAGGACTTTCCCGACTTACATGATTTCGATCAAAGCAAATGATTTAAATCATTGTTTTTAGACTTTTTAGTTATGCGTTAATGTTCTTTATCTGTAATATGCCATTTAACACGCAAGGGGTTATGCTACCGCCTCTGATCGCCTCGTATCTGTGCCTAAACTGCTAACGAGCGTTCATATTCATGGACTGTCCGAAGTTAATGTGTTTATTTCTCTTTTCCTCCGGCTGGAGCTAGCGTGGAGGCATTAAATTGAAGCAAAAACCTTATATAGTTTTAATGCTTTTTTCTGTTTGCCTTAAAACATGTTTGTTCTGCCGTTTAGGCGTGTTGGAAATCTTTCGTTTGGGTCACTGACCACAGACATATTCAAAAACAGTTAACAATCCAACTCTCATCAGCTCGCTTGCGTTGAGCAGAACGCACCCGTTTTTCCTGCTCTAAGCACAACACTGCAACAGTTGCTGGCCTGATGGTCTGGCACCCAAGATGGGGGCTTGCCAGAGTTGTCCAACAGACAAAATCTCTTTCAATACGCACGATTTTTGAGAAGCAAGCAATAATTGTCTATCTATTAAAAATATTGACGATGATATTTTCTAAAGTTACTTAGGGCCGATTTGTTATCTTCTAGATAGCTGCTATGTGTTAGATAAGCACAAATTTAACGCTGTTATTCCCGCGGGACGCGAATTCAACTGTTACCTCAGACAGGTCTAAAATATTTAAAAATCTTTGGGACGTCACAGGACGAATTTATAATTACCAAATTAAAAAGTTCCCAAGTGATTGCCTTCTGAAAATAATCTTTTAAAGTTCGGGATTTGATAAAATTTGGGATTCTTGATATCGTATTTCGTTACAGTTATCTGTCAAGATTCAGATAATAAAACTCTTTTAATGTGGTTTAATTGGTGAATTTTGTGAATTTTGTTTAAAATTTAATACTACAGGGTTGCCCATATTCGACGGACCCATCTGGCAACGCCATAACTTTTGACAGAGATGTCAGATCGCTTAATGACATACCGCGTTTGAAGCGTCAGTCCAAGCAGATTTTTACCATGGAACAATACACGCCACGCGAGCGCTCTGAAAAGAGTCATCGAAATGGCCGAAGATGACGAACAATTTTGGAAGAAAATAGATTATCATGTCCGATGAAGCCCATTTCACATTGAATGGGACCGTAAATAAGCAAAATTGCCGTATTTACGCCACTGAAAAATCCTCAGGAGATTCAAGAAGTGCCTCTTCATGACGAAAAAGTCACAGTTTGGTGCGGCGTTAGTGCGAAAACGGTCATTGAGCCGTTTTCTTCCAAAATGAAAATGGCCATGCTGTTACCATCAACCAGGAGCGTTATCGCGACATGATGACCAATTTTGTGATGCCAATTATTCGTCGAAAGCGTATGAGGCAGTTCTGGTTTCAACAAGACGGCGCTCCACCGCACACAAGTCGCATAACAATCGATTTTCTGAAGAAATTGTTTCCGGGCCGTTTGATGTCGAAAAGTGGTGATTTGGACTGGCCACCGCGTTCGCCCGATTTGACGCCGCCTGACTTCTTCTTGTGGGGATATTTGAAGTCAAAGGTTTACGTTAACAAGCCAAGGACCGTAAAGAGCTCAAGGACAACATTCGTGAAGAAATAGCCGCTATTCCGGCCGAAATGTTGGCGAAAACGATGAAAATGCTGCAAAAGGGCACAATACGCCATCAACGCCAGAGGCGACCATTTGAGAGATATCATATTCAAAAATTGATGTAAACAAATCTACTTGGAACAAATTAAATGATTAAGATTGCCAACCGCCAAATTTTTATTTTTTCTTTGATTTAAAAAAAAAAAAAATGGGTCCGTCGAATATGGGCAACCCTGTACAACAATTTCTAGAACTGCTTACTGCTGGCAGTTACAAAAATTTGCACTAACTTATTATAGCTTTTGATACTGAGTATAATTAACTCGAATTTGTGAACAAATGCAATCATTTTGTTATGTGGTTCAATTGCAGTAGTTTACTCTCCTTTCACCCCCATTCTCTCTCTCTCTCTCTCTCCCTCTCTTTACGCTCCCTTGTAAACCAATAACATGAAAATGCTCGTTTATAGATGCCATGCAACAGAGCGTATACGTAACGTGTGCAAATATTGTCTCAATTTGGCGCTATACTACACTTGGCTTGCTTCGTTGAAGGGCAAATAGAGAGGGGCGAAGTTTCTCGCTCAGGCTTATGCAGATGCAGTCTACCAGTTACCAGCTACCCATCTTCTCTCATGTGTGCGAAATAAACAATTTGTATGCGAATTTCCCCTTTGCCATCTAAAGGCAACTGAAATTGCATAGCCATGAATATGAAAATATGCACAGCTTCTCTTTGGTTCCTTCTGATGGAACCACCACTATACCATGCTTTTGCATAAGCAAGCAACTAGGAAATTGAAAGCAAAATATGATGATGTTCGATTTAGAGATTTTATATAGCTGGAAGAATATGCGGGTGCAAGTACATTCTATCTATCGTTATTTGTGCAAACATCAAATATGTGGCTGCACGAAACAGCAACAGACATCTTGCCAAAATTAAAGGCTCATGCATAATTCCTTAATCGCTTGAATACAGTTTTCGTAACTGAAAACAAATCAAGCGATTTTCAGGAAAGCAAACATGAATATAAATTTTCTATTGTCTGTGAAAGATGAAAATTAGGTCAGTAATTCTCTTTGTGGACCTTTTGCAATGGTATCGAAACTTTGCTGAGTAATTTGTAATACACAGAAGAAAGCATTTTTATACACACACTTTATTTATTTTTCCAAATTATATCCAACTACCTGGACGAAATAAATATTGGGACACTCACTGTCATAGTTATTTTCACCGTTAATAAAAATTGGTAACTTTAAATGACAAACATTCTTTTGGCTTCATATCTTAAGTATCGCGTTAAAATTTGAATTTATAATCGGGGCTTTTCTTGACCTTGTGGAAATTGTTTTTTTTGCAGTACGAAAATTATAATTGGTACACATCAAGAAAGTTATGCTAATTGACTGTTTACTTAAGATTTTCGAAGATAAGGTGAGTATTTGCTTACTATCTGTGTATAAGAAATTAAGTTATTTAAAACTAAAAAAATGTTAATTTAATATAGTGGAAGTAAAAACAGAAATAATGGGTAATGGAGTAAAGCTATCGGGGAATATGCAAAATATTATCCTTAATCTGCGTAATGAAGGCAAAAGCATTCGCAGAAATAACCAATATTGTTGAAATTAGCAAGATACTGTTTCAAATTTTTAAAAAACACAGAAGCATACAATAAAACAATTAAAAGGGCCGACCACAGGTGAACGACAAACGAAATAAAAAATGCTGTAAATACGACTAGTACGGTATAGCTAAACGTCTCTTAAATACCCCGTCATTCAGCAAATATTAGTTCTGATAATAACATTAAATATGAAAAAAAGTTCAAACCTTTACACAAGATAAAACAACCACTGCTTTTTGCAAAAAGTACAAATTTTGGACAAGTGTGGAAAACTTTTCTTGTGACGAAAAAAAAAATTCAAGATGGCAGAAAAATGGTACGGGGATATCCGCGTGACGAAAGCCCTATCCAATTGGTGGAGGAATCTCTGAGGTATGGGACACCCTGGAGATCCCTGTATGTTTTGTATCAACGAATGAATTCTCGTGTACAAGCCTATCGAAGTTTTGATACCGTTTAGCGAAACATTCGGAGAAATTGATTTTCAACAGATAACTGCAATCCATTTATCAAAGCGTCAAACAGTTTTGAGGATCGGAAAGTTTATCTTTGGTATCAGCTTGTAGTCCGACTAAACCCGATTGAGAAGTTGGGGATACTCTCGAACAAAGTTTCTACAGACGCAATTTGAAAAATCCGAGCTCAAGCTATTATCGAAGAATGGGCCAAATCGAAACAAAACTTAAAAAATTTGGAATATAATGCCTAAGCTTGCTGAAGTTATTTCAAATCATGGGGCGTACCCACTATTAAGTAAAACAATACATTTTTTTCCTCCTAATATTAAAAAAACTTTCTTCAGTGTACCAATAATTATTTCTAAGGGCAAACAAAGGTTTTTTGGAAGGACCAGAATTACAAAATTTTAATGTGTTTCCTTTCATTTATGAAAATAACTACCATTACGATTTTTGTTAAAAAAAGGCCCAAAATTTATTTCGACCAGGTATGAGACAGCAATTCGTGTATAAGCTCAAGTATAAATATAGGTATGCAATCCGGTTTAGAACCGAACCAGAATTCCCACATTTCTTTTACTGTGAACCGAAAAAATAGATTATTTAACTATAACCATTGGTAAATTTTGGTTTGAACCCCCGAACCGGACCTCCGCAAAAATTATTTGGGTATTGCTAGTATTTATATATAACCCAACTATAGAACTTATCATATTTAGCGTACTAAAGGAATGAAAATATATAAATTTCTTTATGTAATGAACATGTTTTCTTATTTATGTACTTACATATCCTCAAGAGAATACGTTGACCTGAAAAGAGAAAAACAAAATATTACTAATCTTTAATTGGTTAATTTGATATTTATACACTGGACAAGCTTCATAATAATTTTATGGCAAAGGCTATCAAAGACTTTTAGCCAAATACCTACGTTGATCAAAGTTTTTCTACTTATTTTGCATGACCAGCGCCCAGCATATATCAAGCGCTAATTGAGCCACCCCCGTCAAAAACGAGGTTCCTTGGCATTGGCCATTTACTCGTTGCCTCGTCGAAGTATGCGAAACTAAAACTAAAAGAGAAAAAAAAAAAAACGAAGGCCGAAGCCTAAACTATACAGAACTGAACCTAAATTAAATCATCGCAAGTGTGGGAAAATGTCTTGAAGCGGAAAGTAATAAGTGTGGAGGCAGCATCGAATGCAGCGAAGCATTCAACTTTTTAGACATTTCATTTTTAGGAAAAAGCAGTCATGTGCCAGGGTTAGTCGGCAACAATTCGAAAGAAAGTTAACTAAATCAACTGTTCCCAATGGAAATAGGCTATTAATAATCCAAATAAAGTATTTCAATATTTATTAATAAAATCTAGTTATAGCCGGATCCAGGTTATATAAGTTATGCTAATGCATAACTATAGAAACAGTACACACACAATACCATTAAGGAGGTGATAACTATACAGCAGGTTCAAAAGGTACCTACCCTTTTCATCACTATTCACTGCCTAACGAACTGCAGACAAGCAACTGCCTTCTCATTGCAGGAATGCCATAGCTGATTGGGGAGCCTAAGCAAGCAAATCGCCCTACAGGTCGCTTTGTATTTGTGTGTGTTCCCCATGATCTTTTATTATATCAGTGAGAGAGATTTTCTCTCCCTACTGCTAACACAATGACCAATATTACTTTGAACTAATTACACCCGATGAAAAATAATTTAACTTATATGGTAATTTTTTACAAAAACGTCGAGAATGGGACCTAAAGTAGTGCTGAGTTAAAATGTGCTTAGTTCTACACTTCCATCTATTATGACTCTCGTGTTCGGCGGGAAGATTATAGAAAATATAAATTTGATCAGAACACGGCCATTGTGTCGCAGAGACTTGTGTACCGGTAATAAAACTTTTCATTAGGGGTATTCACTAGTCCTCGTAAAATGTTAAATTGTAAATGGTAAACTCCATAAGTTTACGATACAACAACAAAACACTTGAGAATAAAAATACAACCTTTCCTTTATAAAAATGCGTCGTAAAATTGTAAAGTGTTAAAATCAAAGTATCGAAAAAAAAATTTGGTATCGTGTCATTCCTATATAGCAATTTAGTTCAACTTTATATTCGAAATAGGCGATGGCTGAGTGGACAGGCATGATGGCTCCTTTTTGAAATTTGTCGGTTCAAATCCCGGCAAAGACAAAAGAGGACTGTTTTTTTTTTAATTTTTTGTGTCTATTTTATGAATATGTTATTTATTTTTCATTCCCGTAATTGTTGAGTAAAAATGGTACACTATTCTAATGCAAATTTATGTATCTGGAAGAGGAAAGAATTCCCGACCCGCTAAGTATAAATATTCTTTATCAGCATCAAAAGCCAATATATGTACTTAAGTCCGACTGTCAGTCCGTACGCCTTTCTTGATGAACAATTAGATCTCGGACATTTGATGAAAAATGATGAAAGTTAGATGTGGCAAACTTTCGATGTAAAAAACATAGTCTATTCCAAATAAAACTTTACTCAAATCGAACACACATCCATCATTTACAATTTATGCATACATTTTATTTCTTTCGATTTTATTTATACATGTCCGATTGAAAATGTACAATTTCGATGTAATGTTATTCCAATATTTACTCACATACACATTCCATTTAAAAGTTTCCAGTTATTTATTTTTACACAGTAAAAGCTGCAAACTGTAATCATTAAAGATTGTATGGCCTTTCGGCCAGGGCAAATATTTAAGTGTGAATTTAAATTGAATTTGCTCAGATTAACTGCCGTCGGCGTCTCCCTCTCAGGCCACGTGACTTTTAGTTGATCTTCCAGTTTAAGACGAACATCACGTTGGCCACATCAAACACTTTTTAAATTTTAGTAGGTCGCGTTTGCCAGGAGAATGCCAAGCAGTTTGAACGTTCAACCAATGTGAAATATGTCGGACGTGATGTAAATTTAATTTTGGAATTAATTGCAAAATGTTGGCACAATATAGACAGAAGGATATAAAATATTTAATATAAAATAGATTTTGTGTGCAGTTTGGAGATTAAATTTATCAATATCATGTCAGTGCATTGTAGCAAAGAGTGCTGTGAAGTTGTGGCCCTTACTTTGTTTTTTGTGCTCATTGTGCGGAAACAACTGAAAAAGTATTTCAATTTAAGCTAAACAAGTTTTAGTTTGAGAAAAATATGAAATACAGTATAATTTATATTTACATTTACAAAATATTAAAGGGCAGTGGACGGTTTAGTTCAGTGATTAACAGTTTTTATACTCGCAATGGTTCAAGATTTCTGTTAAATTATTGCGATTTCTATTCCACTGAATGTAGCAAAAAAAAAAAGTATATAAATTTCCTCCTACTGTGCATAGTACGTTAAACAACAATTATCCATTTTTCCCTTACCCTTATAGGCTCTGCATCCCTAAAGAGGCTCATTAATAACGATTAAAATTTAAGTCATGGCAAATTGGTTTAGCCCGAAAATATTTCAAGTAAATACCACAAAAAATAATTCCGAAGCCTCATTACAAAAATGTCCCAGTTTACTATAACGCCAAAGCTGCCGGGCTGAAAAAATTTTTGTTTGTACGTAAACCCTTAAAGTGTAGATGGGAGATGACGTAGCTTTACCTGACAGGCGTTCTTAATTTGCGTAAACATAGAAAATGACTTTGGTAACAAATGCATAATGTTTGTTGTATATTTAAGTGGGTAGAAACGGTAAGTAATTAAGTAGCAGATTGTCCTGCCTTGACTTTCATGTTGTATCTGCTGTAGTTAATGTGCTAAAACACGCACACCGCATAGCAAATATGACGCTGAATCTGACAGGAAAACACCTGATGGTGCCTCTCCAAGTTAGCTTTAATTAAAGCAAAGTATGCACAGACAATTTATCGAATTTTATGTAAACGTCCAAGGCAATTTTAAATTAAATGGAGAAATTTGCTTTGTTGGTCACTTGTTTAAAAGCTTTTACCTTCAATCAAGTATTCACTTGAATTTGTTTCACAATTTTTATTTGCCCAAAATGTAATGGTGTGTGAAGTTCCCTATAGCTTCCTTTTCTAAGCTATTTGCACACGCGGCGTATGCGTATTTACAAAAACAAAAAATGGGAAAGAGACAAATTATATTAATTGCTTTTTAGAAGTCCCAGTATTGAAGCTGTAAAGCTGCCCATAAATACAAAATTAACATATTCATACCCTCCTTTAAATTCAGCCCCACCCCGAGCACTTCGATTGAATTCAAGTGGAAGTTTTTCAATGCTTTTTTTGCTTTTTGCCACAGCTGTCGCTTCTTTTCTGGAAAAGAGCATAGGACTTGACCAAAAATGAATAAAAATTTAAATTAATTTTCTATTATGAGGCAAAGCAATTAAAATCAAACTGAAGTAGATAAATGTAAGACAAAGTCAGATTGGCTTGTAAAAATGTTATAAAAAAATGAAAGTAAAAATAAAAATTTTGTAAAGGGTAATATAAAAATTTTAAATAACAGTAAAAACTAATTTTTATTATAAAAATTTATTTAATTTTTTTTTTGTATATAAATTAATTTTTAATGTTATAAAATTATATTTTTATAAAATTAGTGGTTGTATCTTTTTTAGTTTTTTAAGTTGTGTTAAAAAATATTAATATTACAACAAATTTTTTAGTTCCCAACTATAGTTTCCAACTATTGCCCGGAAACTATATTTTTACCTATGATTAATCTGTAAACACAATCATACGTGCCCAAATAAAACGGCAACAATCGCGTTATCCGTTAAGCGTCCGCCAATCAGCTTTATTATTGTATAGTTACCATAACCAAAACAACAGTGTAAAGATAATGGTCAATAAGTGAACTCTCTAAGGATAATGCAAGTTTCAAACCTCCAAGATTCTATCTGAAGCTTTGCCATATGTTAAATCAGTCAACGATAACATCGAATGACAAAAAGACTAAAGGTTAATCACCCCTGCAGGCAATGCAAAAAATACACGCACAAATATATTAGCTTTATTTGTGGGCGGGTTGGAGTTAGGGCCCCACTTGCCGAGGGTGGGCCGGATAGCTAAACCACCCACAGCTTTTTTCAAAATGGCGTTCACATTTGTGTGTGTGTGTGTGTGTGCGTTTACCACTTTCAAGTTCTCGATTTGACTCCAAGTGAACTTTTGCGTGATTCAATACCATAAATTCTACATGGTTGTCTGGAAAAAGAGCAGACCTTTGGAGGGAGAGAGGTGCATGAATACTTTACCAGTGTTCACACTATTCCTCCAGTTTAGCATTGGGACTAAGCAATTAATACTGTATTTTTGCTTAGCTTCTTCCACTTAAATTTAAGGTCCATCAATAATCTTCTTTATGTATATAATCCTTTTGTCACTAAACGGCTGGACCGATTTGTATAATAATATTTTCGAAAATCAAAATAGTTTAGGAGATATTGCTATTTTAGTGGAGCTAAGTTCATGCTTCAGGAAGCAAGTTCTTGCTTGAGGAAGCACTCAATACCAATTAAAAGGGTCTTTTACCTTTGAAAAATATTTTGTTTTCGATTTTTTTGTTTTGCTTTATTATTATAGCTTGGGTATTCCACATTCATCCACTTCAAACCATTTTCAAAAATTCGAAATAGTTTAGGAGATATAACCATTTTAGTGTAGCTAAGTTCATGCTTCAGGAAGCACTCAATACCAGTTAAGAGGGTCTTTTGACTTGGAAAAATTTTTTTTTTCGATTTTTTTGTTTTGCATTATTATTATAGCTTGGCCATTCCACATTCATCCACTTCAAACCATTTGGAAAAATTCGAAATAGTTTAGGAGATATTGCTATTTTAGTGGAGCTAAGTTCATGCTTCAGGAAGCAAGTTCTTGCTTTAGGAAGCCCTCAATACCAATTAAAAGGGTCTTTTACCTTTGAAAAATATTTTTTTTTCGATTTTTTGTTCATTATTATATAGCTTGGCATTCCACATTCATCCACTTCAAAATAAAGGAGCCTTGGTTTTTTTTCGATTTTTGTTTTGCTATATTAGCTTGCCATTCCACATTCATCCACTTCAAACCATTTTTAAAAAATTCGAAATACTTTAGGAGATATTGCCATTTTAGTGGAGCTAAGTTCATGCTTCAGGAAGCAAGTTCTTGCTTGAGGAAGCACTCAATACCAATTAAAAGGGTCTTTTACCTTTGAAAAATATTTTTTTTTGATTTTTTTGTTTTGCATTATTATTATAGCTTGGGCATTCCACATTCATCCACTTCAAACCATTTTCAAAAATTCGAAATAGTTTAGGAGATATTGCCATTTTAATGGAGCTAAGTTCTTGCTGGAGGAAGCACTCAATACCTATTAAGAGCGTCTTTTACCTTTGAAAAAAATTTTTTTCGATTTTTTTGTTTTGCATTATTATTATAGCTTGGCCATTCCACATTCATCCACTTCAAACCATTTTTAAAAATTCGAAATAGTTTAGGAGATATAACCAAGTTATGTGGTAAAAATAAACACCGAAGAAAAACTTGATATGAGGAAGTGCTATACAGCTTACTTTAGTTCATTTCACGGGTTTTTGAACATTAGTGAAATTTGTAGCACGGTGCAATTATAACTTTAAGTCTTTTTAAGACAGACCACATATTTTCGCACTGTTACAGTGGGAGGACGGTGGTCTAACAAATCAAATAAAATGTCACAGTTCATTTTTATTTATTGGAATAATTTCCGGACATTCATTTTGGGGGGAATGATTCATTGTATTAACAGGCCTTGCATAAACAAATAGAAATGCAAAACAAACACACAAAGTAAATACAAGAAAGCAGTGGTAAAAATATATGCATATTTCAAATCATAAAGTTGGTAAGGCCAAAGGCACAAATATACAGCATTTGTTTGTGATCTATGCTTTGCTTGGGGTCCGCAGTTCGTAGAGGCGTTCAATGCCACCCTCGGATTGCGCTTTATTTAAAATGTAATGCACCACTAGCAGCTGGCAAAAGTCTTTTTATACCTACTACTTATAAAGTAAAAGGGTGTACTAAGTTCGTGAAAATGTATGAAACAGAAAGTTAGGATGTTACGGGTGATATACCCGTCGGACACTGCCTCGTTCGTTTTAGAAAACTTCCCCTAACATTCACAACGAATATACTATATATATATATATATATATATAAAAACAACAAACGGCATTTTCCAAAAAGAAGGAACTTATTGATTTTTTTCGCTGCCGTCGCCACAGCCGCATCCGCAGCAACACATCCTCCCCTTCAGCGATCAACCACCAAGGGACTTGCGTGGGGTTGTTTCGTTAGTTTTTCATGACAACAGGCAAAAACAATGAAAATGCAATCAGCAAAATCAACTTGGCTGACAGCTGTTCTGGACTGGACGCCGCATCATCCGTTCGCTTGAGAGAAAAACCAACGGGGTGTCATGAATGTCGTCGCTTTTTCTTATGATATGCAAATATTTGACCAACTAAATTACGAAGCATTTACTTCCAGTGTAAAAAACCACAACAACAAAAAGAAAGAACAGTGAAATGAGGGCAGCAATTATCATGGATAAAAGTGCTTAGACAAAGCTTAGAAGCACTTGGAAAGAAACAAGATTGAAGCTCAATATTCATCACACTTTTACAAAACTACTGCAAACAAAAAACCAAAATCATCTACCAATTAATTGAATTATAAAAATAGAAAGCGAAAATCTGCCGATGTTTTTATAAGCAATGCTTTTCCTGGTTTTCTTCCAAAAATTTAAGTTTCGCTTAGAACCTTTCCCAAGCTTTTCGATTTAAGCATATGACGAATCCCCTTCTTCCTTTTTTTGCTTCCTAATAACAAACAAAAAATGTATAATAACAAGTAAGAGCGTACATAATGCCATGTACCTTGACTATGTGTGTGAACTTTCGTAAATTAAAACGAACTTGATCTGCGAAGCCTTAAATAAGCAGAGCCAAATGGTCGAGACATGGCCAAAGGACTATTATTGTCATGGATACACACGCACAGGCACAATTACAGCACAAAACTCCCTTTTGTTTATCAGAATCTAATACCGCATGACACTGCGAGAAGTCCCAGGAGTTAATAAGTAAAATCAAAGAAAAATACATTTAGAATTAACATTGAATTCCAGTTATTTTTGAAAAAATTGTAATGAAGGGCTAGAGATAAATACATTTGACATTCTCAGAATAACGCTAATGAGAACGATTGAGAGAAAGAACATATTTTATTTATTTATAGCATTTATATTGAACCTACTAAGACCAGGCTCTATTTGAGTAAGGTGGTGGCAGGTCTAGACGTGTTGGTGGTGGTTGATTTTTGTTGCAGTTCACCCCCCCAAGGGGTGGTTTTTCTTCTGTCGAAGCTGACTCACGTGCTGCCGTTCAGCCTGCAAGGCTCTGCTGCTGCTCTGCACTGCTCATTATATTAAGCAAGTTTTCACCATAAGCGCTGTTGCTAGAAGGCAAAAGCAGGCACGTCAGCAGCAGCAGCAGCAGCAGGACAGACGGCGGCCCTGCGGATATAACCAAGAAAAACGAGGGTTGTTTGGTTGTTGTCCCTGTCGCTGTTTGCCGTAATAAACTCACAAGCATAAACAGAAAATCCACTAGGACGAAGTATGACTCATGCAGGTGTGCTTAACATGCATTGGGGCGTGGCAGCAGGCCTCAGCCATGGATGGGTCCTTGCAGAATATTTTATTTTTCCGTTTGCTTATTCATGTGTTTGTAATTCAACCTGCACTCTCCGTTGTTATTTGTCGTAATTTGTCGAGTTCTTTGACAGTCGTCCCCCTCTCATTCTTTTTCTCTATCTTTCTCTCTCAGATGGCATTATCATCGCCCTTATGATTTATCATTTTTCTATAGCAGCCTCAGAACAAATCACTTGTAGCCCTTTATCCGTCTGTCCGAGTCCACTGGAACTGTCGATGTATGCTAAATTTCTTAATCAGAGCGTATGCACTCTGTCTTGTTTTTGCAACGGATTTTATACTAAACCCGTGGAAAAGTCCATAAAATATTAATTTCGACATGTTAACAGCGTGCAGAAGACGCTGAGCTAAATTTGAGCCCGATAGCTTTAAAGCTGAGAGAATATTTTGCGTAGAATAAACAGACGAACAGCTTGTCGTCGTGATCAAGAATATTAGTGGTTTAGGTGGTCTTAAAATACTTGTTCTATGTGTTGACAACTTCTGGGAGAAATTAATGTACACTTTGCAAGTGTATTGTTTTACAGAAAATTCGGAATAACGAATTTTTTATAAATTGAAAATTGAAAAAAAAAAAATTGTTTCATAGAAACTCTTAAAACAGATAATGACATTTAAAAAACATTTTTAGACACAGTCCCAAATAGTTAAAATAATTGAGAAAAAGATCAATAACTCCGAGACTGTTAAGATTCCCATTTTTAGCTTAGTAGAGTAAAGTCTAGGTTTCAGGACAAAATTTGGAGAAAACGAGAAGGCAAAGCTAACTTCGACTTTGCCGAAGTTTTAATACACTTGAAAAACTTTACTCCAACTGATTTAACCTGTAAAATATATATAGGATATAGATATCAGATATTTAAAATTTTTAAATCATTGATAATAAAAATTTGATACCATAAAAAAAAACTTTTCTTAGTAAAACACATTTTCCGACCGATCGGTCCTATGGCAGCTATATGCTATAGTCATCCGATTTTGATAATTTTTTTCCAAAATTATGTGAAAGCATATAAAACTAATATATACCAAGATTGGGGACGCTACGATAAAAAACAAAAAGTTTTTCTCACTAGAAGTAGTTTTTTGACCGACCGTTTATATGGCAGCTATATGCTATAGTCATCCGATTTTGATAAATTTTTTCAGAATTGTGTGGAAACATATAAAACAAATATATACCACGATTGGAGACGCTACGATGGAAATCAAAAAAGTTTTTCCCACAAAGACTTATTTTTTGACCGATCGTTCCTATGGCAGCTATATGCTATAGTGATCCGATTTTGATACATTTTTCCAGAATTATGTGGAAACATATAAAACTAATATATACCAAGATTGGAGACGCTACGATGGAAATCAAAAAAGTTTTTCTCACAAAGACTTATTTTTTGACCGATCGTTCCTATGGCAGCTATATGATATAGTCATCCGATCCGGGCGGTTCCGACATATTAGTTGCGTGCAGTAAAAAGAAGACTCTGTGCAAAATTTCAGCTCGATAGCTTTAAAACTGAGAGACTAGTTCGCGTAGAAACAGACAGACGGACAGACAGACGGACGGACGGACAAGCGGAAATGAACTCAGCTCGTCGTCCTGATCAAGAATATATATAGTTTATGGGGTCGGAAATGAATATTTCTATGCGTTACAAACTTCTGGGCAAAATTAATATACACTTTTCAAGTGTATAAAAAATATGAAGAACATATACTTTTACGCGGCAATTAATTTTTGCGATTTGGTTGACAAAAATAAATGGCATAGTTTTTAAGGGTGAGTTATTCAGAAGATTGGGATCAAATGCAATTTTACAGATTTTATTTCCATATTTTTTGATTATATATATGATTTTGAAATCGATTAAATTTTCAACTTTAAATAATTATATAATATAATTGAAGTAATTACAAATCAGTAAGATAAATAATGAATACCAAAACCGTACTGGTATAACAGTACCAGCATGGTTCCCGATTTTTTCTGTTCCAAAAAAATTGAATATCGGTTTGGGTACGTGGCTTAAAACAGTACGTTTTTGTTAACGGTCCCGCTATTCGAATCTGTAGATTTTGGGCGGCTATTAACCGCTTTGCAGAATTTGATCATTAAGAAATGGTTTTGCGTATATTGTACAGGAAATAAATGTTAACACCAATCAATTTCAAATAAAGGGAACACAGCACTTTCATTTAATGCGATAAGAGAGGAAGTACACATTGTTCTGCCTATTATCATTACGCCCACTGGTCCACTAGCTCACAGTCAATAAAATGTGAGTCAAATATTGAAAGGAGAAGATAAGAGATAACGAGAGCAAAAGCTTCAAATAAATTGAATGAAAAGTTCTATGTGCAAACGAGTTAAGCTGAAAGCTAATCATATGAAAGCTGCTTCTTGTTGCTTCCCTCTGCTGTTGTCGCTTGTTTGCTTGTCGCTGCTTTTTGTATGTTTTCGGGGCTACATCTCTGGATATAAAGCACGCTGATGGTGGTGAATTGTTCTTCTTCACTCACGCAATTTCGTTGAAGGGCAAGGACTGGCAATTTCATTTAAATTTAATTCCAGATTCTCGCACGTCAGCGCATGTCGTTTCGTTGTCTCCTTTATGCAGAAAGGATATGCTAGCAATCCGTGTCATAAATATAAATTGCAATATGAAACTATTTCTAGAAACATAAGACACAAAAGACGGGATGTATGTCACTTTTTCAATCAACAAGACTATCTCCACCGCCTGGCTCAAGCACTTTATCTTCTTACTTCGATGTTTGGGGCATTTTATAGTTTGAATGGCTCTGAGGTATAAGTACGACAAATCGCTATCATTATGATAATGGCAGCAGAGTGGGTTTGGGGGGTTGCATGTGTGTCATCCAAAACTCTGTTAGTGACAGGATGAGCAATATGGAACATCAAAGTTGTCAAATAAACATAGCATACATTAGAGAGCAAGATACAGACTAACAAATGACACAGGCCCGCATAATTGTGCGCTTACCCACAGCCGAAGTGGGTCAACTGCTAGCCGAAAAGAAATAGTTAATCTCAGTATCTCTTACACAAATGCTAACAAATTGCATCTAATTTATATACAAGCGTGACTGACATGCAAATTGCGATAAAGTCAAGTACTAAGATAGGGTTGATAAAGGCCTCGTCCACCCTTCAACACCCACTATCGCGACAAACTTGCCATGAACTTGGCAAATTTGCAGATGCTCTTTCCTGACTATATGGCGAATTTAAGAAAGCGGTGGAATTTTGTAACTTCTAAGTGGAAGAAGTGGGTACGATCCGCGCTAATTATAAAAAAAAGGCGGTGAAGCCCGACGTATATCTGTACTGGTGTTGAATTAACTGATAAATAAAAATTTGAGTCCAATATTGTAAATTTTTTTTTTAAAATTTCTTAAAGTATTGTATCTAAAAATGTGAAGATTTTGAATGCGAACGACAAGATTTTCTTACCATTAAAGGCTCTTTTTGACCGACCGGTTCTATGGCAGCTATATGCTATAGTGATCCGATTTTATACATTTTTCGGGCGACTATGCCGCGGTACAGATAGTAAAACTAATATGTATGCTACGATTAGTGACGGTACGATGGAAATCAAAAGTTTTCACACTAAATTTTGTTTTATTTGTGATCGTTTTTAAATTAGGCGTATATTATTTGTAAAAATTGTTCATCCAGATTTTGACCAATCATTTGTGGCCCGATATAGTATGATGAAAAGTATATTTAAAAGGTCAAACATTGTGCAAAATTTGAGATACAGATAGAGTAGTCCCAAAAGCGTAAATCGCTACCATGGGAAAACAATGAAGTGGGCTCGATAGGTACTAGTAGAATATATCGATCGTTCAAACTATGGCAGCTATAAATTTAGTCATCCGGATCCGGCCGGTTGCGACAAAAAATAAATTGAGGTTGCGTGCAAGTAAAAAGAAGACTCTGTGCCAAATTTCAGCTCAATAGCTTTAAATCTACGATCTCTGAGTTCTCAGCGTAGAATACAGACAGACGGACGGACGGACAGACGGACATATGACTAACTGGTGGTGCTGATCAAGAATATATATTAGTTTATGGGGTCGATGTATGTATAATTTCGGTAGAGTATAAATTAAGATTAGTTTATACGAAGTAGTAATCTACTGTTATATTTGAAACGGAAAAACCTGAACCAGATTGGAAAGCGGTAACACCAATTCTTTTCCGGATCTTATGAATGTTAGGGACGTTTATAATAAAATGTATTTTTCACTGATCTAGCTTGGTATATTTCTAACTTCAAAATATCTAGGCTGCTTTATTTTTGTGTAATTTTTGGTCTTGGAAAATTTATTGCTCATTTTTGACATAAAAGAAATTATTTGATATTTTAATTATCAAATTAGCATATTGTAGCCGGCTCTAGGTCATAAAGGTTATAACTTTTGTAAATCTTATATATTTAAAAAAAGAGGCACTCTCACACCACAAGGGAGATAAAACAATAGTCTTTGCCCAACGATTGCATGTTAACAATTGCCTTCTCATGTCAGCATGGCTATAACAGCTTATGCCAACTCAGCAAGAGTGCAGAGCAGAATGCATTCGAGCTAAGCTTAGGAACGGTGTTCAGTTCTTATGTTTTTCAAACAAGTGTTCGTTTTTTGAGCATAGCTTTAGTGCTTTTAGAACGGAAGCGTTCGCTTATACGCACGCTGTTCTTTTATTTAAAATAATGTTCTTACTCGATTCCGTTCATGTTTTGTGAACGGATGTGCTAGTTTTAGTAAGAAGGGTCATTTATTATGATTTTCCGTGAACGTCGGGCTTTTTTTACGAACGAAAATTTAGGAACGAAATGGTTCAAAAAAAAAGAGTCCGACTGGGCTCTGTTTTGGACGGTCGTTTTTTCTTAGTGTAGCTGCCATAAGTCCGATCGGTCGGAAAATAAGTCTTAGTGGGAACTTATTTGTTTATGTTTGCTACTGGCGTCAGCTGTGAATAAGCTTCTCAAACTTTGCTGTTCGGATTCGGCGTTAGACTGTAGGTCCCACTCTCTAGGGGTAAATTTGAACAGAACACAAGTCATATAAGTAAAAGAAGCCAAATATTTATTTATTATATTAATTTGGTGAAGCGAGATAAAGATAAATACATTGCATTGCACGCGGTCATCTTAATTAAGTGTGTTCTAATGAAGCATAATTGATGCAGTTGCTCTTTCATAAACATTTATGCACATAAGCCGCATCTCATGTGTCGCTTTAATTTAAAATGGAATGAAAACATTGCAGTTTGCAGCAAAATTGGAAAGCGAAAGAGAGCCTACAACATAGTTAAATTGACGTTCTTAGACGGACGAAGCCAGATGAACTCAATGACTGATGTTGATCGAGAGTATATATATATTTATAGGGTCGGAAATGATTTATTCAGCTTTTACATAGATTTGTACACCCACATTCCGAAAAAAAGAAAAAACAATTTCTGTTTTGAAGTGACCAAAAGCGTGGCCAAAAAGCGTTTTTCTTCCAAAACTCGCTTGTTTTTCAACCGATTTGATTGTGCGATTCAGAATAGATAAATAATAAGCCTAAGTGACTATGTTTTAAGTTACAAAGTTCTAACTTAGAAATTGTGGGTGTGACAGTTTTTAGCGATTTGAGGGGGAAGGGGGGAAATTTTCTGAATCTGAAACAAACTCGATCTGGGTTTGGCATACACCTACTTACATACATTTCAAAGATATGGCTCTATCTCTTATAGTCTCTGAGATCGACGAGTTCATACCGACGGACATGGTTAAATAGACTCGGCTGTTGATGCTGATTAAGAATATTTATACTTCCTTCTGTCTGTTACATACTTTTCCACAACTTCATGATACCCTTTTTACCCATTTTTATGGGTACAGGGTATACAAATATAGATGTTTAAATTAGAACTGCACTTAAAATTCGAGCATGCAAGTCAAAAGACAAAAGACAAGTTAAAAGACAATCGCTCTACCACGAAAGAACATATATAAAACATGCACTCAGAAAAAAAAAGAATAGGGTGCCTACGAAAAAAAAGTATTTTGAGACAGGAAATTTCATACATGGAAAGAAAAAAACAAGAACTAAAATGCGTGTCACTATACAATGGTAAAAAATACGAATAAACTAGATTCAAGAAAATGAGAACAATATTTTCCTTAAGAAGTACAAAGTGTTCTTGATTTAAGCCCAGTTAGCTGTTTCCAATGCAAAGATCTAAAGGCTATTAATTAATTAAACGCCAAGAAGATATCACTGTAGGTCAGAAATCTACATTCACTCCATGAGAAAAGTGATAGAATCAGTTGGGAATTATAAGGACAGATTCGAGTTGAATAAGTTGCATATTTGTTTGGCTTGGCATTATAAGTCAATTTGATACTCAATCTAGGAAACTTTGTTTTTGAATTAAGAACGCATTTTCTAGAAAATTTTTGCCAACTGTAAGTACGAACAATTTTTCATTCTAGAATTCTTGTTCTCATTTCAATAATATTAACGGTTATGTTTGGGCTTAAGAATGTTTCATACTTAATTTAAGTACACACATACTTTAAATTTTTGAACTTCCCAAAAATCCCGGAGACTCCCAAATCAATGACCAAAATTTAAGTCTTCTTGTTGCTATACTAGCTAAAATTTCACTTCCCCTTACTTTCCATAGCGTTTATTTATTCCATTGAAAGAAAATTTTAATATGCATTGGAGTTAGAATTCAAATTGATGATTTCCTTTGCTCTGGTGTGGTCAGCCTTGCTTCCAACTTGCTACGAACAAGAGGATGGCAAGCCTCATTAGCCAAAGTGCTTCAAATATAGCTTCACTAATTGAATTAACACTAATGAGAATGGAAGTTGAGGTCAGCAATTGAGAACATATGTTAAACAAACTGTTGATACAACTTGGGGTAAAGCATTTTATTATTATACACTTGAAAAATGTATATTAATTTTTCCCAGAAGTTTGAAACGCATAGAAACACATTTCCGACCACACGAACCGGTCGACCGAGTTTTTCAAGTGTATTATAACTTTCGCACAGTGGAAGTTAGCTTTGCCTTCTCGTTTTTTTATTTTGTGTATTAACCAGAAGGTGTTTAAATACTTCTAGTTAAAAATTCCACCCATTTAAATTAGCATAAAGTTTGCTGATTACAAATCTGACAATCTGGATTGTTTGGCAAGACAAGAACACATTTTACACAATAAATTTCAATTTCCAATTAAACTTTTTCAAGTTTTGAGAACTTTAAGTAGGAAAAGTCTAATATTTGTGCAAGATTAAATTTTCTATCCAAACGAAGCTTACCTGTTGCTCTCCCTGTTAAAGAAAATAACCAAATTTAAATCAATATCTAATTTTCGTGTGAGTTTTGTACTCATGCTCATCAATCATTGAATAGACTCCGCATGACATAACCGTTCCAGCTGTGTCTGGTCGGTCCCTATTTTGTGTATATTTGTGTATCTATGGGCTGCTGTCGTAGAGTAAGCTTAAAGAGAAAAACAAACTCTAGTAAATGTACATATATATGTGCATTAATTAAGCCTTCTTTCTAACAACAATTTCAAATGTGCCACAAAACCAGTTTTTTATGGCCCCATGTTATGAAAGACAACTGCCCACTTGCACACATACAACAGTATGTTTGGGTCACATAGCATAGAGAGATCACTTTTGACCACAAGCTTCTTTGGAAGTAAATATATCTCAGTACTAGAGATGGAGATGGAATTGAACAGACTAATGTCGGGATCAGAGTTGGCATTATTCGAATAACGAATTATCTAGATAATTATTTTAAAAAAATCGTTATTCATAAATTTTTATTTGTATTTAATTTTATATAAATAACGATCATTCGAATAATTATCCGAATAAAATTATTTGTTATCTAGATAAAATTATTCTACAAATAACTGTTCGAATAAACTATTCGTCTACAAAATGAAAAAATTTTTTTTCGAATAAAAAATGTTTTTTGTATTTTTACTTTACGGGATATTCCATTCCTATGATCATGGGAAAAACGGTTGTATTAATTTTGTGCGAATGAACGTAACAAAGAGAAGTCTTTGACCCCGTAGATTTAGAAGGAGTGCAAGAGCTGGAACAATCAAACTTGGTGTTACAGGGCAGGAAAGCTCACCAACTGAAATAAAATTCTCCTTTGTTTTATACTAATTAGGAAGATGAATTGCTTAAATCTTTATTTTGAGTTATTTTCCATCAAATGCAAAGCAAATACAAATGAAGCAGACGGTTGTTATCAACACTTGAAATAAAGACTCTCCTAAGGAGTAGGTAATACTTTTTAGACATGCCTAACTATGCGAATAATGGTACGGATAACATTTATGGATTTATTCAGCGAAACAATTTGCTTATCCGTGATAATAGTTATTCGAAGATAATTTATTTTGATACGAATAAATTTTTGAACAAATAAATTTCATTTAGTTTTATTCGAATAAAATGTCTTGAATAAAGCATTATTTTTACTTTATTCGAATAAAAATATTTTTGATTTTGAAATATTTTATCAGTTCCAATACGAATAAAAATATGCCAACTCTGGTCGGGATCAGGACGAGACTGGATCGAATTATCTTTCCCTCGTTCATCTCTATTTAGTTCTGTAGTAGCATTTACGACCCACAGAGCAATATAATCTATAGTAGATATACATAAGTATCTGTAAATAAACGATGAATTTACAGTAGAAGAATCGGAGAGTAACGCGCAAGACAATCAAACAATAATTTAAGAGTTTCTAGTATACATAAATTTACATATATTTGGTTTGTGTAATAAATACAACAAAAGACTGTTGATGCTTTGACGAAAGAAAGTATAAATCAGCACATAAATTGGCACGAGACAACATTGAGAGCCAATAACATTTAAATATAAATTAATCTGCAAAAACAAGATTTTCAAACCGGCCGGCACAAGTTGACTATGTTAACTGAGGTTAGTTAAGTCAGATGAGCCAAATTATATTATGGAAATCAAAACGAGAAGGCAAAGCTAACTTCGACTGTGCCGAAGTTTTAATACACTTGAAAAACTTTACTCCAACTGATTTAACCGGTAAAATATATATAGGATATAGATATCAGATACTAAAAAATTTTAAATCATTGATAATAAAAATTGGGATACCATAAAAAAAAAACTTTTCTTAGTAAGACACATTTTCCGACCGATCGGTCCTATGGCAGCTATATGCTATAGTCATCCGATTTTTATAAATTTTTTAAAAAATATGTAAAAGCATATAAAACTAATATCTACCAAGATTGGTGACGATACGATGGAAAACAAAAAAGTTTTTCTCACTAAAACTTGTTTTTTGACCGACCGTTTCTATGGCAGCTATATGCTATAGTGATCCGATTTTGATATTTTCCCAGAATTAGAACATATAAAACTATCTTACCAGATTAGTGACGCTCGTGGAAAACAAAAGTTGTTCTCATAAACTTATTTTCCGACCGATCGTTCCTAGGCAGCTATGATATAGTCATCGATTTTGATAAATTTTCCAGAATTATGTGGAAGCATATAAAACTAACATATACAACGATTGGTGACGCTACGATGGAAAACAAAAAGTTTTTCCCACTAGAACTAGTTTTTCACCGACCCTTTATATGGCAGCTATATGATATAGTCATCCGATTTTGATATATTTTTTCAAAATTATGTGGAAGCATATAAAACTAACATACACCAAGATTTGTGCCGCTACGATGGAAAACAACAAAGTTTTTCTAACTAGAACTAGTTCTTAGACCGATCGTTCCTATGGCAGCTATATGATATAGTCATCCGATCCGGCCGGTTCCGACATATTAGTTGCGTGCAGTAAAAAGAAGACTCTGTGCAAAATTTCAGCTCGATAGCTTTAAAACTGAGAGACTAGTTCGCGTAGAAACAGACAGACGGACAGACGGACGGACGGACAAGCGGAAATGAACTCAGCTCGTCGTCCTGATCAAGAATATATATATAGTTTATGGGGTCGGAAATGAATATTTCTATGCGTTACAAACTTCTGGGCAAAATTAATATAGTATAAAAAGTGCATTAACATTATGTTTCATTAACAGAGACAGGCGGACGGACGGGACTAGCCGACTCCACGTTTCATGCTGATCAAGAATATGTACACTTTATGGGAGTGGAAATGCTTCCTTCTCCCTGTTAGGATACCCTTTGTTTATTTTTTTAACCGAATATATGAAAATATTTTTATTCATATCTAAATTTATCTATCCTCTAAAGCTGGACACATTTACTATAAGAGTCAGCCAATAGAAACAGAGAAAGAAAAGTTGACCAAAAAGCCTTGGTCTAAATTGCCAGCAAAATCGCAGTCCATCTTCTCTCTGAACAAAAACCGGATTGGTCGACAGGTTGACGCTGCAATTTACAATGAACTCTGGAAACTTGCTAGACAGAAGAAGAGTCCAGATCAGGATGGGGTTGTTTGGTTGCCTGGCCGAGACAGCTGCAAAACCGCCAAGAAGCAACCGCATTGTGCCGGTCGCTAACAAACTCATTTTGGTAGCAAACACCACGCACAGTCGCCACACAAAATTGGAGAAGGTTTTTGTTGGTGTTGGCAGAGAGTGAGAGAGATAGAAAAAACCCGTCATACAAGATATTTGCAGCTACTTGCAGTTCCCAACTGACAGACCAAGTTTAGTCACATTCCAACAACAATTACAAGATACATCATAAACATACATCAAAATATGTCTTCTTTATGAAGAACACCCAAACTAAATGCTGCCAAATATATAATAAAAAGTTGGCTATCAGACAAAGACCACAAATATATATTGTATCTAACATATAAGCTTGTCTGGCTGGGCCAAAGCACTTGCAATGCTTAAAAAAAACAAGCATTTTGTTTATTAAAATTGTTTTCCTTTCTTTTTCTTTTTCTTCTATACGTTGTAATATGACTTTTATTATGCTTCCCGCTTTTGTTGTCTCATTTGGTATTCAGTTTAATGTTTGGGGTTTGTTTTGCCTGTGTATCTGTGGCGACTCTGAACTTTAACAGTTTCCACATGGGCAGCGCTTAAAAGTGTGAATTAAAGGCAATGCTAATTGGTCTAAAAAGTTTTGTTGTATGTTGCTTACGAATTAAAGTAGAACAGTTAGTGAGAAGCCATCTAAGACTGGAGTTAGGTTTTAAGTTAAAAAGAAAATTTAAGAAACTAAAGCACATTTCGTTTGTATTGTACAAATACAAAACAACAAGTGTAAAAGCTCCTAAATATAAATTGATCAATTTGTCAGTAATGGTTGATTGTCAGTCTCTGTTCGCCAACAACATCACCAAGCATATGAGGTGGCTCTCCTGTCAGTCAATTCCTATTAGAATGCATCCCACACACGCACGCACACACACACATATAAAGATATCCTCTCTCTCTCAGTTTAACGGTAAAACTTACAAGCTTTTGTTTGCTTTGTTTGTACTGGAACGCGTTGGAGGCCAATAATCCGCTTTAGTTGCCTGTCACAACAACAACAACAACAGCATGAACAAATTCACCCAAAGTGCATAAATGCATTTTAAAATATTTATAATCTCACACTTATTTTTTTCCTTTTTGCACTTTGATATTTTATTATTAATTTATTAAAAACAATTATATCGGGTAGCACTTTTCACTCTCATGCATTTTCCTTAAAGCCAACGCACTTTTCGAACTCCAAAACGTGCAATTATTTTACCAACAACGCGCTAAAAATTCACAGATGCGAGCAAAGACAAAAAAAAAACCGGTAATTTAACTTCGCTCACACTACCACCAAGAAAAAGGATGAAGAAGAGGAGATGTATTTGTGATTGTTTTGCTTTTGATTTACTTTGGCAACGCGCGCGAGAGAAAAATTAAAATCGAGACAAGCGCTAAACACGTCCGATCGACTCGGCGTCGCAACGACAACTGAGAAGCAAACGGCGAATGGAAAAACCTGTAACTGTAGCCAAATTCAGTGCTGCTCAAACTATGGGAGTGTGTGTGACACACGCTTTGGTGGTGGGTTTATGTTGCCGCATCATTGTTGGTAGGGAAAAGCGAAGTGTAGCAACACAGTTTGGAAAATATTTAAACTTATTATGGGGCGCACAAATGGAAGGTCGATGTTTTCAATTGGCACAAGTAGTAAAGAAATTGAAGGGTTAGGCGCGCCGAATGAATATTGAAACCGAATTTCAATAATGCATCCCAGCAATATTTAGTTGCCTTTAGGCCAAATACATAAATGATATTTGCATTATTTTTATCTGCGACTTAATTATTTCACATTAGCACTACTTTATGATTTATATTTTTGAACACATTTTGTAATTACTATTATATCGTGCCGCACTTTTCACTCTCAAGCATTTATCTTAAATAGGAAAAGCCAACGCTCTTTTCGAACTCCAAAACGTGAAAATTTTAACCAACACAACCCGCTAAAAGTTCACAGGAGAGCGCAATAACAAACAAACCGGTAATTTTGGAGCTCACACTACCACCAAGAGATAAAGAAGAGATGTGTTTGCGTTTGATTTTGATTTACTTTGGCAAAGCACGCGAAAGCAAAATTTAAAAACGAGACAAGCGCTAAACGCGTCCGATCGACTCGGCGACCCAAAGACAACTGAGAAGCAATCAGCGAATGAAAAACCAGTAACGAGCTGAAGGCAGTGCTGCACAAATTATGCGAGGGTGTGTAACAAATGCTATAGTGGTAAGGTAATGTTGCAGCAACATTGTTGCTAGGAAAACTCAAAATGCTGCTATAGCTACAATAAAAATTTAATTTGTCTCCCTCTCCCACAAAATCCGCAAAAAAAACTGTCCGCCACAATTTCCATAAGAAAAATTAATATTTTGTATGTTACTTACACGATCATTTTTGTCCCGCTTGTCGCTGCCTTCTGTAAAAAAAAAATCGAAATGAAAAAAATAAATAAATACTCTGGTTACAAAGCAGTCATGAAACAATATTAGTTAAATAATTTATGTACACTTTGCAAGAGTATAAAATTCGAAAAAAAATTTACCAAAATTTGTATTTAAAAATTATAAAATAATTGTTATTTTGAAATTGTTTCGCTAAAAGTTACATCACTTACGGTCCCTGGTTCAAACAGAACAAAAGCCAAGATATTTGATTATCGTTTGATATTTGATTAGTTTTTAATTGTTCTAATTATGCAAAATCACTTAATGAAATTCAGTTGATCAGTCTGGCAGGCTACGAAAAGACAAGGAAACATATAGGGCCAAACCAAAAACACAACAATCTTTGGCCAGCCAGGCGGCAGGCAGGAGTATAGGCAAATTGTGGGGGTTATGCCAAAAAAAAAAAAATTAAGATAATCCAATGCAAGTAAAGGTGTAACCACAACAAATATACAAAACAGGCAAACAATTTGAGTTGTTGCATATACAGGGTTGCCCATATTCGACGGACCCATCTGGCAACGCCATAACTTTTGACAGAGATGTCAGATCGCTTAATGACATACCGCGTTTGAAGCGTCAGTCCAAGCAGATTTTTACCATGGAACAATACACGCCACGCGAGCGCTCTGAAATAGTTGAAATTTACATTCAACAGAACAAGTCAATTGTGAAAACTCAACGTGCTTTTAAAAAATTAAAAAAATGTGAAAAGTGCGCCTTCTAAGAACACCATTAAGCGTTTATACGAAAAAATTTTCGACTGGTGAGGCTCTTTCTAATCCGAAGAGGCCAAATAAAAGTCGACCAATGCGATCGGCCGAGAATATCGCTGCCGTACGAGCCAGTGTTGAGAGGTCCCCAAGAACATCCCAAAAACGCCGTTCTCAGCAGTTGGGCATGGCTCGGTCCACTTTACAACGGATTATTCGCGTTGATTTGCATTTGTTCCCGTACAAAATTCAATTGACGCAAAGATTGTTGTCTGCGGACCAGCCTCGTCGATTGGAATGGGCCCAAAGAGTCATCGAAATGGCCGAAGATGACGAGCAATTTTGGAACAAAATTATCATGTCCGATGAAGCCCATTTCACATTGAATGGGACCGTAAATAAGCAAAATTGCCGTATTTACGCCACTGAAAATCCTCAGGAGATTCAAGAAGTGCCTCTTCATGACGAAAAAGTCACAGTTTGGTGCGGCGTTAGTGCGAAAACGGTCATTGGGCCGTTTTTCTTCCAAAATGAAAATGGCCATGCTGTTACCATCAACCAGGAGCGTTATCGCGACATGATGACCAATTTTGTGATGCCAATTATTCGTCGAAAGCGTATGAGGCAGTTCTGGTTTCAACAAGACGGCGCTCCACCGCACACAAGTCGCATAACAATCGATTTTCTGAAGAAATTGTTTCCGGGCCGTTTGATGTCGAAAAGTGGTGATTTGGACTGGCCACCGCGTTCGCCCGATTTGACGCCGCCTGACTTCTTCTTGTGGGGATATTTGAAGTCAAAGGTTTACGTTAACAAGCCAAGGACCGTAGAAGAGCTCAAGGACAACATTCGTGAAGAAATAGCCGCTATTCCGGCCGAAATGTTGGCGAAAACGATGGAAAATGCTGCAAAAAGGGCACAATACGCCATCAACGCCAGAGGCGGCCATTTGAGAGATATCATATTCAAAAATTGATGTAAACAAATCTACTTGGAACAAATTAAATGATTAAGATTGCCAACCGCCAAATTTTTATTTTTTTCTTTGATTTTAAAAAAAAAAAACATGGGTCCGTCGAATATGGGCAACCCTGTACTTGACATTGGCGTCTCACATTTGAATAATTGCAGTTGGCTATTACAAATCATTGATTTGAAAGCGTGTTAAAGGTTGTTTAAGAATATGTTTTGCGTATTCGCCAATCCACATACTTGACGCTGACATTAAGCAAATGCAATTCAGGCGACACATACCGAAAGTTGAGTGTCCGTGCATTTGGTTTATGCAAGTGGAGTGTGCAGGCGAAATAATACTCACAGAAAGTGGGAAGAGTGTTGCCGCTTCACTGAAGCTCAATGGCTACCGGGTTGGGCAAAAGAAATATAACTCAACAATGCGAGAGACCGCGCAAAAAGAGCAAGTAAAGGAATAGTTGACTACATTCGCATCTGCTAAAAATTTAAACGTTTCGACGCTCGACAAACGTTGCCTAGGCACTGTTTATGTCCCTTCCGCAAGTACCAAGCATATCTATGAATTAAACTAACTGCAAAAAGTCGCAGATAATTCAATGCACCTACAGACCATTTTTATTGCTCTCTTCGTTGTCGTTGCTGCAAAATGCCACGAGGGTAATTTAAAAATCCATTTGAGATTTTTATGTCGCAGTAAGCCTGGCCGCTGGAGCTTTCGACGCCCGAGAACAATTCTGGTGCCAACTGCCGAAAAATGGTAAAAGAAACTGAAAATTCCGAGTGGAGTGTGGCTGACTAGATGACTGCGTGACACAATTTCAATTTGCATTGACAGCATGAATTATAGCAAATAATCCCCGAAGGCAAAGACGATTTTAGCGAAGCTGCACTGACCCCAGCGACAGCAGTCCGGACTTTCAACTGCTATTGATATGGAAATTATGCGCATACTAAAAAAAATAGAAATTGCAGAGAAAAGAAGCAAAAAGGAATGAAAAATTTAAATTTAATGCAACACCAGTTCATTTTATTCTGAAGGCGCAAGATAACCAGATAAGTATGCTATAAATATTTCAGAAAAAAATCCAATGAATATTAAAATGTCAAAAATAGATTTCAACAGAAATAAATTGGAAATTAAGTTATCACTAAGTTAATTTCGACTGTGAAGAAGTTTTTATACACTTGCAGAACATCGATCGAACTGATTTAACCGATGGAATATTTATAGGACATAGATGACGGATATTTATAAGTTCAAAATCATTAATTATATAAATCTTGCCTTCAAAAGTTAATCGAAAACAAATAAGTTTTCTTACTAAGACGCAGCTTAGCAGCAGCTAGAGGATATAGTCATCCGATTTTGACCAACGTTTGCAGAATATCAATGTCGTCATAGAAAAAAACAGTTCGGAATATGTCATGAAAGTACGTATGTACCGTATTGCATATTTTTCAAAATAATTGGTGAGTTCTAATATATTTCGGTAAACAAACATAGAAAAAAAGTTCATCTTAGAAAAAATGTTGGGAGCTCCGTAAAGCTAATTGAAATAGAATTTTCCACCGATCGTTCGAAACAGTTAACTCAAAATTGCTATAAGATAAATTGCAAATTCAGCTCTACTATCGTTCAACGCTCAGTTCGGAAAACATATTAGATATATTGATGCAGTAGAATACGTCTAGTAAAAACTAATAAATTATGTATTTGTTTTTCAAATCAGAGTTGAATTTATTCAAAATATCCGACATGACTTTCTAGCGAACTCAATAGTTGGGACAGCACGAGAGAGCGAGTCTTCTCAGCTAAAACCTATTCTGTAAGCAGATAACAATTGTTGCCAATACTAAAAATTGTTCCATTTTTTAACCCCCACCCCTTTTTTTTTGCCACACACACATATGTTGCTTGGATATTTCCGTTTTAACTCGCTGCCTGCCACTGGACGAAGGCAAAACAACAATGCCAAGAGCCAGGACGTAAAATGATTTGTGCATTTCCGCGACGCAATCCAAAAGCAGGGCGCTGCTGGGATGCTGGCCTAGTTTCGAGGGGTGGTAGGTGTGCGTTCGTTCTCGGTCTCAACTTTAAGCGCCAATTGATTAAGCTTGCATTGGTTTTGACTCATTTCGAGTAACAAGCCAAAGTTTTAAGGAACAACTTTTCATGCCGATAAGCTCAAAAGCGAAAGCATTCAAAGTTTTCCAATTACCTGACGGCCAATGATTTAACTATTCGGTGGATCAGCAACAAATTGCATATTTAAACAATAAATCAGGAAGACAAGAAGTCTTGCATGTATCAAAATTTGACAACCAAATATTATGAGTCAATTTTAGGCCGTGGATCAATCACACGCTCAAGATCGTAGCTTAAATAGTTCATTAGATATGATTTTGATTTACTATTACAACTCTAAATAGAAAATTCTACGTTCCTAGCAAATTGTAAATGGTTTCAAACTGGTTCGGAACCACAGTTGAACTGGTAAAATGTCCAACCTACCTAATGGTAAAGCGGTAAAAAGTATCACTCCATTTTTTTACCCTACACACCAATTTTTAAGTTCGCAGCACCAATAATTTCTAAAATACGGCTCTAATCAACTTTTGAGCCGGTTCGGAGCCGGTCCTGAAAATTTTGTATCAGGTGTACGTGTCGTATGAGTAATTTTTTATCGAAAACTTATGTTTACATCGATACCATTAAAACTAAAAATATTATATTTTAGTTAAAAAAATAGTAATTAACAATAAAAATAGCTAACTTCGGCTGTGCCGATGTTTTAAATACCCTTGCAAAACTTTACTCAAATGTTTAACCGTAATATATATAGTATATCGATATCTATGAAAAATTTTCAAATTGTTGATAATAAAAATTGATACCATAAAAAAAAAAAGTTTCTTAGTAAAAACTTATTTTCCGACCGATCGTCCTATGGCAGCTATATGCTATAGTCATCCGATTTTTGATAAATTTTTTCAGAATTGTGTGGAAGCATATAAAACTAATATATACCAAGATTGGTGACGCTACGATGGAAAACAAAAAAGTTTTTCTCACTAGAACTAGTTTTTGGACCGATCGTTCCTATGGCAGCTATATGATATAGTCATCCGATTTTGATAAATTTTTTCAGAATTGTGTGGAAGCATATAAAACTAATATATACCACGATTGGTGACGCTACGATGGAAAACAAAAAGTTTTTCTCACTAGAACTTAGTTTTTTGACCGATCGTTCCTATGGCAGCTATATGATATTGTCATCCGATTTCGATCAATTTTTCGTAATAATGTGTGGAAGCATATAAAACTAATATATACCAAGATTGGTGACGCTACGATGGAAAACAAAAAAGTTTTTCTCACTAGAACTAGTTTTTGGACCGATCGTTCCTATGGCAGCTATATGATATAGTCATCCGATCCGGCCGGTTCCGACAAATTAGTTGCGTGCAGCAAAAAGAAGACTCTGCCAAATTTCAGGTCAAGATAGCTTTAAAACTGAGGGACTAGTTCGCGTAGAAACAGACAGACAGACGGACAGACGGACGGACGGACAAGCGGAAATGAACTCAGCTCGTCATGCTGATCAAGAATATATATAGTTTATGGGGTCGGAAATGTCTTTCTATGCGTTACAAACTTCTGGGCACATTAATATACACTTTTCAAGGGTATAAAAATATATTAATTTAACAATAAAAATAAGCTTAAGGAGTGCCAGATCTTAATTTTTCCTCTTTTTCTGCCATTTTTAGATCGGGCCTTTAGATATCAGAAACTATAAAAGCTAGAGCCACGTGCTATGGCATGAAAAATCCCCCCCCCCACCAAACCGCAAGAAACTGCCAGAGCCACAATATTAAAGTTAGAACATTGTGACTAAAAATATTTAACATTATTGACAATGGTTCAGAAAATGGAGGTTCAAGGTTTTTTTTGTTAAGGTTATGGTTTGAACTTAATTAAGAAAAGCAATTTATTTGTTAAAAATATAATAAAGATATTTAAAATTTTCCGTATTTTTGTTTACTTGAGTTTATATTTAAAAAGAATTGTCTTCGAGTATTTGTTAGTCTATTCTACTTCTTTGAGCATACAAAATTAATTTTACGGTGGTAAAATTCCGTTTAACTAAGTCTTGTAGCTTTGTCTGAACCGAACCAAAAATGTTGGTTCGAAACTGGTTCAGGTTCAACCATTTTTCCACAAGAGGTTCGGTTCACAGTAAATAAAAGGTTGGAATTCCGGAAGCGGTTCGGTTCAAAACTGGCTTGCAGCCCTGATATAATCTGAAGCGCCCAATAAGATCGGTTAAGAAATACAAAAGTAGCAGCAGCTTGATTTTCCCGCTCGCAACAAAAGATTGGACAAAATTAAAACAAAATGTAGATGCAATTTCAAGGTGAATGGAGAGGAAAATATCACGTTTCGCATCAGTTTCAGGAATCCCACTACAGTAAAAGAGCAATGGATTTCGCTGTAATTGCAAGTTACCAGTACCGCTTAACTCTACTTAATAAGTGTCTGTAAAAACGTCAAAGATTATTCTGTGGCGTACGATGAATTATTAATTACGTGTGCAGCAAACTCAACACAAGGAAAAACTATTTGAAAATAATTTTTGTTGTACCTTCTCCAGTAGACTTCAAATAAGAGCGTAAGTTAATGTCGGTCCTGCCCGACTGGGGCTATATCGACTCGGCTTTTGCTGCTGATCAAAAATATACACATATATTTTATAAAGTCGAAAAAATAAACGTTTGAATAACCTTAACTTGTACCTACATACATATATGCATAAAAATTAAATAGCATTTCAGGGCAGGATTAAAGGTTAAATTTTAAGATGATTAATGCTAGTTAATGCTATGATTTCCAGCAGCTTGAAGCACTTAAAATTCAACAATTGAAATGCAGCCATTATATGCACTTGTCATTGCTGTCGTTGTTGTTGTTTGATTGTGGGTTTTTCGTTTCTTTATTTGTAGTCAAAAGGGAAACAATGTGATTTTTTAAGCGCGAAATGCTAGTGGCAATTTTCAGCAATTTTTTTTCGTCTGGGCAGAGTATGATTGCAGATGTAAATGTTTAAAAAAAGGGAGCAGAGAAATTCGTGCATTGTCAACAGCATCAAAATCATCATCATCGCCACTGCCTGTGCAGTGCCTCCTTGCCCTGCTGGCCCTTCAGGCCATAAACTATTTCCGTTATTGCTAGCGCTCGGCAAATCTTTTTCTGGACATTTTGGATGGGTTTTGTTTTTACCCTGCTCCCATAAAAATTGATTAAAAAAAGGGTATCATGAAATCGAGCAAATTTATGTAACAGACAAAAGGAAACATTTCCGACCCTATAAAGTATATAAAAAATTCGTGATAAAAGTGAACAGCCGAGTCGATTTAGTCATGTCCGTCAGTCTGTATGAACGCGTCGACCAGAGACTATTAGAGAAAGCTTGTACTGATATATTGGGTTGCCCATATTCGACGGACCCATGTTTTTTTTTAAAAAATCAAAGAAAAAAATAAAAATTTGGCGGTTGGCAATCTTAATCATTTAATTTGTTCCAAGTAGATTTGTTTACATCAATTTTTGAATATGATATCTCTCAAATGGCCGCCTCTGGCGTTGATGGCGTATTGTGCCCTTTTTGCAGCATTTTCCATCGTTTTCGCCAACATTTCGGCCGGAATAGCGGCTATTTCTTCACGAATGTTGTCCTTGAGCTCTTCTACGGTCCTTGGCTTGTTAACGTAAACCTTTGACTTCAAATATCCCCACAAGAAGAAGTCAGGCGGCGTCAAATCGGGCGAACGCGGTGGCCAGTCCAAATCACCACTTTTCGACATCAAACGGCCCGGAAACAATTTCTTCAGAAAATCGATTGTTATGCGACTTGTGTGCGGTGGAGCGCCGTCTTGTTGAAACCAGAACTGCCTCATACGCTTTCGACGAATAATTGGCATCACAAAATTGGTCATCATGTCGCGATAACGCTCCTGGTTGATGGTAACAGCATGGCCATTTTCATTTTGGAAGAAAAACGGCCCAATGACCGTTTTCGCACTAACGCCGCACCAAACTGTGACTTTTTCGTCATGAAGAGGCACTTCTTGAATCTCCTGAGGATTTTTCAGTGGCGTAAATACGGCAATTTTGCTTATTTACGGTCCCATTCAATGTGAAATGGGCTTCATCGGACATGATAATTTTGTTCGTTGAGTTTTCACAATTGACTTGTTCTGTTGAATGTAAATTTCAACTATTTCAGAGCGCTCGCGTGGCGTGTATTGTTCCATGGTAAAAATCTGCTTGGACTGACGCTTCAAACGCGGTATGTCATTAAGCGATCTGACATCTCTGTCAAAAGTTATGGCGTTGCCAGATGGGTCCGTCGAATATGGGCAACCCTGTACATATTTATACATTACGAGGTCGGAGCTGATTCTTTCCGCCTGTTACATGCATTTGCACGAATTTAGTATACCCGTTTTACTCTACGAGTAACGAATATAAAAACATCAACTGCTGACCCGATAGCACATACATTCAGCATATTAGAAGTGCCAGGAGTTTAAAGGCCTTCGAGTAAATTTTATAATCAGTCAACGGCAATTCCCCTTAGGGGCCTTCGGAAGATGATACATTTTTATGCTGAACCACTGCGAAGGCATGGAAGATTATTAGCTTGTTGTGAAGCCTTGAGTGTGGAAAAGTTTGAAGCAACACACCCGCAAGTTTAGCAGCTACATTTCCTAAGGGAGGCACTGTCTTTGTCTTGCGTCTTCTCCTTGAACTTCAGTTCAGTGAGCAATGGTTGTTCTGGACTGTCAACTGTCATATTGTTCGTTGCAAGTAATTTGTATGTCCCTTCCCTGCTCTGCAATTTTTGCATCCATCAATCCTTAAATTGATATAACTCAAACGTGCGCTTGTTTATCGGCAAATTCAATTTGTGTTGAAATTTATTTACCCAGAAAATTGGAAATAATGCAAAGCTATTTTAGCATTTTGCCAACTAAATAAAATATTTTGGACATCCCATTAATGGGCCACCAATATTTGTGCCTAAACAAGCTGAAATTCAGAAGCAAATACAGAGATTTCAATTAGCTTGTGCATTATAAATTATGCACTTGTATTTACTGAAATTCATTATTGATTTTTGTGGGTGGCTCCTTTGCCCATGCCGTTGATGTTAGAGTTCAAATTATGAGTTCATCATCACAAGTCGCGGAAACACAGCAACACTTGAAACGAAGCACAAATACACTCAAAGTCAGACAACGACGACGAGCACAACTCGAGTGCTATTGTGTGTGTGTGTGTGTGTGAGTTGTGTGTGAGTCAGAAGTGGGTGGCAAACACTATCCCAGCTATGTCATTGCCGTCATCGTCAGGCATTTGACCATAAACCAGTTTTAACTTGAACTTTGCAACTGTAGAATGGCCCTGCAGTGATAATCGCTATACTGTTTCCTTAAGTTTTAGTTTAAAATGTCAGCGGACGGACAAAGATCTCTCTCTTTAGTTTAAGCAAGGCTTTTGTCTTTGCTTCGGCAGTTGCTTTGCAAGGCCTATTTAATAGATATGTTTTAATAATAATGTGTTTACGAATGTTCATGTGTGAACAAAGAGGGTGGCAAGACTTAAATGCATTTGGTTCAGTAATTTATTTATATTTAATTCATTTATATCTGTCAAAAGGTGAAGTAAATATAACTTGGTATTAGAGTTGGGTTGTTCATGAGTAAGTGAACAAAAATTTATTGTTCACTAAACTGAACAAGTGAACATGTTTTTCTGCCATTTTTATTTTTTGTGCAGTGACTCTTGTTCAATGTCTCTTGTTCAGTGACTCTTGGATAATATACGGGAAAAATGGCACGACCGAATGTTTTTACTAACAAGAAAGAACTGAATGGTTCTCATGTGATTTTTAGGATAAAGAGCTTAAAAAGAAATAAGGACCACCACCAAACCTATTTTCCGATACTTGGTTAGGGAGACTTGTTTTAATTTGCAGGTAAACAAAGGTGGAAACACTCGGAATAGGATATAAAAAATCGATTTTGATTGGAAAATCCGGGGTGGGTATTCAATAAATAACGGAACGCAAAGAAACTCAAAGACAAAGAAAAAAACGATGGCGTTCACTCAAAGGACCGCGAAGTAGGGCCAAAAAGGACCCAATTACGTGTAGTCCGAAAAGGGGAGTCACTAAGCACATAGCAGGAAAAGGAACATAAGGACATCCCAAAAGATATAGAAATATTAAGTGTTATTTGTGGGGTCCGTTTACGGAGTCCTCAAAAACAACAATATGAAAAATCATTAGAGCAGTATTTTCTACGAGTCGATAAAAACGTATATTTGTTTGGCCCACAGCGTCCCAACAACGCGAAACAAAGGTTAGAAGAGTTGAGGGCTCACTCAAGACCAAAACGGTTATAAAGGATATCATCTGGGACCGGGTGAGCTCCGGTAGGTAATCGTTCGACACTCAAAAGGCTAAAAATATATAGCTTTAATAGTCAGTATCATAAGATTTTTGTATTTAAGTTATTTGAAATGTTTTTTTTTCGCCAATTATTTTTCATGAAATTCCTTAAATTGGTTAACGGTAATAACATTTTTCTCATAATTTTTAAGAGTCTATAGCAGAGATATGGAAACTTTAACTTCGGTCATTTGGGGTCACTGTCACTGCGGTAGCCTAAGCTTTTTTAAACTTTTAAATACCAATGGCGTACACACCTTAATACTCAACTTTTTAGTTTCAGAGACGGGAGAGACTACTTGAACAACAAATTTGGTTACACTAGCGCTCAGTTGCCTTTCGTGGGCTGTACGTTTTTTAAATGTTTTAATTTGTTGAGCCTTTGACCCAACCATTTACGTATACATACATAAGCATAACAAAATTTAGCAATTATATGCTAATTACATGCAATTGCTCGAATTACTGTTGGGGACTGTTTCTAATGCACTACTAGCCCAATTGAAATAAAAATTTTAATGCCCTTTTTCAGTTTTTTGAAGACAATAATCAAACAAATTTGGAACTCATCAAGCCATCTTTCATCATAGGGAAGAACTCTGTCACAAAAGTCAATTATTCAATTAAATACTTTTCTGCTTCTTTGCAGACCCTCGACGAGGTTCACAATAGCAATAATCAAAATGCATACATAAATTTTGTTCAATGTACAGTAGTTAATTTTTTCATTTTGGGCTTCTCTTTGCTGCTAATATCCAATTAAAATAGAAGGCTAACATCGCCTCCGCCGATGTTTAAATACCCTTGCACTTTTTTTTAATTTTATATAAGAATTGGGAATTGGTTTTCCGGATTATTTTAGAAAAATTTCCAAGCTGACCAACAGATTGTGCCACTTTCCATAACCAAGCCAGAAGCCGATTGTGGTATGGGAGCAATACGACATATTTATCCGATTATGATCAAACCAGGCAAAATGATGTTGAAGCAAATAATATTCCAGATTAACAAGTATAAAAACGATACCTTAGATAACAAAATAGTTTTTCACACTAAATCTCGTTTTTCATCCGATCGTTCTTATGGCATCTATATGCTATTGTCATCCGATTTTGATCAAAACTAATGAATACCAAGTTTGGTGACGCTATGATTGGAAACAAAAGAGTTTTTCTCTCTAGAACTAGTTTTTTGAGCGAACTTTTGAATGACAGCTTTTGTATGTACATGGTATAGTACAGGGTTGCCCATATTCGACGGACCCATCTGGCAACGCCATAACTTTTGACAGAGATGTCAGATCGCTTAATGACATACCGCGTTTGAAGCGTCAGTCCAAGCAGATTTTTACCATGGAACAATACACGCCACGCGAGCGCTCTGAAATAGTTGAAATTTACATTCAACAGAACAAGTCAATTGTGAAAACTCAACGAACAAAATTATCATGTCCGATGAAGCCCATTTCACATTGAATGGGACCGTAAATAAGCAAAATTGCCGTATTTACGCCACTGAAAATCCTCAGGAGATTCAAGAAGTGCCTCTTCATGACGAAAAAGTCACAGTTTGGTGCGGCGTTAGTGCGAAAACGGTCATTGGGCCGTTTTTCTTCCAAAATGAAAATGGCCATGCTGTTACCATCAACCAGGAGCGTTATCGCGACATGATGACCAATTTTGTGATGCCAATTATTCGTCGAAAGCGTATGAGGCAGTTCTGGTTTCAACAAGACGGCGCTCCACCGCACACAAGTCGCATAACAATCGATTTTCTGAAGAAATTGTTTCCGGGCCGTTTGATGTCGAAAAGTGGTGATTTGGACTGGCCACCGCGTTCGCCCGATTTGACGCCGCCTGACTTCTTCTTGTGGGGATATTTGAAGTCAAAGGTTTACGTTAACAAGCCAAGGACCGTAGAAGAGCTCAAGGACAACATTCGTGAAGAAATAGCCGCTATTCCGGCCGAAATGTTGGCGAAAACGATGGAAAATGCTGCAAAAAGGGCACAATACGCCATCAACGCCAGAGGCGGCCATTTGAGAGATATCATATTCAAAAATTGATGTAAACAAATCTACTTGGAACAAATTAAATGATTAAGATTGCCAACCGCCAAATTTTTATTTTTTTCTTTGATTTTTTAAAAAAAAAACATGGGTCCGTCGAATATGGGCAACCCTGTATAGTAGTATTTAAAGACTTCTTGCAAAGTTTCGTCAAGATAGCTTCAAAACTGAGGGAGGAGATGGCATAGAAACAGACAGACGGACAGGGCTAGATCGACTCGGCTATTAATGCTGAACAAAAATATATATAGTTTATGGGGTCGGAGATGCTTCCTTCTATGCGTTACAAACATCAGCACAATTTTAATAAACCCTCTGCAAGGGTATTAATATAAATATTAATTATGTGGCCGAGTTATTGTGTTTGCACTTAATTGTGGCAACTTTTTTAAGTATGCACTTTGTTGTTGCCCATTATTTGGTAACATATGCATAGATTAGCATAAGAAATTAAGTTACCAAAAATGTGGTTAATGCATGTGGTGTAGAAGAAAGAATTGACCTGATGGTAGGTGTGGTCCCTTCTCTATTTTCTAAAACTTATGTGCATGATTTGCAGAAGTTAGGTCTAAATATCTTTTGCTTTTTTTGTATGCTGCATAAAATGTATTGCTTTTTGCGTGCTCTGCTCAAGTGCTGCCTTAGTTGATCGGACAAGTACTCCAGGCAACCAGTTGCAATTATTATTATTGTCACTCCAGAAACCTTTGCAACGGTCGGCAAACTTTAATTTAAGTGCATTTGTGTAAATTTAAACAAGTTTCTCGACTTTGACAAACTTTTTACTGGCAAAGTTAAACGAGCATTGCAGAAGATGTCCAAGGCTAGCTCTTTAGTTCAAACATACACATTGCAATAGCAAAAGCAACTGAGTTATATTAAGTTGAACATTTATCGTAGCATACTTTTCAGCGAGGTGACAAAACTTTAAAAGTTCCAATAAGCAGAAATGTGTATGCCAAGTATCAAGTTGCATGTTTTGGTTATAATTGATTTTGTCTTACGATTCCGTATGCTTAAAGATACGGACAACAACTGGATCAAAACATGGTTTATTAATCATACAAAATTTTAGTTTACATCGCAATGATTCTTAATAATAATAAAGACTCTACCATTGACAGCAAAAAAGTTTTTCCCACTAGAACTAGTTTTTGAACCGATCGTTCCTATGGCTGCTATATGATATAGTCATCCGATTTTGATCAAGCAAGAACTTTGCCACTAAATCTATATGTAAACATTTCGAATTTTTGAAAATAGTTTGAAGGGGATAAAAGAATGCCAAGCTAAAATAATAATCAAAAGAAAAAAAAAAAAAAATTTTTTCAAAGGTAAAAGACCCTCTTAATATACCCAAGCAAGAACTTTGCTCCACTTAAATGGCAATATCTCCTAAACTATTTCGAATTTTTTAAAATGGTTTGAAGGGGATGAAGGGAATGCCCAAGCTATAATAATAATGCAAAAAGAAAAAAATCGAAAAAAAATTTTTTTCAAAGGTAAAAGACCCTTCTTAATGTTGTATTGAGTGCTTCCTCAAGCAAGAACTTTGCTCCACTAAAATGGCTATATCTGATAAACTATTTCGAATTTTTGAAAATAGTTGGAAGGGGATGTCAAAGGAATGCCCAAGCTATAATAATAATGCAAAAGAAAAAAAATCGAAAAAAAAATTTTTTCAAAGGTAAAAGACCAGTTCTTAAGGTTGTATTGACTGCATCCTCAAGCATGAACTTTGCTCCACTAAAATTGCAATATCTCCTAAACTATTTCGAATTTTTGAAAATGGTTTGAAGGGGATGTCAAAGGAGAATGCCCAAGGTAAAATAATAATGCAAAAGAAAAAAATCGAAAAAAAAATTTTTTTTCAAAGGTAGAAGACCAGTTCTTAAGGTTGTATTGACTGCATCCTCAAGCATGAACTTTGCTCCACTAAAATGGCTATATCTGATAAACTATTTCGAATTTTTGAAAATGGTTTGAAGGGGATGAAAGGGAAATGCACAAAGAATAATAATAATGCAAAATAAAATATCGAAAATTTTTTTTTTTTATGTTAAAGAAAATGTTGTTTAGAAACTGAGTCTAACTGATCCTAATTCAAATATTCAAGTATTCAAATAAAATGATACGAAACGCATAAACTTCAAAGAAAAGTCTGAAACAAGTGCTCAAAACGATTCCTTACCCAGTTTAAGGTAAAAAGGTTGATCCGCAAAAGGACGAGGATCCGCAAAAGGAGCTTTATATAACTGCGTCGCAGCACATGTCTCAGAGCAAGATGAGCAGAAAAAAATCCAAAATACACACAATAACCTTGAAGGCTCAAATGTAATTGTATGAGGCTGTTTTTCTTACTATGGAGTAGGTCCAATATATTGGATCAAAACTATAATGGATCCAAGTATACGTCTTAATTTTGGATATTTGATGGTACCCTTTGCTGAATATGAAATGCCGCTAGTATAGGTCTTCCAACAAGACAATGACCCCAAGCAAACCAGCAATAATGCAAAGGATTAATTGCGCCAGTTCTACTGAACCGATTTTGATCAGTCGTGTTGGAAACTTTGCTTGTGAGGGTAGTGCAATAATGTTTTCGCAGCTGTAAATACTTATGTCGTCGTAACTGATGGCAGATGTCGATTTTGTAGTAGCGATACTGGGAACTTTCACTGAATTGTGATTTCTTAAACTGATATACTTTTTGTGGCCATAAACCTGCAGAAAATAGGTCACTTTTGGCCTATAAATAAGAGATGAGCTTTAATGGCGGACCGTTGATGGAGTAACTGTGATTGACGAAGATCAAATCACACTGTGACTGGATTTTGAATTTAATTCCCTTGCAGAGGTTGTGTTATTTTTGTCCAATCTTTTTTTGCGGACGGGAAAAGTATATGGATTAATTTAAAAAAGAACGTAGCAAATATTTTTTAACATCAGAGTGCAAAAATAGAAAAAGAATTTGGCTCGGGTTCTTTTAATCATTTTCAACGGGGTTCGGTTTCAGGTTCGGTTCAGGCATCACAAGAACTTGGACCGAACTGGTTCCGAAGGGTTCAGACACTTTTATCTATTTAAGGTTATGCTGCAAAGAGGGTCTGACAAGTAACTTGTTACTTCACAGCATAATTGTCATCAAGGACTGTGACAGCATGCGGTTAATTAGTTGACCGTATGATAAATCCATCATCAAATGCTCTGACCCTTTCCACTGGGAAAATCTGACTTTTTCAATGCATTGCACATTGAATACCGAAAATGCAATTAATTTGTGAATAAACTTTAAATTGAATTGCGTTTGCCAGCTTGTGGCTGCAGCACCAGCTGGGTTCTGGAGCTGCATAATTGCCAGTGACATGGCTGCACTTCAACACCACTACTGCTGGGCTGCGTGAGAGAGCGTGCCAACACCATCTTTGACGGCTTCTTAATTAAAAGACTGTCAATCTGTGTATGCATTGCGTGCAGCGACACAGGAACAGGAACCGACAACCAGGCTTTGAGCTGCAGGCAGCCCACACCCGGAGTGTTTTGTTATCATCACGTCATGCGCGAGGCAGGCAAAAAAGGGAGAAAAAAAAAACACAACCTGAATAAAAAATGTTCACACTTTGTACTGAGTCAGTGGTGTCACATTTAAATCTGTAAAAGGCTATTTACAAAAATTGAAAAAGTACACCTTCTTTAATATGGGTCCGCCCAATCAATCCACTATGTCAATAAGCTAACAAAATAGTGAGTAGTCTTAGAGCTACACAACTTTACGAAGAAAACCCAACCAATTTGGTCTAAAAACATCAAAATTTCTGTCTAATGTTGGGATGATTGGGCTTTTGTTTCGACGGCATAACCATATCGACCCCCTCCTTTGCGCGAAATTATCGTCTGTTACAAAAACCAAATTTTACAGGGGAGCGATTTTTCTACTTTTTGTTGCAGTGGCTGGCAACTTCGCTACCAAATTTTCAACAAGCAACAATAATCGACATATTTAATTATATTCATAACTATTTTAGAAAAAAAACACTTATTTTAAACAAGAATTTAAGAAATTAAAGAAAAAATAGCATTTGGCAGCCTATATCTGTCTATAACCGTACTGATTATATGGGTGGAAAAAAACTTAGAATGCCTAGATATTTTGAAGTTAAATAGGAGCTGATCCCCCAAATACCCAAGCCACATTATCATCACTAATGTGTTTGTCACTGATTTAATATTTGTAATTTTTTTAACATTTTCCACTTTCTTAGGTAATGATACAATTCGTAATCAGACAAAATTTGCTTTCATAGATCTCTAAGTATAGATTTTAAAATCTGAATTCCATTTAAAATTCAAGAACTCTTGTCGAATTACTTTAAAGCAGGGACCGAAAATAACAGTTATGGAAGTGAAAAAAATTACTACGAAATATGGATCCCCTGATAAAATGGAGTACATGAATCTTCATAATTTTGAAATGGCGAGTCATTAAATGGAATAAATTTTTATTTGCAATTTTATCACAAAAAATTTTGAAATTTTATATAAGCCGGGCTCAAATTCTTCCGCAAACATTTTTGTAGAGACAAATTTGCTCCTAAAACCGGTTTGAAATCCAAAATTTTTCAAAAAGTGAAAATTGGAGCATGGCTGAATAATTTTTAAATAAAATTTTGTTTTAACCGTTAAATGGTAATTTTTATATAAAAATTTTTAAATAACAGTTAAAACTAATTTTTATTATAAAATTTAATTTAAATTTTTTTTGTAATTTTTATAATAAAAATTAATTTTTAATTTTTATGAAAATTTTTGTATTATACAAATTTTTATAAAAATTACTAATCTAGTAGGTTTAAGAAAATCTAGTATCCTTCAATCAAAGATATTCTATAATTTACAAACGCTTACTAGATAAGTAATTTTTATAAAAATTTTTATAATAAAAATTTTTCATAACAATTAAAAAGTAATTTTTATTACAAAAATTACAAAATAAAAATTAATTTAAATTTTTATAATAAAAATTAGTTTTAACTGTTATTCAAAAAATTTTTATATAAAAATTACCATTTAACTGTTAAAACCAAATTTGTATTTTAAAATCATAGAATAACGATTATTTTAAAATTTTTATGTAAAAATTAGAAAATAATTGTTATTTCAAAATTTTATCCAAAAAGTTATAACAGTTACGGTCCCTGCTTTAAAGTAGTATGTATTAAATAATATGAATGATTCAAAATCATTGGGAAACGCAAATTTTTAAAAATAAGAAATACAAATATTTTTTATACCAGAGGCTTTGAGTACGGAGCGTTTAAACTCCTAATCGGTTTGTAGCCCTGATTTCTAAGCGTTGGAAATTTCTGGCCAAAATCAATCTACGCTTTGCAAGTGTATAAAAAAGCCAAATTATCAGCACTGAGCATGCACTTATAAGAAGGAAAGAGCTGAGCAAAAAAGACTTGTAAAAATATCCCTAGACCGGCAACACAAGTAGCGGCTCCCTCATTGACAGCGCGCTGACATGATGTCTTTATGGCTGGTAGTTGTTGGTGGAAGTGAATGTATGCATGTAGGTTTGGTGGTGCCTGCTTTTAGGCTGTAACTGCAAGTTTCAGCCTTGAGATTATAGCCTGGTGATATGGCCCAATCAACGTGACTCTCATTGTGACGTGTAATAAATATCAATACAGCTCAAGGATGCCTGGATGGCAGAACTCCTCACGACTGGAGGACAAGTCGTCTTGAGCACGATTCGCACGTTCTCAAGTGTCGCCCAGCCACCCACCTTTGTCTTCCTGCGACGACAGCAACTTTGTTTTTACCGCACGGATACGAATATTTGTCGTTTCGACGCAATTTGCATATAATTTACAGCTACTGGCAGCGCCAACTTAGAAAGTATTTCTAACACCTGCTCAACCACCGCCGACACAAACATTCCTAGCAAAGCAAAGCACTTGGAACAGCAAACATTTTAGAGCCACCGTTGACGATGCAGCGCATATTTTTAAAGTTTTTGACATAGTTTTGCCGACTTGCAGCTGGGCACGCCCACTTAAGCACGCCCTCACCATCAGGCGGCGTGCTGGCTAATGAGCTGAGTTCCTACTACCGCATAACGGAAGTGCCAGGAAGTTGTGCACGCAATGCACTCGGCATGCAGTTGATCAAAAACGAAAGCGTAAAGTAAGGACTGTACCGAAAAGAAAGTGCACCCTTTCATTGGCACATTTCTCGCAGTGTGAGCATCGCATCATGTCATATGAAGTATCGTTGGAAAGCTGAAACGATTCTCTTTATTTTACCCATTCTACCTCCATTATATTCCTTTTAGATTTAACGAAACCGCAGATCGCAGAGCTGTACCGATAATTAAATTTGGTATAAAAAGTTACCAAATTGTTATAAACTGAAAGTCAATAGAGCTCGAAATATTATAAAGCAAAATTATACAAAGCAGAAAGGTTGTTCTTGCTGACTAATGAATGTCATCAATTCCAGTTAAAACGAGAGCGTAAGTTGAAGTCGGCCCTGCTCGACTTCGATATACCCGTTACTCAGGGTAAGGTTTATTTAAGAATATTTTATTAGATCACAACATGCCCAAATTGTGGGAGATGGGAGTTTTTTTTTCAAATTGCGGGGGTGGCAACTCTACTATAGCTCATCTGATTGGGAAATGATGTATGGCGGATCGATAGGTAATGATGATTAAAATATATGTCTAGAAGGTTTGAGCAATCTATTTTCAAAATGGTGGGAGATATGAGGATTTTTGATTTGCGTGCAGAAAAAACAAAACTACACTGAAAAAATAGAAGGCTAACATCCCTACCATTGATAACAAAAAGTTTTTCTCACTAGAACTAGTTTTTTACTGACCGTTATATGGCAGCTATATGCTATAGTCATCCGATTTTAATAAATTTTTTCCAGAATTGTGTGAAGGGTATAAAACTAATATATACCAAGTTTGGTGACGATTCAATAGAAAACAAAAAGTTTTCTCCCCAGAACTAGTTTTTTTGACTGACCGTTTATATGGCAGCTATATGCTTAGTCATCCGATTTTAATAAATTTTTCCAGAATTGTGTGAAGGGGTATAAAACTAATATATACCAAGTTTGGTGACGATTCAATAGAAAACAAAAAAGTTTTTCTCACTAGAACTAGTTTTTTACTGACCGTTCTATATGGCAGCTATATGCTATAGTGATCCGATTTTGATAAATTTTTCAGGGTTGTGTGAAGGGGTATAAAACTAATATATACCAAGTTTGGTGACGATTCAATACGAAACAAAAAGTTTTCTCAATAGAACTAGTTTTTCCTGACCGTTGTATATGTGCAGCTATATGCTATAGTCATCCGATTTTGATAAATTTTTCCAGAATTGTGTGAAGGGGTATAAAACTAATATATACCATGAGTTTGGTGACGATTTAAAGAAAAAAAAAACAAACAAAAAACTTTTCTCACTCAGAACTAGTTTTTTGTCTGACCGTTATATGGCAGCTATATGCTATAGTCATCCGATTTTGATAAATTTTTCCAGAATTGTGTGAAGGGGTATAAAACTAATATATACCAAGATTGGTGACGCTTCGATGGAAAACAAAAAAGTTTTTCTCACTAGAACTAGTTTTTGACAGACCGTTTATATGGCAGCTATATGCTATAGTCATCCGATTTTAATAAATTTTTCCAGAATTGTGTGAAGGGGTATAAAACTAATATATACCAAAAGTTTGGTGTACAATTCAATAGAAAACAAAAAAGTTTTTTCTCACTAGGGCTAGTTTTTTGACAAAAAAGAATTTTTAGACCGGTTTATATGGCAGCTATATGCTATAGTCATCCGATTTTAATAAATTTTTCCAGAATTGTGTGGAAGCGTATAAAACTAATATATACCAAGATTGGTGACGCTACGATGGAAAACAAAAAAGTTTTTCTCACTAGAACTAGTTTTTTGACCGACCGTTTATATGGCAGCTATATGCTATAGTCATCCGATTTTGATAAATTTTTCCAGAATTGTGTGGAAGCGTATAAAACTAATATATACCAAGATTGGTGACGCTACGATGGAAAACAAAAAAGTTTTTCTCACTAGAACTAGTTTTTTGACCGACCGTTTATATGGCAGCTATATGCTATAGTCATCCGATTTTGATAAATTTTTCCAGAATTGTGTGAAGCGGTATAAAACTAATATATACCACGTTTGGTGACGCTTTAAAAAAAAAAAAAGTTTTCTCACTAGAACTAGTTTTTTGAGCGACCGTTTATATGGCAGCTATATGCTATAGTCATCCGATTTTGATAAATTTTTCCAGAATTGTGTGGAAGCATATAAAACTAATATGTACCAAGATTTGGTGACGCTACGATGGAAAACAAAAAAGTTTTTCTCACTAGAACTAGTTTTTGGACCGATCGTTCCTATGGCAGCTATATGATATAGTCATCCGATCCGGCCGATTCCGACAAATGTGCAGCGTATTTGTATTTAAAGACTTTTTGCAAAGTTTGGTCAAGATAGCTTCAAAACTGAGGGAGGAGATAGCATAGAAACAGACGGACAGACGGACGACGGACAAACGGAAATGAACTCAGCTCGTCATGCTGATCAAGAATATATATTTTATGGGGTCGGAGATGCTTCCTTCTATGCGTTACAAACATCGTGACAATTTTAATATACCCTCTGCAAGGGTATAAAAATGGAATTTTCGGTTCCTGCATATAAAATAAACACCATATCTATCAAATCTCAAAATGCGTTTTCGTTAATGATTTTAAATACAAATAAATAGACGTCATACAATGAAAATAATTTTCAAAAACCTACAAGGGATATAATATCTTCGGTAGACCGAAGTTAACTTTGCTCCACTTTTAGAAATAAATTTAAATTTAGTATTGTTGCTTACCATGAAAGCGGGAGCGTAGGCCAAGTTGGCGCCAATGGCCGTGAAATTGAAAGAACTGACATCAGCTATAAAATCGTTTGGAATTCTTTGTGATCCTTATATAATTTTTGCTAATATAGGCATTTAGGCTAAGAATAAAGAAAAGGCATAAATATACTTGGGCAGAATTTGGAAATTCATTTGACTTACCGTATTTAAGACAATCAATTCCGGAGCTGAATCGATTTCTGCCTGTAATTACAGTCTTCAACTTCCCGATCATGCATTCAAATCCCGACGATATTTATTAGGCATCATATCGGCTGCACATTCCCAAATCTTAAAACGATTTGATGGCCTGCTGTATCAACATCTGATCGGCCCTGTAGAAGTTGGCTATTTTATGAGCTTGATTGTGGAACATCACTTTATGCATCGCAGTTGATATTTTGTTATCCGCCAATTACGATCCAGAAAACTCCTGTTTCAACGGAGAATCTTGTAGATTGCTTTCCCGCAGAACAGAGCGAAGACTACGAGTGCTGAAAGAAAATGGAACAATTGGTTTGTTTAAGTATTGACATATAAATATGACACAGTTAAAGTTATAATACTATATTAATGGATTTAGTTGGCTGCAGAAAAATAATATGATTTATTTATCTGTATAACTAATATTTAACAAAAACTAATGGAGCAACTCACTTAAGGCACGTCGCTACGATTCACGCACCACCATCTTCTCGCCGGAGGGCCGTCTCTATCAGGTAGAGTACGCCATGGAGGCCAATGTCTTGACCGCCGAATTGCGTTTGATTGCCCAACGTTATCAGTTCAGCTATGGCGAGGTGATTCCTTGCGAACAGCTTGTCTCACATTTGTGTGACATCAATCAGGCCTATACTCAGTATGGCGGCAAGCGTCCCTTTGGCGTATCCCTGCTCTATATGGGCTGGGACAGCAAGTATGGCTATCAGATGTATCAATCCGATCCCAGTGGCAATTATGGCGGCTGGAAGGCCACTTGTATAGGCAATAATTTTGGTGCTGCCATTTCTATGCTTAAACAGGAGCTGGCCGATAAGGAGAACATTAAGCTGGAACAGGCCAAGGATTTGGCTGTGAAAGTCTTAAGCATGACGCTGGATACCACCAAGCTGACACCGGAAAAGGTGAAAATGGCCACATTGCAGCGTGCTGGCGAGGAACCTCATAGTGGCGAGGAACCTCGTAGTGGCGAGGAACCTTGTAGTGGCGAGGAACCACTTAGTGACGAGGATAGGGTACGGGAATCTCGTACCTGCGAGGACCGGCTTGAGGAATCTCATACCTGTAAACAGCGGGTGGCGGAGCTGCGTACTGGCGAGGATCTGCTGGTAGAATCTCAGTCCTGTAAATAGTGCGTGGAGCTTCGTACCGGCGAGGATACTGCTCGGCATCGTACCGGCGGGGAGAACTCATAGCACAAATAGTTTGTTCCAAATAGCAAATCTAAGTTTGTCTCAACTGTCCGTTGCTCTACTTCTTGGTATGACCGTACATGATTACAGGGAAAATACTGAAAAATACTGGGGGGGAAATTAAAAGCGGGAAATACTGGGAAAAATTAAAAGCGGGCAATTTTTTACCAAAAAATAGTGGGAAAATAAAAACGGGCGGTTTTTTTTAAATACGGGTGGTAAGCTCGGTCCATTGCTGCAGTACTCTGATTTGGTTAATACAATACAATTTTAATTTAAAGTATTTACCAACCTCATTTTGTGCTATAGTTTAGGAGATATTGCAATTTTAGTGGAGCAAAGTTCTTGCTGGAGGAAGCACTCAATACCAATTAAGAGGGTCTTTTACCTTTGAAAAATATTTTTTTTTTCGATTTTTTTGTTTTGCATTATTATTATAGCTTGGACTTAATTTTTTTTTGCATTATTCTGGGCATTCCTTTGACATCCCCTTCAAACCATTTTCAAAAAATTCGAAATAGTTTAGGAGATATTGCAATTTTAGTGGAGCAAAGTTCATGCTTGAGGATGCAGTCAATACAACCTTAAGAGCTGGTCTTCTACCTTTGAAAAAAAATTTTTTTTTCGATTTTTTTCTTTTGCATTATTATTATACCTTGGGCATTCCTTTGACATCCCCTTCAAACCATTTTCAAAAATTCGAAATAGTTTAGGAGATATTGCAATTTTAGTGGAGCAAAGTTCATGCTTGAGGATGCAGTCAATACAACCTTAAGAGCTGTCGTCTTCTACCTTTGAAAAAAAAATTTTTTTCGATTTTTTTCTTTTGCATTATTATTATAGCTTGGGCATTCCATTTTCATTTCCTTCAAACCATTTTCAAAAATTCGAAATAGTTTAGGAGATATTGCCATTTTAGTGGAGCTAAGTTCTTGCTGGAGGAAGCACTCAATACCAATTAAGAGGGTCTTTTACCTTTGAAAAATATTTTTTTTTCGATTTTTTTCTTTTGCATTATTATTATACCTTGGGCATTCCTTTGACATCCCCTTCAAACCATTTTCAAAAATTCGAAATAGTTTAGGAGATATTGCCATTTTAGTGGAGCTAAGTTCTTGCTGGAGGAAGCACTCAATACCAATTAAGAGGGTCTTTTACCTTTGAAAAAAATTTTTTTTTTCGATTTTTTTGTTTTGCATTATTATTATAGCTTGGGCATTCCATTTTCATCTCCTTCAAACCATTTTCAAAAATTCGAAATAGTTTAGGAGATATTGCCATTTTAGTGGAGCTAAGTTCTTGCTGGAGGAAGCACTCAATACCAATTAAGAGGGTCTTTTACCTTTGAAAAATATTTTTTTTTCGATTTTTTTGTTTTGCATTATTATTATAGCTTGGGCATTCCACATTCATCCACTTCAAACCATTTTCAAAAATTCGAAATAGTTTAGGAGATATTGCAATTTTAGTGGAGCAAAGTTCATGCTTGAGGATGCAGTCAATACAACCTTAAGAGCTGGTCTTCTACCTTTGAAAAAAAAATTTTTTTTTCGATTATTTTCTTTTGCATTATTATTATACCTTGGGCATTCCTTTGACATCCCCTTCAAACCATTTTCAAAAATTCGAAATAGTTTAGGAGATATTGCAATTTTAGTGGAGCAAAGTTCATGCTGGAGGAAGCACTCAATACCAATTAAGAGGGTCTTTTACCTTTGAAAAAAATTTTTTTTTTTTCGATTTTTTTTTTGCATTATTATTATAGCTTGGGCATTCCATTTTCATCCCCTTCAAACCATTTTCAAAAAATTCGAAATAGTTTAGGAGATATTGCAATTTTAGTGGAGCAAAGTTCTTGCTGGAGGAAGCAGTCAATACCAATTAAGAGCGGTCTTCTACCTTTGAAAAAAATTTTTTTTCGATTTTTTTCTTTTGCATTATTATTATACCTTGGGCATTCCTTTGACATCCCCTTCAAACCATTTTCAAAAATTCGAAATAGTTTAGGAGATATTGCAATTTTAGTGGAGCAAAGTTCATGCCTGAGGATGCAGTCAATACAACCTTAAGAGCTGGTCTTCTACCCTTGAAATTAGTTTTTTTTCGATTTTTTGTTTTGCATTATTATTATAGCTTGGGCATTCCTTTGACATCCCCTTCAAACCATTTTCAAAAATTCAAATAGTTTAGGAGATATTGCCATTTTAGTGGAGCTAAGTTCTTGCTGAGGAGCACTCAATACCAATTAAGAGGGTCTTCTACCTTTGAAAAAAATTTTTTTTTCGATTTTTTTTTTTGCATTATTATTATAGCTTGGGCATTCCATTTACATCCCCTTCAAACCATTTTCAAAAATTCGAAATAGTTTAGGAGATATTGCCATTTTAGTGGAGCAAAGTTCATGCCTGATGGGGGAGCAGTCAATACCAACCTTAAGAGCGGTCTTCTACCTTTGAAAAAAATTTTTTTTTCGATTTTTTTTTTTGCATTATTATTATACCTTGGGCATTCCTCATTGACATCCCCTTCAAACCATTTTCAAAAATTCGAAATAGTTTAGGAGATATTGCAATTTTAGTGGAGCAAAGTTCATGCCTGAGGATGCAGTCAATACAACCTTAAGAGCTCGTCTTCTACCTTTGAAAAAAATTTTTTTTTTTCGATTTTTTTCTTTTGCATTATTATTATACCTTGGGCATTCCTTTGACATCCCCTTCAAACCATTTTCAAAAATTCGAAATAGTTTAGGAGATATTGCCATTTTAGTGGAGCTAAGTTCTTGCTGGAGGAAGCACTCAATACCAATTAAGAGGGTCTTTTACCTTTGAAAAAATTTTTTTTTCGATTTTTTTTGCATTATTATTAGCTTGGGCATTCCACTTTCATCCCCTTCAAACCATTTTCAAAAATTCGAAATAGTTTAGGAGATATTGCAATTTTAGTGGAGCAAAGTTCATGCTTGAGGATGCACTCAATACCAATTAAGAGGGTCTTTTACCTTTGAAAAATATTTTTTTTTCGATTTTTTTCTTTTGCATTATTATTATACCTTGGGCATTCCTTTGACATCCCCTTCAAACCATTTTCAAAAATTCGAAATAGTTTAGGAGATATTGCCATTTTAGTGGAGCAAAGTTCTTGCTTGAGGATGCACTCAATACCAATTAAGAGGGTCTTTTACCTTTGAAAAAAAAATTTTTTTTTCGATTTTTTTGTTTTGCATTATTATTATAGCTTGGGCATTCCATTTTCATCTCCTTCAAACCATTTTCAAAAATTCGAAATAGTTTAGGAGATATTGCCATTTTAATGGAGCTAAGTTCTTGCTGGAGGAAGCACTCAATACCAATTAAGAGGGTCTTTTACCTTTGAAAAATATTTTTTTTTCGATTTTTTTCTTTTGCATTATTATTATACCTTGGGCATTCCTTTGACATCCCCTTCAAACCATTTTCAAAAATTCGAAATAGTTTAGGAGATATTGCAATTTTAGTGGAGCAAAGTTCATGCCTGAGGATGCAGTCAATACAACCTTAAGAGCTGGTCTTTTACCTTAGAAAAAAAAATTTTTTTTTCGATTTTTTTCTTTGCATTATTATTATAGCTTGGGCATTCCACATTCATCCACTTCAAACCATTTTCAAAAATTCGAAATAGTTTAGGAGATATTGCAATTTTAGTGGAGCAAAGTTCATGCCTGAGGATGCAGTCAATACAACCTTAAGAGCTGGTCTTCTACCTTTGAAAAAAATTTTTTTTTCGATTTTTTTTTTTGCATTATTATTATACCTTGGGCATTCCACATTCATCCACTTCAAACCATTTTCAAAAATTCGAAATAGTTTAGGAGATATTGCAATTTTAGTGGAGCAAAGTTCATGCCTGAGGATGCAGTCAATACAACCTTAAGAGCTGGTCTTCTACCTTTGAAAAAAATTTTTTTTTCGATTTTTTTCTTTTGCATTATTATTATACCTTGGGCATTCCTTTGACATCCCCTTCAAACCATTTTCAAAAATTCGAAATAGTTTAGGAGATATTGCAATTTTAGTGGAGCAAAGTTCATGCTTGAGGATGCAGTCAATACAACCTTAAGAGCTGGTCTTCTACCTTTGAAAAAAATTTTTTTTTTTTTTTTTTTTTGCATTATTATTATAGCTTGGGCATTCCTTTGCATCCCCTTCAAACCATTTTCAAAAATTCGAAATAGTTTAGGAGATATTGCAATTTTAGTGGAGCTAAGTTCTTGCTGGAGGATGCACTCAATACCAATTAAGAGCGGTCTTCTACCTTTGAAAAAAAATTTTTTTTTCGATTTTTTTCTTTTGCATTATTATTATACCTTGGGCATTCCTTTGACATCCCCTTCAAACCATTTTCAAAAATTCGAAATAGTTTAGGAGATATTGCAATTTTAGTGGAGCAAAGTTCATGCCTGAGGATGCAGTCAATACAACCTTAAGAGCTGGTCTTCTACCTTTGAAAAAAAAATTTTTTTCGATTTTTTTCTTTTGCATTATTATTATACCTTGGGCATTCCTTTGACATCCCCTTCAAACCATTTTCAAAAATTCGAAATAGTTTAGGAGATATTGCCATTTTAGTGGAGCTAAGTTCTTGCTGGAGGAAGCACTCAATACCAATTAAGAGGGTCTTTTACCTTTGAAAAAAATTTTTTTCGATTTTTTTTTTTTGCATTATTATTATAGCTTGGGCATTCCACTTTCACATCCCCTTCAAACCATTTTCAAAAATTCGAAATAGTTTAGGAGATATTGCAATTTTAGTGGAGCAAAGTTCATGCCTGAGGATGCAGTCAATACAACCTTAAGAGCTCGTCTTCTACCTTTGAAAAAAAAATTTTTTTTTCGATTATTTTCTTTTGCATTATTATTATACCTTGGGCATTCCTTTGACATCCCCTTCAAACCATTTTCAAAAATTCGAAATAGTTTAGGAGATATTGCAATTTTAGTGGAGCAAAGTTCATGCTTGAGGATGCAGTCAATACAACCTTAAGAGCTGGTCTTCTACCTTTGAAAAAAAAAATTTTTTTTCGATTATTTTCTTTTGCATTATTATTATACCTTGGGCATTCCTTTGACATCCCCTTCAAACCATTTTCAAAAATTCGAAATAGTTTAGGAGATATTGCAATTTTAGTGGAGCAAAGTTCATGCTTGAGGATGCACTCAATACCAATTAAGAGGGTCTTTTACCTTTGAAAAAAAAATTTTTTTCGATTTTTTTCTTTTGCATTATTATTATAGCTTGGGCATTCCTTTGACATCCCCTTCAAACCATTTTCAAAAATTCGAAATAGTTTAGGAGATATTGCAATTTTAGTGGAGCAAAGTTCATGCTTGAGGATGCAGTCAATACCAATTAAGAGGGTCTTTTACCTTTGAAAAAAAATTTTTTTCGATGTTTTTGTTTTGCATTATTATTATAGCTTGGACATTCCATTTTCATCTCCTTCAAACCATTTTCAAAAATTCGAAATAGTTTAGGAGATATTGCCATTTTAGTGGAGCAAAGTTCTTGCTGGAGGAAGCACTCAATACCAACCTTAAGAGCTGGTCTTCTTACCTTTGAAAAAATTTTTTTTTGATTTTTTTCTTTTGCATTATTATTATAGCTTGGGCATTCCTTTGACATCCCCTTCAAACCATTTTCAAAAATTCGAAATAGTTTAGGAGATATTGCCATTTTAATGGAGCTAAGTTCTTGCTGGAGGAAGCACTCAATACCAATTAAGAGGGTCTTTTACCTTTGAAAAAAATTTTTTTTTTCGATGTTTTTGTTTTGCATTATTATTATAGCTTGGACATTCCATTTTCATCTCCTTCAAACCATTTTCAAAAATTCGAAATAGTTTAGGAGATATTGCCATTTTAGTGGAGCTAAGTTCTTGCTGGAGGAAGCACTCAATACCAATTAAGAGGGTCTTTTACCTTTGAAAAATATTTTTTTTTCGATTTTTTTGTTTTGCATTATTATTATAGCTTGGGCATTCCATTTCATCCCCTTCAAACCATTTTCAAAAATTCGAAATAGTTTAGGAGATATTGCAATTTTAGTGGAGCAAAGTTCATGCCTGAGGATGCAGTCAATACAACCTTAAGAGCTGGTCTTCTACCTTTGAAAAAAATTTTTTTTTATTTTTTTCTTTTGCATTATTATTATAGCTTGGGCATTCCTTTGACATCCCCTTCAAACCATTTTCAAAAATTCGAAATAGTTTAGGAGATATTGCCATTTTAGTGGAGCTAAGTTCTTGCTGGAGGAAGCACTCAATACCAATTAAGAGGGTCTTTTACCTTTGAAAAAAAATTTTTTTCGATGTTTTTGTTTTGCATTATTATTATAGCTTGGGCATTCCACATTCATCCCCTTCAAACCATTTTCAAAAATTCGAAATAGTTTAGGAGATATTGCAATTTTAGTGGAGCAAAGTTCATGCCTGAGGATGCAGTCAATACAACCTTAAGAGCTGGTCTTCTACCTTTGAAAAAAAATTTTTTTTTCGATTATTTTCTTTTGCATTATTATTATACCTTGGGCATTCCTTTGACATCCCCTTCAAACCATTTTCAAAAATTCGAAATAGTTTAGGAGATATTGCCATTTTAATGGAGCTAAGTTCTTGCTGGAGGAAGCACTCAATACCAATTAAGAGGGTCTTTTACCTTTGAAAAAAATTTTTTTTTTGATTTTTTTGTTTTGCATTATTATTATAGCTTGGACATTCCATTTTCATCTCCTTCAAACCATTTTCAAAAATTCGAAATAGTTTAGGAGATATTGCCATTTTAGTGGAGCTAAGTTCTTGCTGGAGGAAGCACTCAATACCAATTAAGAGGGTCTTTTACCTTTGAAAAATTTTTTTTTTTTTTTTGTTTTGCATTATTATTATTTGGCTTCACTTCGCATTCCTTTGACATCCCCTTCAAACCATTTTCAAAAATTCGAAATAGTTTAGGAGATATTGCCATTTTAGTGGAGCAAAGTTCTTGCTGGAGGAAGCACTCAATACCAATTAAGAGGGTCTTTTACCTTTGAAAAAAATTTTTTTCGATTTTTTTGTTTTGCATTATTATTATAGCTTGGGCATTCCATTTTCATCCCCTTCAAACCATTTTCAAAAATTCGAAATAGTTTAGGAGATATTGCCATTTTAGTGGAGCTAAGTTCTTGCTGGAGGAAGCACTCAATACCAATTAAGAGGGTCTTTTACCTTTGAAAAATATTTTTTTTTCGATTTTTTTCTTTTGCATTATTATTATAGCTTGGGCATTCCACTTGACATCCCCTTCAAACCATTTTCAAAAATTCGAAATAGTTTAGGAGATATTGCAATTTTAGTGGAGCAAAGTTCATGCCTGAGGATGCAGTCAATACAACCTTAAGAGCTGGTCTTCTACCTTTGAAAAAAATATTTTTTTTTCGATTTTTTTCTTTTGCATTATTATTATAGCTTGGGCATTCCTTTGACATCCCCTTCAAACCATTTTCAAAAATTCGAAATAGTTTAGGAGATATTGCCATTTTAGTGGAGCAAAGTTCTTGCTGGAGGAGCAGTCAATACCAACCTTAAGAGCTGGTCTTCTACCTTTGAAAAAAATTTTTTTCGATTTTTTTTTTGCATTATTATTATACTTGGGCATTCCATCCCTCAAACCTTTTCAAAAATTCGAAATAGTTTAGGAGATATTGCCATTTTAGTGGAGCAAAGTTCTGCTGGAGGAAGCAGTCAATACCAATTAAGAGGGTCTTTTACCTTTGAAAAAATTTTTTTGTTTTTTTTTTATTATTTTATAGCTTGGGCATTCCATTTTCATCCCCTTCAAACCATTTTCAAAAATTCGAAATAGTTTAGGAGATATTGCCATTTTAGTGGAGCTAAGTTCTTGCTGGAGGGAAGCACTCAATACCAATTAAGAGGGTCTTTTACCTTTGAAAAAAAAATTTTTTTCGATGTTTTTTGTTTTGCATTATTATTATAGCTTGGGCATTCCCATTGTCATCCCCTTCAAACCATTTTCAAAAATTCGAAATAGTTTAGGAGATATTGCAATTTTAGTGGAGCAAAGTTCATGCTTGAGGATGCAGTCAATACCAACCTTAAGAGCTGGTCTTCTACCTTTGAAAAAAATTTTTTTTCGATTTTTTTTTTTGCATTATTATTATACCTTGGGCATTCCTTTGACATCCCCTTCAAACCATTTTCAAAAATTCGAAATAGTTTAGGAGATATTGCAATTTTAGTGGAGCTAAGTTCTTGCTGGAGGAAGCACTCAATACCAATTAAGAGGGTCTTCTACCTTTGAAAAAAATTTTTTTTTTCGATTTTTTTCTTTTGCATTATTATTATACCTTGGGCATTCCTTTGACATCCCCTTCAAACCATTTTTGAAAATACAAAAAAGCGAAGCATAGTTTCATATATCGTGTGTATTTAATAAATGATTACATAAAGCCATTTACACAAAATGCATATTTATGCACGAGGGCAGATAGAACTATGAGGTGCATTTATACATCCCTATACGAATACTTATATGACTATATGTATATTGTACATTTTAGTTAACTTTATGTTTTTGAAGCTTGGACATTAAGCATTTGTCTACTTATTTGTTGAACTTTGTGTAATTGAGTGCAAGTTCCAAGATTTGTTTCATCCACTTCGTCTATGCCTTGCAAAAGAGTTGGACTAAAGACATACATGCATTCAAAATTTAAGTGCTTTGCTCGTTTCAAAATATTGCTTTAATATTTGCTTTGCTTTAAGGCAAAATTATATAGAAAAAATGACTTGGTTACAACCTGTCGCGGGTCCAGTATCCAATCTTAAATGGGTATATTAATCCATAGACGCTGACGTAAATTAAATTCATTGGTTTTGATTTGTATACCCTTCCAAGGGTATTTAAACATCGGCGGTGCCGATGTTAGCCTTCTATTTTTGTGTTTGATTTGTGATGTTCAATCAAACGCACAATACTATATAGTTGAATGCGGCCTTGGTTGGTCTTGCAATTTGATCTGGTAGCGGACACTTGGTCCACACTCATCGCTCGTTCTTAGTCTAAATACGTCGCTAAGTTAAATTCGTAGCCGACTCATAGCTCTGATAAATATTCAAAGTATAAACCATATATTTGACTAACAACCTTTGTTAAATGTGTCATATTTAAACTATTTGGGAATGTATCAAACATAAAAAAAAATTTTTTTTTCTGCTCATCCATAAGCGGTTTATCTAAATTAAGTTAAACTTATAGTAAGCTTTAGGTACGCGTATTTCCTACTTAGACAATATCAATACATTCCATTCATGGAAAAGTCTTACAAACTTAGAACAAAAATTAATCATAACAAACGGCAAGACATATATGTAACACGATCTCAGTTGAGATCTCGGCATCACCTAACTCGAATATGCATTTTCAATTGGGAACCTGTCCTACATTTAAGAACGAAATTGAAATAATATGCCATAAATTGACAATCGTTTTGTCACTATTAAAACAACCTTTACTCGTCCTCAGCCTCAGTTATGGTAGAGTTCATAATATGAGTTTCCTTTTTGAACAGCAGCTGGCGATGATGCTGTACCAATAAATGGTTATTGATTTGATGGCTAAATATTTTGGTAAATGTCTAGTATAGCGGCCTACTCTCAGAAAATTCCAAAAAAAATTTCCTCGATGGACCGCGAATTATGAAGAATTTTCATGCAGAAAAAACGCGGGGGTCATCCATGGTTTCTTTTTAAACGAATTTTGAAAATTTGATTTTTTACCTAATAAAACATATTGTGTTTTGAGCAGTGTGTCAAATTTAATTCAAATTTAATTGGATTTTTATTGTTCATTCAATAATTCTAATCAAAATGGAGTGCACGAATTGCAATTTTACGGTGTCGAAATTTTTGTCTTTGACGAATATAGAGGTTATTGAGTATTTAAAGCGTCACAAATGTTTACTACAAGAAAAAAAATGTGGAAATTGTTCTGCTGACTGTAAGATAGCAGTAAAAGATGACGGCAAACTATTCTTTCGGTGCCGTAAACAGTTGACTGCTACAACCATGGGCAATAAAAAAAAGTCAAGAAACAGTGCAATTTCAATGAAAGTATCCGCAAAAATACCATTTTTTTCTACACCAAACGGTGAACCATTCTCAAAATTTTGTGGATCCCTCTACATAAGCACACACACAAAACATAGAAAGGCTGTGGCGGGACGTGAAGGCCGAGTTGCCTCATTTTGGCCGAAAAAAAATGCACTATCCAGGATATTTGGCCAAGTTTATGTTTTATAAACGATTCCCAAGTCTCAAGGATAGGATCCATAACATCTTCCTGGCTATTGGTCAGTTATATAATCCCGAAAAAGAAAACATCGTTAATGATATTCATTTTGCTGTGGTGAGTAATGTAAAATGTGCGCCGCAGGCTAAAATTTTTTTTCAAATAATCGCGCGATTTTTTTTTTTTAAATTTTACTTTATTGGGTACAATAAAATATTCATCGATGGATCGCGAAAATAATACTTTTATATATTTATTTGAAAAAAACAAACAGAAATCGAAAAGCATATGTGATCAAGCATGTATTTGTATGGGCAAAAATTACAACTTTAAAATTCGTTTAAAAAGAAACCACGGATGACCCCCGCGTTTTTTCTGCATGAAAATTCTTCATAATTCGCGATCTATCGAAGGGAATTTTTTTTGGAATTTTCTGAGAGTAGGCCGCTATACTAGACAATTACCAATATTTTATACCAGCGATGCCCATAAAGAGAGTCGCGGATTCTATTGATGGACATCGCTTTTTAAACACACAAATTTTTACCTCTTCGTTTTGTATCATAATTATGCGATGTTCCAGTTGGGGTGCTAAATCGCAGGTGGACTGCTCCAAATCATCCAGCGAGGCTCGACGCAGCATCTGGAATTATAAAAATTATTAATTTGCAAAAATTTTAGCCGAGATGTGCTACCTAATACCTTTTGTGAATTTCCATGCGCGAGATCTAGTGACTTGTTGTGATGGCCCACAGACAGTTTGCGAATGGGTGATGGCCCATCCAAATCCATATTGTCCAGGCATTGCACAAGACTATGGCGCCGCGACAGCGTTACTAGTGACTGACGATGTTTGGTATTCTGGCCGCATTTTCGTGAGTTGATGGCCTTAAAATGATTCTGCAAGGTAATGCCTAGTTCGGGACAAGCATCATCATCCATCTTAACCACAGGAAAATAGAGTAAGCTTCAGCCTAAACACCTCTTACCAAGACTCGACTTACCAGCACTTTGGCCTCTTTAAACATGGTATATCCATCGCAGCCCATAAACAAATAGCTCTTCACACATAGCTTGTAGGTATGCTCCAAATTGAGATACTCATCGCCCACCTGTATGAGTTGAGGATCCACGCGTTTGCCCGATTCCGCTTGCGGATTAAAGGCAAAACTTATGCCCGCCACTTGAGGAAATCTACCCTCCAGCTTGGGATATGCTGACACGCCATTCTCCAGAGCCTGCCAGAGCATCCGACCACTTACCTCCAGCAAAATCAAAGGATCTCGCATGGGAATGACATTCACCAAGTCGCCCATGGTAAATGCACCCACCGGATGAATGCGATCTGATCGAAATGTACCGCCATTCAATATGACCACATCAGCACCGACAGCAGCAAGCACCACATCGCACACCCAGTTGCCCAGATTCGTTTCCTGTGTCCTCACTCGCGAAAAGCGACCATCCAGCGCCACACCAAACACGCCCATAACATCCGACAGCTTGCTCTCAATGAACTCTGCGATTAGACCCCGGATATTAGTAAATGGAAGATATCTTAGACTTAAAGCAAGCTTCTCACTGGCGTATTTGGAGAGCTCCTGTTTGAGTTCCGGATCCTCGGGCATCTGGGCTGTAACATCCACACACTGCACATTTGTGTTAAACTGCTCCCGATTCACTGCATCCCGCTCAATGGTAATCACCGAGAATTGCTGAAAATCTGTGCCCGATTTGACTATCATTTTTCCATTGATCTCCGTCACCTCCCTCACATGATCGTGTCCGCCAAGAATAATATCGATGCCATTGCACTTCTCGGCCAGATTGATGTCATTGGGTGTACGCATATGGGTGAGAGCTATTATCAAATCACATCCCTCATTTCTCAGCTCACGGGCCAAACGATTCCCCGCCTCAACGTAGTCAATGTAGGTGACCTCATTGGGATCTATGGTGGGTAGCGTTTCCAGCCACTCACGCTCCACCAGACCAATTAGGCCAATGGAGATTTGATTGTGCAAAATGAAGTGAGAGATTTTGCCACCGCCCAAGGGACGGCCGGTTTCGTTATCCACAACATTGGACATAAGCCAGGGGAAGTTGGTTTTTTTGATTAACTCTACCAGAACATCCAGACCATGATCTGGTAAAAGAGGAAATCAAGTCTGATACTCTAGCTTAAGCGGAACCAAGTATATGCTCACCAAAATCATGATTACCGAAGACGGCGCAGTGAGTTCCTACCGAGTTCAGAACGGGAATCATTTGTTCGCCCTGGGTAAAGGTGCTCACTACATGAAAATACGATTCAAATTATTTGTTTCTTTATATATGTATTATTAGGTATCACTTACACATGCTGGGCGAGAAGGCATCCCCACTGAACAGCACCAAAGGATTCAAGTGAGCATAACCTTTAATGGCAGTGGCAAAACGCGCTGCCCCACCTATGGGCTCTGTCTCGGCCATGGACTCAATGTTGTAGACATCGTTGTAATGCAATATGGTCAAAGGCTTATCTTCGCCCTCGGTCATCTTCAACAGTTTCTTGGTCTTCTCCAGTTGCGAGGATATGGAAACAGAGCGTCCGTTCAGGCCTTGCAATGTGCCTCGTGATCCACGATGTCTGGGACTTTGTGGTTGACTAACAGAGGCGTAGGCAAGCGTGGGGCGTGTCAGTAACTCACGAGCGTCCTGTGGCGTCAGAGATTTGCGCTCACATGGATACTCCCCCTGGCCAATACCCGCGGCTATCGATGAAGTAGAAGTGGGAATAGAAGTCGAAGTGGTCGAAGAGACTACAGGAGCCACTGTGATGGGCGACAGTGTTAAGTCCAAAGAACGGAAATTGGGATTGCTGCTCTGTAGCATGGACAAGGTGCGTGTGCCAGCGTCTCTCACCTCAATGGAAGCCTGCAAGAAGTATCAAGTGGAATTAGGCAAAGATATGAACGAATTTCCCATAATCGTTTTTTGAACACTGACAGCAAAGACGACTAGCCTGGATTTAAAAAGCAACAACTGAATAGTCAAGCATGCAGCACGAATAGTGATTTCTGTGCAGGATTACGGGGGTGCATAGCAATTTTCACATCTATTGTAGGTAGTCAAATCAGAAACCTGCTTGAGCCAGCCAACCACATTGCCCATAGCAGCGGCTCCTCCACGCGTGGGTCCTCCCGTTAAATGTCCCAACCGACGACTGGAGCCTGTCCCTGATGCGGCTGCTGTTCCCGATCCTCCTCCGCCTGCATCATTCGCTGCATTGCTCATCCTACAGACGCTGCTTGGAATGGCAGACACACAAAGATGTTCTTGATTGACTTGATTCAACAAATTTCGTACTTATCAACTTACAACACACTTCTCAAATATTTTAAGCTACTTAAGCGCATTTTTGAAGTTCGAAAAAAAAAAACTGAAAATTTCGTAATTTTGCGCTAAAAATAAAAACAAAAGATGCTTTCCCTTTCGATTCGAACAACAAAATGCAAAATAATTAATTTTAATGCAATAGCAACAGAAACAAAGATAAGACAATGAGAGAGCGAGAGTAGAGAGGACAACAGCTCATTTGAATGAAAACGAAAACAACATAATATTTGCGAAAGCATTGTGTCAACGGAAAGCTTTGATCGAATTACCCATGACCTAGAAAAACATCACCAATTTTTCTCCTCTCTACTCTAAGAGCAGGCAAAAGTCACGTATACGCAACGGTTGTCAATAGTGTCTCAAGTTCAATGCCTAACTAAATAAAACATCTTTAAACTAAGAGCACCAACTACACATTCTCTTAACAATGAGTCATTTAATGCTTACTGACAAGAAGTAATAAAGTCGGTCAAGACCGAATGTAATGTTCTCTGTTCGTACCATAATTTGGCTCAACTCGACGACCAAACGGGCAAAGGGTTCACATTGGCTGTAACAATGAGCCGGCGATTTAATTCCCCGTTCAAAACATTTAGATCTCCAGAGATAGATTTGGGCTATCTTTTTCTCAAATTTGACGCAGACAATTTTTGTCTATTTTGATACTCAAAGTCTTCTTAATTTGAAATTGAAACATATAGAACCAATTCTATACATATATTTTGACTTGCCTTGTCGGCGGATAATCGTACTTGCGACTCAGATGAACTATAGTAGAGTTGCCACCCCAGGAATAAAAAATACTCAGACCACTTTGAGTTAGAATTGTTCGGAGCCTTCTCGGACATATATTCTACTCATCATTACCATCGACCGCGCACGTCGTTTTCCGATCAGATGAACGATGTAGAGGTGCCACCCCCCAATTTTGAAAAACCGTATAGGCACCCAATTTTGGACACAAGAGGTTGTTCGAACCTTTAGACGCATATTCTAAAAGATCGATATTCTGAAGAGAGCGTATTTGCTGTTTCGCTCAGATGAACTATAGTAGAGTTGCCACTCCGTAATTTGAAAAACACCTCAAATCTCCCGACTAGAGAACCCTAGGCATACATTCTAATCATCATTCCTATCGACTCCCACAATTACGGATTCGAAACAGATGAACGATAGTAACGGGCCACTACGCAATCCTTCGCGGATAAATCACCTTTCATCAATTTTAAAATTAAGTGTTTTCGAACCTCTAGGCATTTTTTATTCTTCGTAATGTTACTCTGTTCGTACCATAATTTGTGTAAAACAGATGACTCTTTTTGTTAGTTTTTATTTTTTATTTATTTTTTTTTTTATGGATCTCTTAGAAAAATTGCTATCTTAAGGTCGAAGGAATGTTTTCAAGTGTCACGCTCATCATTTGCACACTTCCGACAGTCTAGGATAAGCCAAACAGGAGAAAGTTGAAGGTGGTAACAATTGCATGCAATCAATTTCTATTATCAGGCATGCAATGTGTATTATCCTTGATTCCCTGACAACATAACAAGCACACGTTCTTGAAGAAAGGGTCAAGAGTCGAATTGATGGAGGGTTGAAAATCATGTCGGGGACACACACACACATATACAAAGCAGTAAGGATGAAAAATGTGACACATTTCCATTTGGGCTTGGAAACGGAAATAAAAGACTAATAGAAAAAGGGGGAAAGCAAGAAGAAATCACTGGTTGGAAGACAAAGGGAACTTTTAAGTAATTTTAATTAAAGTTCATATAGATTTAATCCAAACGTCACCTTGTTATTTTCTGCAACACCCGCAACAAGAGCCGGTTGCTCACTTTTCTTATTGCATGATTAATAAACTTTGTGGGAACACCAATTCTTTACTCACTTGCGTGCCAAGGTTTTGCTTTAAATGGAAACTTTTCGTCCAGGTTTCACTAGTCCAAGTGTTGACAGTGTTGCCCTCGTAACTATTTTTATCTGGAACTTGTTTTGAAAGCCGCCACCACCTCACTAGAAGCAAAAATATCAAAAATAATATCAGAAATATAAGCAGTAGATCTAGATTTAAAGTTCTTTAAGTGAATTGTTTTTCGTTTTATTTCTTGACACCTTTCTATAAATCTTTGTTAATTTATGACTCGGGCTATTGACCTGATATTTACGCTAAATATTATCCGATAATAATGGAAATCGTTCAGACTATTGATTTAAGAATTTTTCAAAGAACACTGGTTTGGTTCGAGGTTCGATTCACGAGCGCAAATAGGCGGTTCGGTATAGTTCGGTACATAACCGGCTTGAATAATATTTGTAATTGCCTTAATTTGTTTATATGTATTATTAGAAAATACACGCGTCTGTGTATGTGTGAGTAGGCGACGCTCAGGCGGCCGTTATAATTTCACCAGAACCCAATCTACATGCAGCAGCTTCTCCAAGTATCTCCAGCAGCTAAACAGCAGCACTCTTATTCCTCCAGTCTGCTCCCTGTATAGCTCCAATATATTTGTTAATGAAACACACAATTGATTTTAGTTTTAGTTTCACGAATATTATATATTTCTCTTTTCACTTTAACGCGTCTTGCCACTTCAATTATTCGCACAGAGTGATCAGAACCAGTAGTTCATCGGAACCGACTCCATAACAAAATAGTGTTACCAGATCACATATGAGCAGAGCTCTTTTGCATATACGAGTCAACTATCGATATGTTGTCAGAGATGCTCTTTTCAACATGTATATATTAATTTGTTCATTTTTTATTCGCTTAACTTGAAGGTCAAAAATATCACGCGTGCCTATATCACATATATTAAACACACTGTATATGTGTATGTGCCAGACCTTAGCGGGCCAGAGGTGTCATTTTAGGAGCAAAGAGATCAACCCTCTTGTCTTAGACGGTGGCACTTGTTGTCGAACCAATAGAAAACACACATTCACATATGTATACTCTGACACCCACAGCAAATCAGCTAAGATGTATCTATTTCAGGTGTGGCGAACAATAAAATTTGTAAACTCGCAGCTTTTTGCTAAGTGCGCAAGCAAACTGGCATATGTAAGCTAGGAAATGAAAGCTCTTGAACGACCGCCGCACCTGTAATAGATACACCTTGAAATCAGCTGTTTGAGCAAACAGAGAAAAGCTTTCTCACTCTCTCGAGAGCTTATAAAAAATGTTCTCTCGCTCATAAGCACGTTGTTTGCGTTATTGTTGTTGTTGTTTGTGACTTTGGCGGTTATTATTATTTTTATATATATTTATACACTTTTCTGTTGTCTTTTAAAGTAAATTGTTAAAAACGCGCTGAACGCCCACCGTTAGCTTTTAGCTTTTTCCCATGTTTATTTTTTGCACTTGAGGTAAGTGTGCGTGTGTGTGCGTAATGTAAGTTTGTGAGGGTTACCAGTTTTGTACACTTGAACTTGCAGCTGCTATTTGCCATATAAAAATAAACTGTTTATGCAGTTAAATTGTGCGTCCGCCTTAGCTGTGCTTTTTACCTAACCCCTGGCCTCTAAGTTAAGCCCCAAGTGACCTAATACAAGGTATTTATGAATAATTCAGAGCTAGTTAGCACAGATAGAAACCATTTGTTATATATTTGTATGGATATTAATTTAATTTGCGAATATGTATCTCAATTGGCACATCCGCTGTCACAGTTGAAAACCATATAAATTTAATTCAGACTTATTTCCGCCAACTTTCACTTGCAAGGGTCGAGCACTTTTCACATTGTAATTTATAAGATTAAATTATACAATTTACGGTGATAACATTTTCATACAATTTTTATACAGCTTCATTTACAAAGTCTTCGCTTGTTAAATGTTCCTCCTTCTTTTTCTTCTACACAAAAAAAAAGGCTGGACCGTATTTTTTTTTCTAAAAAATTCTGCGTATTGAAAGAAACTAACGCAAAATATTAAAATGCTTAAAATCGAGAATCGTACCGCTGCAAGGGGAAGCAAAAATTCAACTGGACTCTGTTGCTAAATGGAATCAGCAGAGACCAGGCAGCAGAGGCACCAACAACTTTGGCATGCGCCAAAGCATTCACTTGGGAGAGCCAAAGCTTTTAACCGAAAGCACTTAGCATCCAAGTAGAAAACCTCGAAAGCTCGAAAGTTTTAAAAGCACTAAACACAGGGTTTTTCATTTAAGCCCAGTTTTATAGCACCAACATTTTATAAAAGTCGACTTGTAGCTGTGTAATACATGTTAAAACGAATCCATAATGGCCAACATGATCAATCTAGGTCGATAATTGTCCGAGATATGAGGATATTTTGGTGATATTCCAGAATTGGTCACAATAGTGTGTTTTTGGATAAGATCTATTAGTTTAGTAGATGAGAGTATTGAAACCAGGGTGTCAAACCGGAACCCGAACCGGAACCGTATACCGAAAAGAACCGATTGAAACTCAGAACCAGAACCGGAACCGTTATTATTTATTTTGCGTACCGGTATTTCGGAACCTTTATTTTTTTGGAACCGAAATGACCGAAAAAGAACCAAACAATGTACCGGTACAGTTTCCGGTTCTGAGTTTTTTTGTTATTTCATTTTTATTGCTTCAATCAGGGATTTCTTCAGGGTAAAACGCAGGGTAAAGTAAGCAAAAACTCTACAAAAGTAAAGTTAAGGGACCATCTGGTATATACTGAAATTTTCAATAAAAATAACAATTTCCATCTTATTTCGTTGCATATATTTTGGTTCAATAAATTCCAAATATTATTAATTTATCCTTAATTTCTGCATTTACAAGGGAAATGAATTAAAAATTGGCCCAAAGCTAACCAAAGGTTAATTATCGGTAACGTTATCTGAAAACAGTGTATTTAACAATTTATCAAAATGTCATATCAAAAGATCCCTCTTTTTTTAGGACATTTTTTCTGAGGTAAAGTTTATTATTTTATTTTTCCTTCTTATAACTACTTTTTGTTGTGTAGGTTGCTACTTTCTATTATATCTTCGGTTTTAAAAACAAGGTAATTATTTAATAATTTGTATTCCTGGGTATAAAACTCGAATCCAAATGGCCCAAAATAGTAATTTCCGAATATAAGAAATTTGTGATGATATTCCAGAATTGGTCATAATAGTGTGTTTTTGGATAAGACCAAAAGATAACAAATGTTATATGGGGGGGAGGAAAACTCCCTTAATTAAAAAAAAACTCCCTGTTTTTCTATATTATTTAATAATTTTTATTTTATAGTACCTCACTTTAAAAATTACGTTATACCAATATTACATTAAATGTGGGTTGTGGTTGTGTTTTTTATCTGCCATATATGATTTCCTCTCATCGGGATTGCAATCATGTGATTCCGTTTTCGGTATACATTTATGTTTATAAAATATATTTTTTGCGTACTTGATAATCCGAAAGGTGCTACAATAAGGTGTGGTTAAGGATTAGGCTTATTATAGTTTTAATTTGCTTTTTTTGTTTTGAATTGTAATAATTGTTCATTCATTCATATTTGAGTTTTTACCTATTGTTTTTTTTTTTTTAATTGCTCTTGCGACAATTTTAACAATGTTATTATGATATTTTGCTTACTTGTAGAAATTTACAATGATATACAGAGTTTGCCTAGTGGAGTCGAGGAGACACTACAAAAAACCAAAGAGAATCGAAACTAAAAGTAATAGGAATTAAATTATGTAGAGTTAAGGTAAATATGTATATATATGTAAGCATATTGCAGTTCAGTTCTACGGTATATAACACTAAAATAAATTAGGTGCAACATTTGATTATCAAATTGATATTCACGTACAACTAAAATCTATTTACAGTTTACAAATTTCCTGCTATATTGGTTTAGAAACAAAAAATATTTGAAGTGGCTTCAGAAATATTTGTAATGGAGGGGGTTAGGGGGAAAGATATTAAATTTTTGATATTTAAGCTAATGGAAGCGAAATTTTGAATTTTCTACATATTGATAAATAACCCCCTTGAATTGAGATACAATTTGTAAAGTTATAGCAACAAATTATAAAAAAAAAATGTTTCTGTTTATAAGGGGGTGGTGGGGGCTTATTTTTGTATATTTGCCGCTGCGCTAGAATATTTTACAGTTCACTTAGAGGTTAGGTATATGTTCTTATATCTGCTTTAATGTATCTTTGTGGTTTTATTTTCGAAATTACAGAATTCTTTAATATATTAACAACATTTTTGCATCATGTTACAATCAATTCAGTTTTTATGTTTATCAAAAATACATTTTCATTTCATGTGTTTCATATATTTGCTCTTATTCAGTTGAAATCAAAGTTGATTAGTTCCTTTAAAGTCGTTACAGGCTAATGAGTTAATTGCTAAGACCTTGATGATTTGGTTTAATTCTATTTTAAGGTATTTTCTTTCTTTTTAATCAAACAAAATTATAAAGCATTCGTTTCATACATATTGTGTGTGTGTGTGTGTGTACAGTTTGAGGCGCACTTTCAGTCTCACACTATCAAAAATTCTACTAGACCTTCCTTCTTTTCACTTAAATATTACTTTTTCGCTTTCAAGGTGTGTGTTTGTTTTCAGTAGTAAACAAATCAAATGTGTCAAATAATTATGTCCATTAATTACAACGCTTCTTCCAAAAACTAAACCACTTGCAAAAACTTTCGAGCCTGGGCCAAAATTCATGTGGTACCACATTCATATTCGTATGCAAAACGAATTAGTGTGGGCAAAGCGAAGTGAGATACTGAGCAAATGAGAGCAGTCTGCTCAGCCTGCTCAGCTGTTACTCATGTAGACCTCGAATATCTTTCTATATATATCTCTTTCAGCTTACTTGGCTAGAACAAAGGACTGCGAAAACTCTATAACTATTTGTTGTATAATGTAGATAAAGCATATTTGATATATTTACATTTGATACACAACTCAAAGTGTGTAATCATTAATCTGCCACCTCTGCCTACTCTGTTTTGGACAAAAGCAAATGAAACTGACGCAGCTTGCGCTTCCAATGCTTTGAATTAAATCGGAACTTGATGAAGTTCTCAGGCTGCTGCTGCTGCTGCTGTTGATGCTCCACTCAACGCTTCTGTTTGGTGGCTTTCTTGCGTTTGCTGGTGCCGCCGCTGGCCGTAGCTGGTGGTGGTGGTGGTGGTGCTGCTGCTGCCAAGGCTGATATGCTGGCAAAGGGTGTAGTGCTTACAGCACCAACTCCTCCACCGCCACTGCTGCTGCTGCCCATGATTGCCGCAGCATGCAGTGATTCTCAACTACGCTCGGGCGTACCATGATGCTGATAAATCTGCTGAAGCTGCTGCTGCTGCTGCTGCTGTTGTTGCTGTTGTTGTTGCTGGTGCTGCTGCTGTTGATGTTGCTGGCTATGTACCACTTGGCTACTCGATGTGACCACATCCTGTTGCATGTGCTGCTGCTGCTGCTGATGATGACCCTGATGTGGCGATTGTTGCTGCTGTTGCATGTGAACCACATGCTGTTGCATATGCTGAGGCGTTGGTGGCCCTTGCGAAGAGCTGTGATGCTGCGGTGTACTATGATGCTGCGGTGTGGGCGGAGGATGCGGCGACGGACTGTACGGAAACTGTTGCTGCAACATGTGCAACTTGGCATAAATAATCGTTATCTTGGTTAGTCAAAGCTGGCAGTTTTGTGAATGGGGGAATGCAGGGGGAGGAAGGTTAAGACTGAATGTAAAACGTTAGGCGATTCCAAAGAGAAATTTTAAATTTGGTTTACGTGGGCCGCTACTTATATTTAGACCTTGTCTACTTTAAGTGTGACTAGGTCCGATTGGTCGTTTTCGTTAAAAATGTTTAATTTTTTTAACACAATTTTACTAAGAACTTTTTTAATCTGCCTAGTGTTTAGGGCTGCAAACATAATGTAATTTCGAACGGGTGTGCAACCGCGATAGTTTAATGGTTCAAGTTCGCGAAGCAGGTTCCATTGGATGTGGCATAATTTGACAATCTCCCAAAAAGAGACTCGTGTCAACTAGATAAATGTAGCCGCTGTGCTTCAAAAGACGTTTATAAGATTGTAACAGGTGACGAATCATATGTGCCAGAATAAAATGCATGAAAAACTGTTTGAGCACGAATTACTGTAATACCAAATAAAAAAAGAAGGCAAAGCTAACTTCGACTGTGCCGAAGTTTTGGATACACTTGAAAAATTTTACTCCAACTGATTTAACCGGTAAAATATATAGGATATAGATATCAGATATTTACAAATTTTTAAATCGTTGATAATAAAAATTTGATACCATAAAAAACTTTTCTTAGTAAAACACATTTTCCGACCGATCGGTCCTATGGCAGCTATATGCTATAGTCATCCGATCTTGATAAATTTTTTCAAAATTATGTGAAAGCATATAAAACTATATATTACCAAGATTGGGGACGCTACGATAGAAAAAAACAAAAGTTTTTCTCACTAGAAGTTTTTTTGGACCGACCCTTTATATAGATGTTTCATAAATAGTCATCCGATTTTAAGTTAATTTTGACCGACCGTTTATATGGTCGCTATATGCTAGAAGTCATCCGATTTTGATCAATTTTTCCAGAATTGTGTGGAAGGGGTATAAAACTAATATATACCAAGATTGGTGACGCTTCGATGGAAAACAAAAAAGTTTTCTCTCACAAGAACTAGTTTTTGACTGACCGTTTATATGGCAGCTATATGCTATAGTCATCGATTTTGATAAATTTTCCAGAATTGTGTGAAGGGTATAAAATAATATACCAAGTTTGGTGACGCTACAATAGAAAACACAAAAGTTTTTTCTCACTAGAACTAGTTCTTTGGACCGATCGTTCCTATGGCAGCTATATGATATAGTCATCCGATCCGGCCGATTCCGACAAATGGGCAGCCTATGTGTATTTAAAGACTTTTTGCAAAGTTTGGTCAAGATAGCTTTAAAACTGAGGGGAGGAGACATAGAAACAAACGGGACAAAGACGGACATAGTAAATAGACTACAGCTCGTCATGCTGATAAAGATATATTTTTTGGTTGAAATGTTTCTATGCGTTACAAAAACATCGAATTTTAATATACTGGTTTACATTTTAAAAAAATTAAATTTTTTTTTAAACATTTTTTGTGTGAGGGGAAAGGCAAAACAAAAAACATATAAAAATATAAAAAAAATCCTCCATTTCTTTCCTTTTATAGGTAGTTGGGCATGCGGATGCCCGTTATCGTCCGGGTTTACCCGTAGATATAAAATTTAAATAATTATTTTATTTTGTCGATCTTTAAATTTTGTTCCACCCCTCCCACCCCCTCCAGGTTATAAACGGTTAATCCCTCTATTTTCAATTTTGTTATCCTCACCTTTTATACTCCTTTCCATATTTTTTATATTTTTTTTAATTAAATTGTGATTTAACAATATTTTTTAAATAAAAACGTTCCCTGAATAACGGGTATATCGAAGGCGGGCATAGCCGACTTTAACTTATGCTCTCGTTTTGCAATGAAAATATCAAATTGATTGGTCATTTTGACTTGCACTTCTCACTTAGGACTCAATAACTTATTCTTGTTCCCACAAAACAAAACTACATTTGCGAAGTCTTTGTTATTCGTCTTAGAGGTACTATCTTCTGAATGGAAAACAATAGACAGAGTGACCGTCAACAAAAAGTTTAGAGTAAGATTGTGCCAAATAATGTCAAACTAGTTAATGAAAGTTGCCAATCGTTCCTAACCTCACCTCATCGGTTCCATGACTCTTATGCTGAACAAGGATATTTCATTTTTTTTTTGTACTTTTGGTCGTTATGTTCAGAAACGTGTTATGTTTGGTGGCTACCTACCGAATTTTCCTGACTATGCTCGATAATCTCAATGCTGCCGGTTGTATTGCCTGAGGTATTCATTAGCGCCACTCCACTTGTATTGGCCACCACATCGTATTTGCCACGTTTGAAGCGGCCATAGAGCGAGCTATAGGGCAGGTTATAGTGTATGGCCGCCTGATTGATAGACATTTGGCCAACGCTGCAAGGCAAAAACGATAAGCGGAGGAATGAGTGGTAAACTTTCATCCAGTTCAACAAAGGACTTACCGCACTGAGTTCAAGGCCTCGTTCATGGCATCTTCGGACCATGGTGTGGGATTCGAACGCGATAGTTCAATGCCCTCGCGTTTGCAGCGTCCGTAAAGTGTTCCTTTGAGGCATTAAAATTGATTTAAAACAGAATTATTGGGTGCCGACAAAAGAGGAAGAGAGCGAATAGGAATATGCTGACCAAGTTGAGGACAAACAACGCGTTGATCGATTCGGGGCCGACATCTCACTCACCTGTGGGTATGCCAAACTCGGCACTCGCTTTCTGTACAGACGTATTACCCGCTCGTATTGCCTCCAATGCACGCTCCAAATCCTCGGGCGTCCATGTGGTTGGGGCAGCATTAAATGGCGCCGCCAAACGAATGCCCTCCCGACGCGCTATCTTGTATAGCGTCGATGAGGGTATGCCAAAGGCTTTCGATGCTTTATTCGCAGATATTTGACCCGATCGCAATGCCTCCAACGCATTCTGTAATGCATCTTCGTTCCATGATTTGGTGCCGCCCTCCTTCTTGGGCGTTTCGATGCCCAAACGGTGAGCCCGTTGCCATAGCGTGGTCGATGGAATGCCATAAATGGCAGATGCTTTCGTCAGGCTCATGTTTTGATTCTTTAATGCATCTAAAGCTGAATTCATATCATCTTGTGTCCAAGCTTTGGGACCATTAAACTGACCTTTCTCGCCAGAGCCAGCCCCACCACCAATGCCACCACCAGCACCACCTGGGCCAGGGCCGCAAACGCTGCCACCCAGGCCATGTTGCTGATCCAAATTCGTATAGTGCGGCTCCTTTTGATCGTGCGGTGATCCATTGGCGATCATCATGGAATCCTCGCTCGTATCCGAGTTGTACATGTCTACAAGGAGAGAATTGTAAGGGGACACCGAAGATGTTGGAGTTCTAAACTTACCCATATGCCCAGACGACATCATATTAACAATCTCTGGCGTTATTATCATGCCTGGCTCATGCTTTATTTGACTCGGATCAATCTCCATGACTGTGGCCCCACCAATCTCCGCATGCGTCACATGACCTCCGTGCTGTCCATGGACAGTTTGTTGTTGTTGCTGTTGCTGCTGCTGCTGCTGATGATGATGCTGCTGTTGCTGCTGCTGCTGCTGGGCCAACAGTTGCTGGGCATGGAGATGCTGTTGTTGCTGGTGGGCCTGATGATGGACATGTTGTTGGGCCTGGACATGAGCATGTTGCTGAGCAGCTGCCAAATGTTTGGCCTCGATCACCTCACTTTTGATGTGTTGCACCAGCTGAGAGTTGCTCTCATCGCCAGTGTGATGATGGCCTATCGAATGCATGGGAGATTGATCAAGCCGATGGATTTGTTGCGCCAGATGATTGTCAATGTCGAGCGCTTCGGTGGGATCTAAAAGATGCATGACTATCAGTATAAATGTTCATTTTCAGTCTACATTATCAATAACTCACTTGATAGATCTCGCGTATCCGTGCTCGGATTGCACGAGAGGTCGACATGTTCCGTTACGGTGACTGGTGTGGCAGATGGTGCTGGTGGCTCGGGTGTGAAATCCAGGAATCCCATGGGCACGCCCAACAGGCCGCCGTTCTGGGGTCAAAAGGTAAATTCATAGAAATGAGAATAGTACAATGTTAGATCAGCAAATGAACCAAATCAATTGCGCAGCAGAGGAGAGAACATTTCGACGCACTATCGAGACAGAGCTATGCTCTCTTGGCGACACACTTACCATGCCCATGCCTAAACTAGTCATATTTTTTGTATCTTTTCCGTCGCGCGCTACTACAATTTGTGTGACGATGGCTTGGCCTGCTGCTGTCACGCCGCTCACGCCCGCTGCATTGTTTGAGGCGTTGGATGAGTTGGACGCTGGTGAGGCCACCGAATGCTCTGTCTTGCAGATCTTGCCTGGCTTACTATCGTGCTCGTGGTCGTGCTCGTCGACGTGTTCGTGCTCGTGCTCCTGATCCACGTCCGAGTCGTCGCCGTTTCCGCCGACTGGTATATAATTGCCGTCGACCGTCTGCTGCAGACTCACAATGGACGTTTGATTTTGTCCCTGAATAAGTATGGTCTGCGGATGGTGCTGCAAATCGGGCGACTTAGAGCGCTTGAGGCGCGATTTGCGTAGCGTGGGCTGTAGGCCAGCGGACTGTGTCTGCTGCTGCTGCTGTGCCTGCAGTTGGCCAGAACCGCTACTGCTGCTGCTGCTGCCGCTCGCTGTGCTCAGCAGTTGTCCGCTGAGGGCAACGTTACTATTGGATACACCGTGTTGTGATAGCAAGGCCGCGTTAATTTGTTGTTGCTGCTGCTGCTGCTGGGCATGCACCTGCTGTTGTTGGTCCTGCTGAGCTTGCTGATGCTGCTGCTGCTGTTGCTCGACTGTGGGTGAGGGCGCTCCCGGCACTATGGTGGCATTCACAATATTGCCCACAACTGACTGTTGTATGTTCTCCGAAACGGTTATTGTAGCAGTGGCCGCATCGTTTAGATCATCCGCATTCTCAGCTGTCTCGCAAAGACCTTTAATTTTCAATTGTTCGGCGGTGCGGAGCAGACCCTGGAAAGCAAGAGAAGAGGGATTTCAGTTAAAGTTTGGCGAAGTTAACATTCAGCGCACTTTTTCATATATATGGAAAATGGAGAGAGAGCAGTTACGCTAGGCAACATGATCCACTTTATAGAAGGAGTGGTGAAGATTCTGAATAATTTTCGTGCGCTAAACATGAATCTGTTTGGCAAAATGATCCATCACGTCAGGGTTTTTGGTAATTTGAGCATTTAGTCGGCAAAAGTAACAAAAGCAACCCCTATACGTTTGTTTTGACCCCACTTGATATTATCGGGAAGATATATTCTTTAGCTTTAAAATAAATAATCCCAAACAATTCTGCCAGTTTTTACAACAAAGATATGTCATTTTGAACACAAGTGATCTAACTGACTTAGTATGGTCAAGACGCGTTTTTATCACCAAAATATTTTTTTTCGATTAAATTGATCAAATGTATCATTTGCATTTTACCGATATTATCAGAAAAAAAAAAAATTTAAAAAAAAAATTTTTGTTTTACACACAAATTTAATTTTATGCATAATTTGTTTATTTCCATTTTATATTGTCTATTTTATTTGAATCAATTGCTTGGGAATAATGAACTTTAATATAAATTGTCTATTATTGGGGACCTTTTTGTGCTCCAAGGAATTACGAGCTTAAACTTATATAGCATACTTATATGGGACAGCTAAGGCATTGAGATCTGTCATTTGCATTGCTAACGGCGCACTATAGGAAATATTTCAATTTTTGTGGCATTAATTAATAACTTAAAAAGTAAGCGAGATTTTTTGATCCGGTTTTTTGCATTATGTCATTCATATCATTCTGCTACGTATTTGAGAAAAATGGGCGTGGCTGCACTTGGCCATGGTTTATAAAAAAGGATTTATAAAAATAATAGCATACATTTAAGGGCAAACGAATGAGTAATGTATTAACAGAATGTCATTAAAAGGTAATCCTGGGTCAGATTGCCCTCTTTCCCTGTCACCATATTACCCCGGACAGAAACATTAATTTAAAAATTTTTTTTGTTTATTTTAAATTGAATTTGTCATATAAAACAGCCAAATTATTGCCGTGAAATCTGAGAAATATTTTTCGAAAGCGATATTAATGAAAAATTGGTTTCCCTGCAAAACAAAAAATTACTAATTTTATTTATTTTCTGAAAGTCTCTCTATACTATATACAATACAATATAATTTGCGTCCTAAGCTTGCACTGCGTGTGCTATAACATCAATTTGCAAACCAACAAGCCGAGTTTCATAGTTGTGCAGAAGCTTCTGTAGACTGACTTTTGCATTAGCATCCGAAACAAGGATGCCTGATGGTCTTCAATGGCTAATCCTTTCCGCCGCTTCCATATAAATCGGATAAATATCACAGTTTTTGTACCTGCAGTCCTCTTTATATGCGCATTATTGCTTTTTTGTAAGATCATGATCCTATATTAATGTCAATGCATAATCTGAGGATACGCGAACGGGCTTCTTATTTCCTTATTTTTTTCGCCTTTTGCGGACATAAAGAAGGTATATTAAGAACTGCTTCAAGGTCAGCTTGCCCTCTTTTACGAGCAAACATGCTTGCTGCTTGTATTAATAAGCGCACATTTTTCGCCTCAGATAAAGAAAGCTTGGAAGCTTGTTCCCTCTGACCTCTAACCTTAAGCACAAATAACAAACCAGGACGATCAACTGTTTATGTTGAGCAATTGTGTTGCCTTAGGCCAGTCAGCATATTTTAGCTTAAAAAGTTTCAGATTTCGTTAACTTCTCTGCCATTTTGCCTCCAAATTTACTCAAAACATCCTGGATTTTTCCTAAAAAAATATTTTCGATGATTTTGAAGGTGCTTGGTTTAACCCTCCTATGAAGCAATTAAAAATAACATACTCTTTGTCAGTTCGGCCAGTCGCTTTTATCCAAATGGCAAACAAGTCGGTATTGATAAAATTGAGGTTATGTTATAAAAAATTAAATTTCGCAAAAAGTTCAAATAAATGCACATTGAGATAAAGTGCATCGGACGCAGAATTGATGACTCTACAAGGTAAAAAAAGTCTCAGATCTAACAAATGCTAACAATTTTTTGCAGGCCTTCGTGAAGTTACATTTTCTTTAAAAATTTCATATCATGAGATGCCTCACGATTACCATTGACAACTATGACAACACGGTTTATATCTACAGACCAAAGGTACAGACACGTAATACAAACCACAATGATCATATTCCAACAAAAATATTTGAACAAAGCTGATGTTTTTCTTACTATTTAACAATTCTAAATCGCAGCAGAAATATACGCATTTTGCATCCAGCTGTCAATCGATAACAAATGTTAACATTAACAGCTGTTATATAACCAAGGCTGCAGTCTTTTAACATTTCTGGTATGCAAAATTGAGGATTGATGAATTTATAAACTAATGGCAAACAAAATTTGTGGACTTGGACACTTTTGAAAATGGACTTTCTGCCACAAAAATGGAAATATTTCCTATAGTGCGGCGCAAAGAAGAGTAGAAGATGACTACAAATGGCTTTCTCTGCCACAATACGTGTTTCTTTTTGCACCTTAGGGTTGACAATTTGTGTGCATCGAAGGAGTAAGAACCCTACCAACAATATAATGAGAACACAAAATTATATAAACATGAATAAGCGGGCCTAACAATATGTAATTAAAACAAAAAAAAACATAAATATTTGTATTTCTTACATGCAATTTTTTTGGATATAATCGAGAGTCTGCGTATATGCAAATACATGCAACCGAATACCGCTTTTATGCAAATATCGCTTATATTCAAAAATATGTATACATTTTAGCATTTGCATATAACCGATATTCACTGTATGTACTATTATTGCTTATTTACGAAGCTCACGCAGCTGAGCTCCTGCTGCCTTGTTGTCCATTAGAGACATTTATCATAATGTGACTGACATTGACAGAATAATACTTGACAAAATAGTTGCCTGTTTAATTCCTTTGAATCAGTTTATTTTCAAGAACCACGCCCTAACTGCCACATACCAAAGAGAACATAACATGGTTTAGGTGACAAAAATAGTTTGGTTTTTTTTTTCTGTTGTTCAGTCATTACGGAATCGCTTGGTTTGGCCTGGTCACCAGTGTCCACAAAGAGCGAGGCACAGCCCCAACACTTTCGCAGGCGTCACTCCCATCATACCCGGAATATCCTTTCTCCAGCACAACCCGCCCCACTTCACTGACCAGTGCAGTTGGCAGTCGTCGCAGCAATTGGACAGACAAATATTTACTTCAGAAGTTTTTCTTTTAAGCAGCAGCGCGCACAGCAAGGAAGCTCTTTCCCGGTCTTGTCCCTCCCCCATTTCTTTATATTTTTTTTTCATGCTTCGCATTTTAAATTAAAAATACGCACACTACTGAAGAACAAATTCTTATTACCGCCTGGCTGACTGGTGGTTGAGGTCTCCTGGCGAAACAGAAAAGAAATTAAGGCAAAAATTGAGTAGGTTGAAATTTGTGTACCCCCGTTTCACCATCCCCTTTTACCCTTGTCCAAGTCCAGAGTCCAGTTTGTGTGTTTTAAAAAATCTTTTCTTCTTCGACTCGATAAAAAAAAAAGTTAAGCGAAGAAGGAGGAGGAGCAGAATCCTTCGAATAAATGAAGGAAAATTTTTTGCTGTAGATGCAAATGGCTGGCGCCGGAAACGGAACTACAGAGCAACGGAGGAGGCGAAAAAGAAGCAGTCCGGGACCTTGTCAGGAAAGGATGCATGATTGCTTGGCCTGTATGTGTGTGTGTGAGCAAAGGGTTGGTGTGTTGTGGTGGGTCTTGTGGTTGTTTCTGCTGCTCATCAACGCCGCGAAGGCTTACTCCCTTTATTTATTTATTTAAGTTTTAAAACAACAACAAAAGTACATAACAAATTTACGCAACTTTTTTGCAGCTTTTTCTTGGCCCTTTTTATATATATAATTTTTTTTTCTTGCAGCTCGGCACTTTATTAAAAATAACAAGAAAAAAAGAGAAGAGTTCGGCACAGAAATTTAAATAAATGTGGAGACGCGGGTTGGCCAGCTCCTTGGTACATTTTTTCTATGCCAAGTGGAAAGCATTTCTTATTTTTAATTACGATGCCCTGGGAGCAGCAGAACAGAGCTCTAATGTCCGTTAGGCAGCTGGACTTGGGACAGAAAAAGGTTGCATACAAAAAAAAGAAAACCCAAGCAAAGAAAAAACCAACATCCAATCCTTAGTCTCCGATAATCTCTTCACTGTGAATTCCAATTAAAAATCTTTCTTCTTGTGCTAAAGTCAAAATCAAAGAGCTCTGCTCTAGAGTTAGTCAGTCTGCGTCTCTCCATTGAAATTCTAACGCAATTAGTGCATAAAAATAAGCGCCAACGCTGCGTATGAGTGATATATAGCTTAAATGGCACAATGGCTTGACCGCCCAAGCAACTGGAGAGCAGAGCCACAAAGCCAAGCCATCCGACCAGGCATAATTGAAAAGCGAGCACAGCACAGCACAGGACAGAAAAAAAAAGATTACAAAAAATGACATAGGCAAAGAATGCAAAAATTGACCAGGAGAATGTTTGTCTAAAACACAAATGAACAAGTTTCAGTATTTGGTTAAAACGAATAGACAATTCCATACCCCTAACAAGCAGCACTTTCGGAAATATTTTGGTTTTGCTTTTTCGTGCAACTTATTGTAGTTTGGTTAAAAAAGTACCAGTAAGTAAGTGTTGATTTTGTCAACCCAATATAAAACTATACTAAAATGCAATAAATAACACTGTCCAAGTCGGATAAAAAGACATGACCAACTTAAACGGGATTTTGCTATTTCGGGCACTAGGAATCGAACTGCATCATTACTTTTTTGAGTTATCACGATGGCTTCATACATAATTTTTTTTTAAAAGAAGTCTTCTTTTGTGGCATCTCTGAATGACAAAAGACTTGATTAAAAAATAAGCAGGAAGACCATTGCTTATATCAAATAAAACGAGAAGGCAAAGCTAACTTCGACTGTGCCGAAGTTTTAATACACTTGAAAAACTTTACTCCAACTGATTTAACTGGAAAAATATATATAGGATATAGATATCAGATATTTAAAATTTTTAAATCATTGATAATAAAAATTTGATACCATAAAAAAAAACTTTTCTTAGTAAAACACATTTTCCGACCGATCGTTCCTATGGCAGCTATATGCTATAGTCATCCGATTTTGATAATTTTTTTCGAAATTATGTGAAAGCATATAAAACTAATATATACCAAGATTGGGGACGCTACGATAAAAAACAAAAAAGTTTTTCTCACTAGAAGTAGTTTTTTGACCGACCGTTTATATGGCAGCTATATGCTATAGTCATCCGATTTTGATAAATTTTTCCAGAATTGTGTGGAAACATATAAAACAAATATATACTACGATTGGAGACGCTACGATGGAAATCAAAAAAGTTTTTCTCACAAAGACTTATTTTTCGACCGATCGTTCCTATGGCAGCTATATGCTATAGTGATCCGATTTTGATACATTTTTCCAGAATTATGTGAAAGCATATAAAACTAACATATACCAAGATTGGTGACGCTACGATGGAAAACAAAAAAGTTTTTCTAACTAGAACTAGTTCTTTGACCGATCGTTCCTATGGCAGCTATATGATATAGTCATCCGATCCGGCCGGTTCCGACATATTAGTTGCGTGCAGTAAAAAGAAGACTCTGTGCAAAATTTCAGCTCGATAGCTTTAAAACTGAGGGACTAGTTCGCGTAGAAACAGACAGACAGACGGACAGACGGACGGACGGACGGACAGGACGGACAACGAAATGAACTCAGCTCGTCGTCCTGATCAAGAATATATATAGTTTATGGGGTCGGAAATGAATATTTCTATGCGTTACAAACTTCTGGGCAAAATTAATATACACTTTTCAAGTGTATAAAAATTATTGCCTAGTTTAATATTTCTAATTAAGACAAGTCCTTGTATTAGTGACATAATAATTAATTTAAGTCATCTAGCCGTCAAGCTACTAGTAATCGGAATAATCTCTGGAAATTATCGAATAATAAGGTAAATCTGACCTCGGATTCCTACTCTTTTAATTTACTGGATAACAAAATCTAAGCTCTCTTGCACCAACTGTACTCCCAACTAAAAGATCTCATCTGAAAAAATCAATAATTACCAATGTAACAAAATACAATTAAAAAAAAATAAGCGAGAACCGCGCGAGCCTCATGCAGACAAATGAGCGGAAGGAAACAAAAAAAAAAAAAGAGAAAAATAGAGAAAACGCGCTTACTTACAGCCCAGTTGGCAAATGGGCAGGGCTACCCAGGATGCTCGTTGGGGAAGTTTGCCTCCTGCCCGATGACTATCAAAGACAATGGCGCGCGCATTCAAGGGTTTAAAATTTCAACATTTGCATTCCCATTCCACACGTTTGGCTGGGGTGCCTGTCTGATAGATCTTTTCTATGTTTTCGTAATTTCATTTACCATTTTTTTTTTTTTTTTTTTACATTTTTTGTCGTTGTGTAGCTTGCATTTGTCATTGAAGGTTTGGAGTCAATTTCACAGCTTGATTAAATTGCCCATTGATGATTATTTTGTAGCAAATTACAAGGCATCAATATTGAAATTGAAGTACATGTCACAATTCCCCTAGCTGAGGGGGATGATTTTCGATACAAAATAATTGCATGCAAATGAGCTGAATACTGCTACTTTGACGACCGTCAGAGCGTGGCTGGCACTAGAAGTAAATCTGCATAATCTCTAGGGCAGGGAGGTAAGTGCAGAGAACTATATTGTACGGATTCGCATATAGGCACATTTGGCTGATCCACATATATGGAAAGAAGTCCATTAGGTCTGAAGTATACATTCGCATGTACACGATAAAATTTAATTCATGAAGTTTCCCACAAAGCTGTTGCTGGTAAGAAAAAAGTGAGGAGGTAAAAAACTTGATGATGCCCTCTTGGACCAACACATAAACTCTGGTGCATATGGGCATTTCCATTATGTCGAACTGGACCTACGTACACTTTTGAAGTGGAAAAAAGTAAAAATAAAACGTATTTTTGATTTGACAAAAGGCTTAACTTATTGCTCTTAATTGGCCCTACAATTGGTGCTAAGGTTGATTTTGGGCAATTAATTTTTTTTCAAGATAATTACAAAAAGCCAAGGCATTCGCACGGGACAAAAACAGAAGTGGTTTTTGCGACCAACAATTTACAAGCCGATTTTAGCGAATCCTGAGGCAATATTTCAATCTGTTAAATTTAAGAACATTGCACATTGATGACACTTAAAAACGGTTTTGATTTTACCCAAAATAAACTTATACATTTCTTAAAATTAAATTTTAAGCACTTTCGCACGGGACATGTCGTATGGGACATTTTCTTCCGTCATAATAATAATGTTATTTCAGTTACTATTTTAAGGAAATTATATAAAAATAAGCGAAGTTAAAATGTTTTTTAAGTCAACATAAGATTTCAATGTATTCATTTTCGCATAATAACAAAAAACAAAAACAAATTTTAAAATATTGGATCGTACTTTAACTTTTTTCTCTACCGTATGCAGGCTCTCTAAATTTTTTTTCGCCGCCGTTTTTGCTCATTTAGATATAAAAAATAAAAAACTATGATTTACAAAAAAAATAATCATTCATGTAAGAAAAAATTTTGAATTTCACACTGACGATGTCGCACGGGACCAACTTTATATAAGTACCCAGATCACAAATATTCTCATTTTTTAGCATGATTCTTTTTATTTGAATTGTATTAAAAATCACTATTTGTACTCAATATTGGATAAGCCTTCCACATGTACTTTTGACGCACAGATAACAAATGTTGTTTTTCAATGTCGCACGGGACATCGAAAAATGCGATGATGCAAATTAAAAAAATTACGTTATTTAACAATCGCATAGTCTCTTTTGCATTTTTATTTGACTCTTTGTATCCTTGGAAAGATTTAAGAATGCAAAAGTCAATGCATAAAGAAAGACATTAAAGAACAATTATCAAAACAAAAAGTGCAGGGGATATATCATACTGAGAATAGTTGAGCTTGCGCGACTTTGCTTTTGAATATCTCGAAGTGGGTTATAAATAAATGTAAAATTAGTTTATATTAGTACAATTTGACGGTTTTCCTATGAAAATATCATAAAGCAAGGGGTTTTGAAAAACTTTAAAATTTTTTGGTCTCGGTGGACCTTTTTGGTGGAAATGCCCATATATAACTCAAGACCCAATTTGTTTTAATTCTGGTTTCCACAGCTGTTGCTGGTAAGAGAACTCAGAGAGGGGAAGCAACAATTGGAGAATGCACATAAAAAGAGAAGCAAAACTAATATAAGCAAGAAAGTAAACAACAACACTAGCAATGCAAAATTAACCTTTATATTTCAATTTTCGTTTAATTTTTTTATTGTCTGCAAATGATAATGGGGAATAAAAACGCTAATAATGATATAAGGGCTATTCTTATGATAAAGTTAGTTGATTTATTATTTATTGAACCAGACCAGGTAGAGCAGATTAGAATACAAAAAAAAAGTAGGTAATTGAACGTCCAGATGTTCACATTAACTCTGCCTATTTTCAATTTACTCATTGTTTCAGGATTTTCAGACTTTTAAGGTCGAGGCGCTAGCTAGCTGTATTGAAAAAAATGTTCGAATTTTGATAATTTTAAGAATAGATTTTAAAAATGTGATAATCTTCACATATTTTCACAATAGAAAGTATTAGAAAAATTTGTAATAAAGTTTAATATTGCATATTTGTCAATCTGTCGTTATCATTCACAAACACGATCAATTCTCTCACCCGTTGTTAACACGAACAGTTGGGCCTGTGCCTAACTTCTATTAACTTTATCATTGTTTAAAACCCAAAATTCAGTACTAAACAAAGACGCTCGCCCTTGGACGATGGAGCAAAATTTTCGAAAGCGGAACTAAACCAGTTAATGGGGCTGCCTGTTTGCTAATTTCGCTGATAGTTTATCATTAATATATTTTTTTATATATATTTACACGTAATCTCCTCTTAGACGAAACATAATAGCTTTGGTTAGCCTGGGAAAAATCCGAAATGTCAATTTTAATTAAATTAAAATAGAATAGCAAAAAGATTGAGCCATTAAAGGAAGAAATTGTGGGCAAATCTATGGCAACAGAAAAAAAGAGAAACGAAGTAAATTACGGAATTGCTTCAAGTGCTGATTGAGACTCACACGCGAGCAAAGAAAGAGATAGCAAAAACTAACCAAAAGCGAAAAGTTCAATAAACTTTTTTCGACGTTTCGTTGGTTTTTATAGCTTCATTATGTTGTTGTTGTAGACAACAATAAACGCATATTAATGAGTTTGGCAGGCGAGCGATTTTTTGTTTTGTTTTTGTAATAAATTAACAACAGGAGAAAAAGTATAGGCAAAACGCACAGACATATTCAATAAGGTGAGAAACAAGGCCACATAATTAACATAATAGTAGCTGCTGCAGGTCAAGTAAAAGCCAAAGCAGTAGGAGAAAATCAGGGCACACACACACACACACACACACAATCAAGCATCCAACGACCTTCCATCATAAAAATGTTGAAAAGGGAAAATGCAATTTTAGATTAAAAGCGTCTGCCACTCACACGTGAAAATGTATGAATGAACGCGGAAAGCCTCTCTCTCCCCTGTCTTTGTGTGTGCCCACCAGCTGGCGACTTTTGATATTGAAATGTAAAATAAAGTAAATTGATAGACTCTAAACGAAAGAGTGTAAGCCAACTAAATGCTAAATTTCACGAGCAAAACAGAAACGCAACAAACAAAATCATAAAAATACTCAAACACACACACAACTGCAGACAACAAAAAGTAAAAGTTGAATTTTTCCAAAAGAAACTGCAGAGCAAAACACAGAATTACGCGAAAAATAATAATAATAAAAATACAAAGCAAAAAGCAGCAAAAGTCGTCAACAAAACAAATAATATGTGGGAGAGAGAACAGCGTGTGAGGAGGGCCAGCAGCAAGCAAGAGGAAGTAAAATGTGAGCCGGCAGAAGGTGAGGGAAGCAAGCAGCAGATAGACGCAGCAGCACCAGCAAAAGCATTTTTATAGCCCTGTCTACAAGCATCAACAGCAGCACAAAAGGAAACAAAATATAGAAAAACGTGGCACCATGAGAAGACGTTGTCTCAGACAACAAGAGAGAAGGAAGCTATGCCAAGGATGAATCAGAAGATGTAGCGGAGTGGGGGGAGCTTTACCAACATGTGAAAGAAGTTGCTCAAGTGCCGGCTTAACACACGCACACACATAAAAGAGGGCACAAAGTATGTTAAGCAGCTGTTAAATGGGCATGCCAGGTTGTTCCTCCACCACCACCACCCCTCAAATGTGCGGCTGAACTGGGGAGCTAACTTACCTAAAGTCGACCGAAAACTAAACGATGTTCGCTTAGCTGCAGTAAGTTGGTACACAAAAGATAGTGGGGCGAGAGCTGCAGCACCCTCTCACCTGTTGATTTGCGGACGGACAGGAAAACTCAAGCAGATGGTAAAAATATATAAGAACTCTACAACAGCTGTGAATTTTGGCTGCTTTTCATATGAAGTTGAGTAACGATTTTGTTTTATGTCGTTTGACGTATAACGATAATTCACAAGACACAACAAACTACTTAATTCTTCAAACATTTTTTATGAGATGTTTTTCTTAGACTCTAATTTCTCTTCTGGTGCAGACGATGTACCTTTATGTATTTAAAGCAATGCGCAAACTTTCTTGCTAATCCAATCTTTATTTAATTCTCTAAATCGCTTGAGCAATCAAAATTTCCTAAGAAATGAAGGAAGTCACTAATCATTCACTTCACACAAAAAAGAATTTCAATTTTATGATTTGGATCCAGGTCCGGCGAATCGTGTTCCAATTTTGACTAATTAATTTAGTATTTTTAATACAACGGTTTCGGCAGTACCGAAATAAAGACATTCTAAAATTGTAAACTAAGACAGAAACTAAACTTCATTAATTTCGAATTTAACACCACCTTCAACTATCTCTCTACATATAAAAGAGTTTGTCCTGACTGATTCACTGATTCACTGATTGGCAATCAACGTAGAGCCTGAACGGTAAGAGATAGAAAGCTGAAATTTTCCAAGAAGTTTCCTTATGAGTTGAAAGTGAGCACTAAGACGGGGTTTTGGAAAATTCCTGCCCTAAGGGGTGAAAAACTTCCGGAAAAGCTACTATTGGGAAAATTTTGTTTTTCATCCGATTGACTTGAAATTTGGTTTGTAACTAAAGTAAGCGAAATAATTGGACACCTGTTTCCCCGATTCCGGAAAATCCGCCCACAAGGAAAATTCTTGATGGAAAAAACTATTTTTCATCCGATTGACTACAAACTCGGTTTGTGAGGATAGTAAGCAGAATAATTAGACTTGAGATTTTCCGATGTTGGAAAATGTGCCCGAAAAGTCGGGAAATTCCCGGAAAATTCCATATGGAAAAAACTGTTTTTCATCCGATTGGCTTGAAACTCGGTTTGTAAGGATAGTATGCTAAGTTATTGGTCATGAGATTTTCAAATGTTGGAAAATCCGCCCACAAAGAAAATACCCGGAAAATTCTATATGAAAAACTATTTTTGATCCGATTGACTTCGAACTCGGTTTGTAAGGATAGTATGCAAAATAATTAGACTTCAGATTTTCTGATTTTGAAAAATCAGCACGAAAAGTCGGGAAACTCCGGAAAATTCTATATGGAAACAAACTATTTTTCATCCGATTGGCTTCAAACTCGGTTTACAAGGATAGTATGCAAAATAATTGGGCATGAGATTTTCAAATAATGGAAAATCTGCCGGAAAAGTCGGGAAATTTCCGGAAAATTCTATATGGAAAAATCTATTTTTCATCCGATTTACTTCAAATTCGGTTTGCAAGCATAGTTTGGAAAATAATTAGACATGTGATTTTTTGATTGTGGAAAATCCACCCACAAGGAAAATGGCCCGAAAATTCTATATGGAAAAAACTATTTTTCATCCGATTGACTTCAAACTGGGTTTATAGTGATAGTATACAAAATAAGTTTACATGAAATTTTCCGATGTTGTAAAATTCGCCCCAAGAGTGGCGAAATGCCTGGAAAATTCTATATGGTAAAAACCTATTTTTAATCCGATTGGCTTCAAAATCGGTTTGTATAGAAAATAATAAGATATTTGATTTCTCGGTGGTGGAATTTCCGCCCACAGGCAAGAATAATGGTGGGCGTATTTCGGTTCAGTGACAATGGCTATTTGTGAGCCGATCTGAATAAAATTCGTTTTTTAAGCTCTAGGGTCAGAATAAATGGAAGACGTGTTTTTTTATTTCGGAAAGTTCCCTGCAAAGATCGGAATATGGGTGCGGGGGTGGATTTTTAGCCGATATTTGTTAAATTTGGTTTGAAAGCTCTATGGGCCAATTAAATAGGATATTTGCCAAACATTTTTTTTTCATCATTTTGGCGGCTATACTGATGGTGGCGAAGCGCGCCGGGTTATATGCTAGTTTACACATATTTTAAAAACATTAAGTATCACGAGAAACGCCTAAAATGTCCAATTCTAAGAGAGATTTGAATTTAATTTCTAACGCGAGTGACTGGTGTAATCTCCCCTTACTAGCCTGTTGATTGTCCGCTCTTGCATCCACAAAGTATCTCAGTTTGGTGTGTGGATAATAATAAGATGGCATCAATTTCTTATCACTACATTAATAATTTTTGTTTTTTAAGTGTGAAAAAAGACTTTGACGGCGCTTAAAATTTGTTCTCCGAAATTTATAATAGAGGAAGAAGAGAGCTTAGGACAGGAAAAGACTCTTTGGTCATGCCCAATCGCTAGACATTGGGCTTAATAATTTGATGCTAAAACTTGAAACTAAAAAAACTGAATCAACTGAAACTGAACTGAAATTAAACTTGGTGGAGAAGGGATGGGGTTAGGTAGGGCAAAGCTGACTCACACAGACAGACCAAATACAAATCGTGAGGCTTAATATGCATGGCTGGATAAATTGCTAGCTGCCTGAGTCGTTGTCGTTGAAGGCAGATCCAAAAAGAGGGCTGCCAGTGCTGTCCGTTATTGAACAACATGCCATGGCAGTCACTCACTCACCGACGACGACGACGACGACGTTGCTTGATTGGACTTGGACGCAGCTCGAAACGTGCCGATTTCAGCTCGGATGTATGTAGTATGTGTCTACATATATACAAATGTATGTTTCTGTGGCTTCTCGCTGGGCAATGGCAACACACAAATACATGGTTAATTTGCCATTTTTATGGATTCATGCCAGCCTGCCCGCTTACCTTCGCCCCGGTCCCATTTAGACTAAACAATCATCAAGCATACCTCCAATATGTATGCACATATATATATATTCCCTTTGATTTTTAGTCACAAATCAAAACTTTGAACAAATTTCAATTCCCAAATAAACTCTCCTTCTGGGAGCTAAGAGCCACGAATGACGAAAGCCCGAAAAAAAAAAACAAAATCATCATCATTTATGCAGATTTCAAGGCGGTGATATGAAGCGACAGATTTGTGTGTGTGTGTGTGTGTGTACATACCAAAACCTTAGATATGCATAAATTTACATACGTATATGTATGTATGTAGTACACAAAATGACAAACTGGACCCCAGCCACCACATCCCGTTGGCAACATTTTGTCCCTGCCGCTGTCCCTGCCCTTCAAGAGGCATTTTGCAATGCAAATTGTAGTTTTGGCAACCCACCCATACATAAACAATATATATATATACACACACACATAAATAAATGTTGTATATGCACATACACAACTTTAAAGCTCTACGGCAAACTTTCTTTCGTTTATGAAAGTAAAAAAAAAGTGATTGGAACTTTTTTTTTGCTGATTTTATAAGCGATACGATACATCCAAAGAGCAATGAAATATTTATATACCAAAAAGAAATAAGAAATTTGTCAGAACGCGGACTTGCTTATCGATTTAGGGAAGAGTCAATTTATGGACCAGCAGCTTTACAAAAAATCTAGCAATAGCAGGCTTTTTTTTTGTAGACCATAAGGACCGAAATCGATTTCGCAACAATAACACTAGGCAACAGCCAAAAAACCTCAGGTCCAAAGTCGACTTGGCAATTTGTATTTTAAAATGTATCCACCTAATTTTCCCAAATTTAATCAAAATCGAACAACTATATCTTATAGCTGGCTTACATCTGATCTGAATAATAGGTCTTAGTGGGAAAAACTTTTGGGTTTTTTTTTGGTAGCTCCTTTAGCTTTCTAAAATGGCAATATCTGATAAACTATTTCGAATTTTTGAAAATGGTTTGAAGGGGATGAAAATGGAATGTCCAAGCTATAATAATAATGCAAAACAAAAACATCGAAAAAAAAATTTTTTTCAAAGGTAAAAGACCCTCTTAATTGGTATTGAGTGCTTCCTCCAGCAAGAACTTAGCTCCACTAAAATGGCAATATCTCCTAAACTATTTCGAATTTTTTAAAATGGTTTGAAGGGGATGAAAGGTGAATGCCCAAGCTATAATAATAATGCAAAACCAAAAAATCTAAAAAACAAAATTCCAAGATAGAAGACCCCCTTAATCGGCTGACTATACTATGTTCTCTACTTAATCAATCAGTTCGCTTTGCTATGGGTTTCTGCCATTTTACATTCAATATGATTGAATGCAATATCAATTCATTAAACCGGGTTTTTTCCACTCAAAAATAATGTCAAATTCTATGGTTCAAAGGTTTATTGCAGTCATGCAGACCTCTAGTGCGAATCTCAAGAAATGCCCATATGTTTATAAGTTCGATTCAAAATTAAATTTGTGGAGCGAGAAGGAAAAGAGTTTGGCAAATTAAATTATTTCAAGAGATAAATATTTCACCCACAAATGCCTGAGCATCCGTTCGAAAATTAATTGTTTAAAAATTGCAAAAGAATCCAAAATTTGTTAAAACATTTTCAATACAACTTTAACAAGTTGAGCGGAAGCATTTTGAGTGTGAGAATTTCGAGAAAAAAAAAAAGTAAAAATAAAAACGTGCGAACTAAACTTACAAATAACAACAACCACCAAGTGCCGGCTTCAGACATAAGCTGAGAAACTTAAATTTTAATATATTTTTTTTTTATTTGGTGAGACAAGAAACTGGTTTCTGTTGCCGGCTACAAGAGTGTGAGTGAACGTATGTATGTATGGTGGAAAGACACGCATGACTTCAGCAATGGCTGGCTGGGGGGCTCCGGCTCTGTTTTCCAGCTGTTTGTTGACCTCAAAGACTTAAGCCAAGTCATAGTCATGGTTATGGCCAGGCCGTAAAAGCAGAGCAAGTCAAGTAGTCAAGCAGAGTTGAAGAGTTAATAATAGGCATTCCACCAGCAGAACGATACTGCTTTTAAGGGGGGGAAAGAGAGTGTCATTTTGTGGACACAATCTTAGTAATCAAGCTTAGGCAACGAAATTTACGAAAATAATTCCAACAGGAAAACAGGGCACCCAGAAAGAGACACGAAAACCTATAAACAAAAGATGTACAAAAAAAAAAAAAGACAAATCTTCAAGGACGTATGCAAGGTAAACACACACAACATATGCCACAGAGAGAAAAAAAGAAGAGAAGTCTAAAGCGAAATAAGTAAAAGTAGAAGAAGCAAAACAACAACAAAGACACTGGCAAAAGAAAAACGCGACCTGTTTGAGGGCAGCAACAAAAGTAAGAGAAGCACACACACACACACACACACATATATTTATATATAAAAGGAGATGTGAAAAGCAAGTGTAGGAAAAACTCGTTTCCAGTCGCGGAGGAGTCTGGGGGAGCTGGTTCGCCGCAATCAGGAATAACTCGACTAACAAAATGTAGGTAAGCCAAGTAAAGAGGAACCACATAAAATTTAATCAAAAGGCAAACGTTTGAAAATTGTGCCAAAGCAGCCGAAGAAGCAGGAGAAGACGTCGCGAACATGGAGACGTGAAACATGTGCACGCGTAACGTAATGTGGAGTAAAAAGCCAGTTTGATAACGGCCCAGACATGTGTGTATGTGTGTGTTCGTGTGTGTGTGTGTGCCTAGCCTAGATTTTCAGCCATAAATTATGCAAGAAGTAGAACGCCAGACGCCATCCAGAAAGAAGAGCAGCAGACAAGGTCAAGGTTGCTTCTTTTTCTTAATTTTGGAAAATTTACCAGGAGCCATCAGGCAGAATAAGAAAACATGATTCCACTTTAAAACAGGTTCCTTCTAATGTTTTTCTACCTGCCCCTGCTGTGGCTGGTGACTGGTACCTGTTGCAAGAATCAAAATAAAAAAAAACCAACTCAATTTAAAACTGAAAGTCACTTTAGGCTGAACAATAGACTCGACTCTTGTGGTTGGTGTAGCCCTTCCTAAGCAGCTTGAAAAGTCAATGAGCTCAATATTTGAAAAGTTCCTGAGTGTCGGCTATTAGATACTACCTTTTGCAATTCCCCTGTCGTTGAAAATATTCAGGCCTATTCTGAATTCTAAAAACGAGTGGAATGGCATAAGTTTAAATTTATTGAAGCAACAGTATTTTTAATGTGGAAAGTAAACGTGAGCATTTTCGGCATATTTTGCTATTATACCTCTATTTTACAATAGAATGTTATAGAATTTTCTAGAATAATAGTATAGTTCTATACTAGAACTTTTCCGATTTTTGTAGAACATTCTAGAAAGCACTAGATGTGAACAATTAATTGGGTATGTAGGCTGAACAACGCCTTGCAAAATGTCAAGCGTTGTTGAAACTGATATGAAATATGGAAAATATTTTAGAACTTTGTCAAAGAAAAAATTATAAAACCAAATTTGACCGAAACGCCGGTTTTCGTATGGATAATTTCAAAATTGGTAGTTCGAGCGGTACATTGACTAACCGAGACCTGTGGAAAACTCTTTAATCTTAAATCAGAATGTAGTTGCCACTGTGGCAGAAATTTTGCAAGTATTTCAATACGATTTTTATAATTTTTGGCAGATTAACCTAACGTTAAAGATTTGCATAATATGCTAAATAATAGTTGGTCTTTCTTTGATAATGAATTTTCTGAAAGAAAAAAAATCTTGAGTAGATCCATTTTCCGCTTATTTTTTTAAGTGATTTGCTGGTGTTTTAGCATTTATTATGTGTATGTGATATATACATAAATCGATTTGTACCAGATTGGTGCACTTTTGATGGTAAAAAATAAAAGTTTTTCCTTAATTGACCGATTGTTTCTATGGTTCTGAGTTTCAATACGATTTTCGTATTTGTTCCGGTACGGTGACTAACCAGTATGTTACGTTTGGTAGAGCTAGATGGAGTCAAAAAAGTTGACTTATTTGTCTCGACCAGCAGATGTCATTTTGGATGCAGTAAAAGAAGACTCGGAAAAATGTTAGCTCGATTGCTTTAAATCTGAGGGACTAGTTTGCGTAGAAACAGACATACAGACGGACGGACGGAAATAAACGCAGCTCGTCATCCTGATCAAGAATGTATACACTTTAAATGGTCGGAAATGTGTATTTCTGTGCGTTGCCAACTTCTGGGCAAAATTTATATACACTTTCCAAGTGTATAAAAAAAATTCTTAAATGTAATGGTGCTTGCTCAACGGTACACTTTGTTTAGGCACCCCTGAACTACACCTTGTTTCACAAACTATGCCCATGATGAACCATTTCGTAACCTCTGTCTAAATTACACTAGTTATTACAATTTGTTAAAGGTAAGGAATAATCTATTGTCAAATCTTAATTCTTAATTGTTCACTTTAATATTTTTAATGCACTTTTTTAAACTATAAATAAATAAATGAAATTATGCTCCTCAGAGATTATTAAATTGAGCTGTTATCTGTACAAGAATTCAGTCGACAATCGTTCGATGTCATTATTAGGTTTTGTGTTCCATTTTCTAATAAAAGGGGTAATCACTAGTAGTTACTGTCATGTAGCTCGAGACGTCTGTAGTACGATTGTACGATTTTATATTGGGAAATCTGTTGTATTGCATCTAAATAGCTGGAGTTTCGTTATCTTATTCTCTACCTCACTTTATTTTTGTATTGTTTGGTAATTAATTCTACGCACTTGCGCGCAACAATGTCGCTATAATTTCAACTCACAAAACCACGCACCGAATTTTCAAGGTTTAATGAGTTTGTTGCCATTGAATATAATGAGCTGCTGTGTTGCTGGCCAAAAGAACCAAATAATAATCATCATTGTAATAAATGATTAAATTGTAGTTTTTTATGCTTAGGTAGCCTACAACAAGGAACAACAAACACACAATAGCGATCTTTAGCACCTTAGCAATCACCAAGAATGCCCCATGGGCAGGTTCAAGGTCTCAGCCCAATCATTCAACTCAATTTTCATATTTGAAAAAGTTTTGGCAAGTTTTGTAACTGTAATTTTTTTTTTGCAAGCTTATGTTGATTAATTAGTGTTAATTACAATGTCGCCCAGTTTGCAAAGATTTCGTAAGGCTGCGATGCGCTGCACACACACACAACCAAGTTATACAACCATCGAAATTAGTTTGAAACTCGACGAAAGATTTGAAATTGTAAAACGATTGCATAAGCATTTAATATGAATGGATACGGGTTTGGGATGAGCTCATTTTGGTTTCAGGGCATACAAAATTGAATATTGAAATATAATAGGGGTAACAACACACACACCAAGACAAAGCTCCGCAAATTGGATGTCATCATGGTGTTTTCTTCGACTTTTTAAGTTCTTTGAACTGGATTGCCAAATGTAAAAATCAACACAAAATTAGACATTTCGAAAGGCATGAAAAGTTCAGTAAGAAAATAAGAATAAATATAAGACTGATGTCAACATTTGCAAGATATAACATTTCGATTTGAGGAATAAATCAATTTGGCTGCACATTTGAATGATTATTTGAGAAGGTGTTTGTCAAAATGACAGTCTGCAGATTGAATTGCATTGAGAATCGTTTCTTTAATACTTAAATTTGGCAGCGGTCATATATGATGTTTAATGAAAATTGTCACGATTTAAGGGGGTATTCTAGTGTAGAATTTCAAAAAAATCGATTTTTTTTTTTATATTTTCAAAGTTAAACTATTTAAGAATATGTCTACGAGAGGATTTTTGAAAATTTAAATTATTTTCGGAGCTATAGACATTTTACTGACCCGGCCTCCAAACTGGTTCGGTTGGGTCTAGTGTATTAAGTATGTATTTAGTACAGACGTTGTCGTCCAAGACGCAGGCGGCCGAACACATTCGGCAAATTCACACAGACACGAGCCGAACACATGCCAAAAATCAAGCAAAGCCAATCAGTGCTCGTTGATTTGGACTTTCGCGCCGAAACATATTCATTCTGGACCTAAGATAACCTAAGATAATTCAAATAGCAACATTTCTCGCTGTTTTCATTTTTAATGAAGGTTTCATTCCAATTTTAAAAATGATGACCCTTATGGGAATGAAAATTGGGCCGGAAGCTCATTCATTTGCTGTGAGACGAGACAACGCCCGGATTGAACGCTCCGAAATACGTACATCCAACGCTTCAAAGGAGGCCAGAACTGCTCGATTGGAAGAGAGAAACGCAGAAAATAGTTTTTTTGAAGTAGAAGAAGGTCTGATTTATGAGGCAGGAATGGCAGATTGAATAAAAGTAAGTATATTATATCATTTCATGACTTTGACAGCGAAAAACTTTACAAGAAACTTTAAATGCGTTTTTCTCAGAACAGACTTTTTCAATATATTTGTCACGATTTCTCGAGTTCTACTGGACCGATTCACTTGAAATTTTCAGAGAATCTTTTTTATAGACCTCTCAAGAATTGGAACTAGCCTCATCCCAAAATTTCAATTTTGACTATTTTTAAAAAATTCGAGAAACTCAAAAAAATGGTAAAAAAAAATCGTCTTTTTTTCAAACAGTCGCCATTTTGTCAAAAAAAATGTTTTTCACTGATCGCTAGTTCTGATTCTTGCGACATCATTGCAGATTAATAATCTTTTTTATTTTTTCATTTCAGATAAATTTCAGATCTAATATCAATGCTGATCAATAATCCCATTTTTTTAAATATCATTTTTCAATCATTGATGATAAATATTATTTAATTAATGCGTACTCCAAACAAATTGAGTTATAGTTAACTAAGAAAAATGAAAAATTATAAAATTTAAAGTTTTTTTGTTTTTCCATACGGCATCTCATTTACCTATATATTGATTTAAGCGGGGAATTATATAATTCTGAGCGGGACTATATTATTTATATATCCCCTTTTTTTACACTCATATCATTTGCTATGATCGAAAATCAAAAAGTTTATATTTTGTTCATGTCTTTTTTTTTTCTGCATCTTGATCGGTTCTCTTTATATGAAAAATGTGATATGATGAGTCCCAGTTCAACTTATATTCTTTATAGAATTATGTTGCTGTATACCAATTATCAGATAATCCTGCAAATTAGTGACATTCCCCAGTTCAAACAAAAAGTTTATTCTAGTGAGCATTTGTGGAGCCAGTCGTTCTGCTGGTTCAGCTATAGATGTGGTCATTAAAATTCATTGGTATCAAACATATTAGTTACAGTGACAAAACTACAAGTTTATTGTTTGTCGGTAGCTTTTATTACGATGATTTTTAATTATAATACACTTATTGTGGGGTATTACAACATTTATATATACACTGGATTTTTAATTATTCTTATTTGATGGAACGAAACCACAAACAACAACAACAACAATGTCCGTCTTTGGCGAAGACTAATAAAATTTAGAAAGGGCCACACACACAGATGAGGAGCTGAGGCGTCAACGAACCGGTTTCAAAGGGTCGAAGCCACGCATACGCGTCAGCAATAATTAATCAATCAATAATTGAGGCAACCCAAGCTGCCATACACGCACACACACACACACACACAAAAGCCAGCTAATGACAGGGCATACAAAATGGCCGACACATAAGCTCATTAAGTCGTAGAAACACATCCGGTGGGGGGAGGGGGAGCACAAGTGTCCAGAAGGGGTGGAATGGGGTTCTCTCCTTACCTTACTCTCTTTTCTCTCGCTCTTGAAAGTATCCAAATAAAAACCGAAAATTCAAAACTTACTTTCTTTGCTTTCTAGTTGTTGCTCTCTTTTTATGACTTTTGCTTATTCTTGCTTGCACTTTTTCATACTTTATATTGAATTTCGCTTAAGCTGCACTTTTCTTTTGTTGTTTTTCGCGACGTTTTCGAAAATATCTTCGATGATATCAAAGGGGGAGGGGCGAGAATCAGCGCGCGCGCAGGCAGACAGGCAGGTACGTTCGTTGCGACTGTGCATAAAAATCGAACTGAACTGAAACCAAAGAAGAGCAAGAAAAAAATTCCAAAACGCCGTCGTCCAGACGAAGACTTTCAACCGTCGTCGTCGTCGTTGGTTTCTTTTGCCGTCGCTGTCGACGTTGCCGCCGCCGGTGGAGCGGCAACAGCAGCTTAGCGTGGCCCGTTCAGCTTGGCTTGATTTCCAAGTCTCCTCATTTACATTAGTACAAGCGAGAGCGCACGATCGTTGTCCCGCTCTTTGTGTGTGTATGTATTTGAGTGCGCACAGGTAGGGTGTAAATGTGTATGTGTCCCTTAGGTAAGCGACGACGCATGGAAGACAGAAATGTGTCCAACTTTAAGCGAACAGGTAGACCGGTGGCAGAAGCGACTGAACGGCGTCGTCATCGTCGCATTTGCTGACTTGGTTTTTGCGGCTTAAATGCGCACACATCAACAGATACGGCACACACACACACACACAACAGTTAAACAACAATACCCGCAAATGAGCCACAGCATTAGGGTGATTCAATATCTAAGAGAAAAGTAGCTTAGCTGAAGAAGTATTATAATTTTTAAAAAACATTCTAAAATTGTATTTCTAAAAATTTAGTTTTTAATGTTTGGAAGACTTGAATCTTACTTACAGACGGAGATATATTAAATTTCGATTTTTTAAGGTATGCCCCACTGTTTTCAAACAAAAGATCATTAGGTATCGTATCGATGGCATTTCTGTCTGCTCTGAAGCGCATATGCAAAAATGAAATATATAAAAAATTTATTAAGTACTGGAAATCAAACCGAATCGAATTTCGATTCCGGGTTTGGTACGTACCAAAAATTAAGTTTCGTTAAAAGGTGCGCTTCATGGTTTTAATTTCGGTATGTACCGATGAAATTTTAAAAGCCTTCACAATCAAAGACTTGATAAATTGGGTGTGCAATTTTTTGGTTTTTATGCATTCTCTATATGGCCGGTTTCAGCGCAGCAGCAGCGACGTCACACACCGACTCTATAAGATCGTAGCGCAGCTGTCAATTTCATATCGGTTGCCACGCACACATACATAAGCTAGACCACTGATATATGGCTTCCGGCTGTTGCATACACAGAAAAAAAAAGATCAAATATCAATTTAATCTTGGCTGATCAATATGATATTTTATCAAATATCAATTTTTTCATATCATTTTGATGATAAATAAATTAAATTAATCGTACTAATATCAAATTGATAAGATAATAAATAAATGAGAAAAAGGAAAGAGACAAAAAATGCTTATTATCGAAAACTTAGGCACCGTAGAAAAATATAAATAGTCCCTTAGACGTTTGCCCGCACGCGTGTGCGTTGGCTCACTGCGTTGAGACGTCATTCCATTCGTGTAAAGTGCGAGTTCCCGGGTTCGATCCCCAGACAAGGTAATGTTTGTTAACTAACAAAAAATGTTTAAATTTCTTTGCTTTCCAAACGGCTATGGCGCTAATATTACATAATCATTAAAATTCTGAGCGGGGAATATATATAAGTATAACTTATATAAATAATATATGCGCCCAGCCATTTCTAATATTTTTTATTTTTTATTAAAAAATGTCACTTTGATCTTAAACATATCATTTGATATGATCGAAAATATCAGTTTGATATTTTCGAACAGGTCAATTTCATCTGCATCTTATCGGCTTTTTTGATATGAAAAAATGTCATATTGAGTCCCAGATCATATCATTTTTTTTTTTTGTGTACATATGAGCAAACTTTGTGTAGTGTGTTATTAGAGCGTTTAAATGATACCGCCAATAAAGTAAATTATATGGGCATTTCATGATGTCGAACGCGGACGTTCGTACGACATAAAGTAAAAAAAAGGCAAAATAAAAGGCATTTTCAATTCGTTTTTTACTTTATAATGAAGGTATTGAGTAGCACTATAAATAGTGCTAAAGCGAATGACAGGTGAAATACTGATTCCAAAATAATGGCAAAATATGAAGCGATTTGAACGGGACAAAAACAGAAGTTGCTTTCGGGGCCACCTACATATAGGCAGAACTTAGCGAAACCTGACGCATTTCTAAAACCCAAAATGTTTTAGAATCTTATGCATGAATGGTACTTTGAAATGGTTTTTAGTTGGTTCAAAAATCTTTAGTACTTTTTTTTAAATAAATAATAATCTGATTCGTAACGGGACATTGCGAACGGGGCATTTTTTCCAATATGATCAAGTGGGTATGATTATGTATATATTTATGCATTTTAATTATAATCAATAACTAGCACTAATCCCGACGTTGCTCGGGTCTCTACAATTGTATTGAAATGGTTTTGCACAAAACACAAAAAATATTAGTATGAATTAATTTTTAACCACTAAACTTTACACTTACTGACGCGAACGGGACCAACTTTGACCGACATTAAAATATAACAAAAAAAAAATTTTACCAATTGGGATTTTTTTATTAATTGCTTATAAAAAAAATCGGTTTGTGCTTAAACTTTCCATGCATTCACTTCTTCAATTTGTGACACACTGATAACTAATGTTCTTTTTTTTTTAGATAAATTATAATGTAAGAGACATTTTTGTAGAACAGTCTTTATCATGTATGATCTTTCATAAAGAAGATAATAACAAATAAAGCATGCATTTTTAAATGGCAAAAAAAAAAAAAGAAAATGCACTTTTTTGCAACTTTGCGGTCGATTTACTCATTGAGGTTAATGACCATATGTTCACTTTAATTAAATTAGTTAAATTTGAATGATTCTTTACCATAATATGAATAAACAGAAAGATTTCAAGAACTTTTAGATTTTAGCCTCAGTGGACATTTTGGCAGAAATGCCCATATGTGCTCAATCTTAATTATCAACTTAAAATTGAATCTCAAGTTTCTTCTACACAGAAAAAAAAAATGATATGATCTGGGACTCAATATGACATTTTTTCATATCAAAAAAAAAGCCGATAAGATGCAGAGGAAATTGACCTGTTCGAAAATATCAAACTGATATTTTCGATCATATCAAAAATGATATGTTTAAGATCAAAGTGGCATTTTTTTAATAAAAAATTACTATTAATAAGGCTGAGTGCTTTGCTTGGATTTAGAAGTGTTGGTCGAAAAAATTTGACCGTTCATATTTGATTGTGGATGTGGTACAGTGGGTAGTGTGTACAAAATAAAACATAAGCTGTGAAAGTAAGTACACAGAAAAAAAAAGATCAAATATCAATTTAATCTTGGTTGGTCAATATGATATTTTATCAAATATCAAATTTTTTCATATCATTTTGATGATAAATAATATTTAATTAATCATACCAATATCAAATTGATAAGATAATAAATAAAATGAGAAAAAGGAAAGAGACAAAAAATGCTTATTATCGAAAACTCTAGGCACCGTAGAAAAAATATAAATAGTCCTTAGACGTTTGCCCCTTGCGTGTGCGGTGGCTCACTGCGTTGAGACGTCATTCCATTCGTGTAAAGTGCGAGTTCCCGGGTTCGATCCCCCAGACAAGGTAATGTTTGTTAACTAACAAAAATGTTTAAATTTCTTTGCTTTCCAAACGGCTATGGCGCTAATATTACATAATCATTTAAATTCTTAGCGCGGAATATAATATAATATAACTTATAGAAATAATAGTCGCGCCCAGCCGTTTCCTAATATTTTTTTTTTTTAAAAAAAATGCACTTTCATCTTAAACATATCACTTTGATATGATCGAAAATATCAGTTTGATATTTTCGAACAGGTCAATTTCATCTGCATCTTATCGGCTTTTTTTTGATATGATATTATAGATCATATCATTTTTTTCTGTGATAGCAATGCTTTTTCTTTAATCGAATTAAAAGTAAGTTAATACCAATTTTTCGATCGATTGCAAGTTAGCATTTTGTGCGCTCAGAAATACCTGAATCACCCTCATGCATTCCCGTAAAAAAAAAAAACCAGCAACAACGTTTATGCATATGGAACGCAGACGACACACAGCAACACTCACATAAGCAACAAGAAAGCATACGTCATATAGTGAAATTATATGTGGAAAAATACGCGATGGCAGCAACGGCCAGCAACAACAACAACAATGACGGGTCGGCGATTTTTGCGCGTGAGTAATTTGTTGCTTTCAAAGGTATGATGAGAGGAAAGAAGAGAGAGAGAGGGAAGAGTTGTCCAGCTTGTCGCTTGTGAGGCTTCCGCTACAGGTAGACAAACACACATTTTGTAGTGGGTAATTATCGGTTTTCGATGCCATATGCAAGAAAAGAGGGACTGGGACTCGAACAACACAATTGCAACAAATCGGTAGCACTTGGTGTTATAAACAAAGTTCCTAAGCACATTTGCATTCATTTGGGCCACTTTTCGTTGAATGGTGTTATTTTCACAAACTTGCTAAGTAGACACAAATGGTATCTATATATATATATATATATAAATACATATATGTATGTATCGACATAGGTACATGATGCATACTAACTCAATTAGCACATCGTGTAAACGTGCTGGCGACTTGGGACCTTGCCACAGTTTGTTGGGATTTTGGCAGACTGAATCAACTACACATAATACATGGTATGTACACATATATATATATATTTGTATGTGCATATGTTCAGGAGCCATCAGCAGCAAATGCACGTCAAGCGATTGGCTCAGTCAATTCCAAGAAATTCCAAACTGATCTCATGCAAACTAAAAACAAACTTAAGGGTAAGGGCACGCCCCTCTTAGAAGTAAAGTGAAGTGGGTGCCTTCATCCAACAGGTAAATCGCATATATGTACATATACACATACACGTATGAAAGTATATTTTTGGGGAGTGTTTAGCTGCGAACTGCTTTCGTTTTTTTATTTTTGACATTTTTTTTTTTTTTTGCATTGTGATTCAACTTGCATTTTATCGGAAATATTAGCTCTGGCTCATATTGGAATCAATCCGCTGCTGCTGCTACAGTGCAACGAGTGAAACTTACAGTTTTACTTTTACTTGCCATTTTCTTGGGCGTTTTGAAGATTGTCACGACTTACCTGCAAAGAGAAGGAAGGCAAATCGAATTGAGGTCATTAGTAAAAGGTTTTTATGATTTCAAAATGTTAACAGAAAATATACATATGTCGCCCTAAACCAATTGGTACACATTTAGTGTTTAGAATCTATATTGGTTGTCAACGACCTTGGCAAGGTGGCCAAAGGAAAATAGCTGCTTCTACATTCGTTCAAGTAATTTAAGATAATGATCAAACCAAATTATCAGTTTGTTTTGCAATTTTAGACAAAGACCTTTTATAGACAGAGCACCATGGAGTTTTGTAATTTTTTCAATATAGCAATAACGGCTAAACAAATTTTCAATTATTTTCATTGCAGCTTTGGGCATATCAGGCCAATAACGTATTGTACTCGCTCAGTACCCGATTGCAAGTGTGACAAAAAACATATGTCATCGCAAAGTCGTCCATCTTTTTATTAAATTGTCGACTTATTTGGTGATTAGGTGTCCATCAGTGTTGTCGAAGTACGGTCGATTTTAATAGCAAATTGTATGAATTGTGCTGCGAATTGGTTTTGCACCCATCATTCTCTCAACATTTATATCTCTCTAGATCTCGAAGAAGCGTGGAGGGATATTACGGTTCCTGCGACTCAGAGTTCACCTAGAGTTCAGTGACTAGTGACTATTGCCATTTTAGTGGAGCTAAGTTCATGCTTCAGGAAGCACTCTATACCAGTTGAGAGGGTCTTTTACCTTTGAAAAAATTTTTTCGATTTTTTTGTTTTGCATTATAATTATAGCTAGGGCATTCCACATTCATCCACTTCAAACCATTTTCAAAAATTCGAAATAGTTTAGGAGATATTGCCATTTTAGTGGAGCTAAGTTCATGCTTCAGGAAGCACTCTATACCAGTTGAGAGGGTCTTTTACCTTTGAAAATTATTTTTTTTTTGATTTTTTTGTTTTGCATTATAATTATAGCTAGGGCATTCCACATTCATCCACTTCAAACCATTTTCAAAAATTCGAAATAGTTTAGGAGATATTGCCATTTTAGTGGAGCTAAGTTCATGCTTCAGGAAGCACTCAATACCAGTTAAGAGGGTCTTTTACCTTTGAAAAATTTTTTTTTTCGATTTTTTTGTTTTGCATTATAATTATAGCTAGGGCATTCCACATTCATCCACTTCAAACCATTTTCAAAAATTCGAAATAGTTTAGGAGATATTGCCATTTTAGTGGAGCTAAGTTTATGCTTCAGGAAGCACGCTATACCAGTTGAGAGGGTCTTTTACCTTTGAAAAAAATTTTTTTCGATTTTTTTGTTTTGCATTATAATTATAGCTAGGGCATTCCACATTCATCCACTTCAAACCATTTTCAAAAATTCGAAATAGTTTAGGAGATATTGCCATTTTAGTGGAGCTAAGTTCATGCTTCAGGAAGCACTCAATACCAGTTAAGAGGGTCTTTTACCTTTGAAAAAAATTTTTTTTTCGATTTTTTTGTTTTGCATTATAATTATAGCTAGGGCATTCCACATTCATCCACTTCAAACCATTTTCAAAAATTCGAAATAGTTTAGGAGATATTGCCATTTTAGTGGAGCTAAGTTTATGCTTCAGGAAGCACGCAACCAGTTAGAGGGTCTTTTACCTTTGAAAAAATTTTTTATTTTTTGTTGCATTATATATGTAGGGCATTCCAATTCATCACTTAAACCATTTTCAAAAATTCGAAATAGTTTAGGAGATATTGCCATTTTAGTGGAGCTAAGTTTATGCTTCAGGAAGCACGCTATACCAGTTGAGAGGGTCTTTTACCTTTGAAAAATTTTTTGATTTTTTTGTTTTGCATTATAATTATAGCTAGGCATTCCACATTCATCCACTTCAAACCATTTTCAAAAATTCGAAATAGTTTAGGAGATATTGCCATTTTAGTGGAGCTAAGTTCATGCTTCAGGAAGCACTCAATACCAGTTAAGAGAATCTTTTACCTTGAAAAAATTTTTTTTTCGATTTTTTTGTTTTTGCATTTTTATTATAGCTAGGGCATTCCACATTCATCCACTTCAAACCATTTTCAAAAATTCGAAATAGTTTAGGAGATATTGCCATTTTAGTAGAGCTAAGTTTATGCTTCAGGAAGCACTCAATACCAGTTAAGAGGGTCTTTTACCTTTGAAAAATATTTTTTTTTCGATTTTTTTGTTTTGCATTATAATTATAGCTAGGGCATTCCACATTCATCCACTTCAAACCATTTTCAAAAATTCGAAATAGTTTAGGAGATATTGCCATTTTAGTGGAGCTAAGTTCATGCTTCAGGAAGCACTCAATACCAGTTAAGAGGGTCTTTTAACAAAAAAAATTTTTTTCGATTTTTTTGTTTTGCATTATAATTATAGCTAGGGCATTCCACATTCATCCACTTCAAACCATTTTCAAAAATTCGAAATAGTTTAGGAGATATTGCCATTTTTTCTGCTAAAGAATCAATGCGAGCAGAAATATAAATATATTTGTAATTGTCTACAACGACCCATAAACATTTGAATATGAATAAACAGTTTCCTGACTGGCTTTCCAAAATGTGATAAAGCTTAGGAAACGAATTAATTAATTATCCGATCTTTATGCAAATTTAATAAATTATAGATGTTGGGCTTGATATCTGTAAAATTGAAGAGTTATTCAACATTTTTTAGTTGCAGGGGAGGGACAAAGCCATGGTAAAAATTTCATAGGGGTTTGGGGTCTACATACAAAATTTGATTGTTTTTATAGACTCTGAGATCTAGGTGTTCATACAGACGGACGGTCGGACGCATGTTGATCAAGAATACATATACGTTATGGTGTGAGAGATTTAATACAATTGCATTAGAATATCCTTCATACTCTTCGAGTAACAGCAATAACCAACAACTCCAGGGTTGTTTACTGACTGTCAGTCATAATTTTTAAGATCGGAGAATATTGTTCAGTGGTGTGATGCTGACAATCGACATTCCGTCAATAAGTTTTCTCAGGGAAAATAGATTTACACATATTTGAGTACCACACCCAGTCCAACCCAATCGCGAATCTTAATCTTTCTCAATGGCAAAAATAACGAATAAAACCCAAAGATATTGCTTTACAAAGATGCAATTTTGCTTCATTAGAAAAGTTTTTAACAATTCTTGTGAGAAAAATTAACCCGAAGCCTCAAAAGCAATTTTTAATTACAACTGAGCTGAAATTTATGTACACCCCAAAAGAAACAGAGGGAAAGAGAACTAAAAAGGAATGCGTAGAATGCGTCAGAGTAGGAAAAAAATCTGTGCAAAGGAAATCGACATGCAGATTAAAAGGAAGTTGCACAAACCAAATGGACAGAGGCCAAGGAGTGAGTGTACGTACATACGTACATAGCTGAAGCAAGAAAAAAATTCGATTATCTGCGAGAGGAAAACTGTAATTAAATCTATGGGGTTTTCCACACAGGACGCCAAAGAAAATGTGAGAATGCTGCAGAGCAAACAAAAAATGTGCAAAAAAAAAAAAAAAAAAATGCAACGAAATCACGTAAAGCAAACTAATACCGCAACAAGGCGTGCAGATTGCAGCGGAAGAAGAAGGAACAGGAGCAGAGCTGGGCCTGCGCAGGAATTGCTCTGGGTGGTCTTTAGTGCCAAGGATTAACAGCGAGCCAAATGGCATGAGCTTAGGCTTGGCCAGGCCATTGAAACCATGCAAAAGAAGAGGCTTCATTAGCATAGAGGAGACGAAGAAGAGCATTGCATGTGCGGCTTATGTATGTCCCGTCGGTCCACCTACTCCTCAGCCTGGCTACAGTTGCGGCAAATGAACAAACGCCAAGAAAAAAGGTAGGTATACATATACAAAAAAAGAAATGGCATAAAGAGTATGCTCAAGGGAAGGAGGAAGGACAGGGTTGGGTGCAAGATGCCCCCCAAAAAAGCCACCTGAGCAACCTGCATCAAGAGAAGAGAGTACAGGACGCGCGCAGTTTGACTGCCGGAAATGAACATTGGAGTTGCCTCAGTGGGACTGGGACTGGGACGCCGTCGTCTGAAACACAAAAGAAATTAATTTCATTTTTTTTAGCTCTGTGTGTTTTGTTGCTTTGGCAATGTTTTGTTTTACCCTCAAGTTGGGCTGCTACAACAGAAAAAAAAAATGCAAGGAAAAATTTCTGCTAAACCAAACATTGATTGTCAGCAGAAGGAGGTAGCACCACCCCAGCTGCTCCAGCTTCTGATGATGATGGCACACAGAGCTGGCCAGGGAGCGAGAAAATTGCACTTTGCATGCGAGGAGCTGAAAATGAAACAAAACAACAAAAAAAAAACCGAATGCTGGGCGCGCAAGTAAATGAAGATTCGCCTGGGCCATAAACTGTCTCCATACACATACACAACGGGGCAACGTTTGAGTTACGGAAATGAAATGTCAGTCGACCAGTTGTCCCTTGCTTATGGGAGCAATTGGGCGGCTTGCAGAGAACTTGGCACTGGGCCCAGTATTTGTGAATGATGTTAGGTTAAATGCCAGGCAGCTGGCTGCTCTCTCTAAAAAAAATAAAAGAAATGGCAAGAAAGAAAACAAGTGAACTTCCTGCTACGTGATTGGGAGGAGGAGTGGACACTAAAGGCAGGTGTCCATCCATGTTTTGCTATGTGTCTCGTGTGTCTTTTGCAATTTACTAACTGCTTTTACGCGCTCTCGCCAGAGCTTTCAGAAAAACCACAACATTTGTGTCCACACTCTCTCTCCCTGTTTCTCTCCATCTCTTGAATCCCAGTTCCTTTGTTTAGTTTACAAAATTACTATAAAAAAAAAAAAAAAAAATGACCGCCTCCCGCAGCTGCCTTGCATTTTAATTAAAAATTCTTTAAAACTTGCTTTGTGTTTGTTCGTGCATCTATTTCCTTTTCGTTTCGGTGCTACCAATAATACTGTTGTTCTTGCTGCTGTCTGCGGTGACACCAAAAAGTAGACCACACATTTTTAATTTGACTGCAAAATTGGTCCTGCTGTTCACCTTAAGCACAAAGGATAAGCAGCTAACGAAACTCTTTTCATCTTATTCCTTTATTTCGGAATCGATTAGTTACTTTAGAAAAATGATTTGATAGTGACACAAACAAATATTTTGTCTTTACCCTGTTTATACAAATGCCCTTTAAAGTATGCTATGTTTATGAATATTGATAAATAAGAAAAATATTTATTTATTTATTTAATATGGCTAACTTAAAGTAATAAACTTTGAAGCTAGTTTGGTAAAGCATGGCTGCTAGGGCCTTCAGCTTGTTTATATTTTGTTACAGTTGTGTAGATTTGTAGTGTGTAGATATTGCAATTTTAGTGAAGCAAAGTTCATGCCTGATGATGCAGTCAATACAACCTGAGCTCTTAAGGTTTTTTTTTTCTTTTGCATTATTATTATAGCTTGGGCATTCCTTTGACATCCCCTTCAAACCATTTTCAAAAATTCGAAATAGTTTAGGAGATATTGCCATTTTAGTGGAGCTAAGTTCTTGCTGGAGGAAGCACTCAATACCAATTAAGGGGTCTTCTACCTTTGAAAAAAAAATTTTTTCGATTATTTTTTTTGCATTATTATTATACCTTGGGCATTCCTTTGACATCCCCTTCAAACCATTTTCAAAAATTCGAAATAGTTTAGGAGATATTGCCATTTTAGTGGAGCTAAGTTCTTGCTGGAGGAAGCACTCAATACCAATTTGAAAAAAAATTTTTTTCGATGTTTTTGTTTTACATTATTATTATAGCTTGGGCATTCCATTTTCATCTCCTTCAAACCATTTTCAAAAATTCGAAATAGTTTAGGAGATATTGCAATTTTAGTGGAGCAAAGTTCATGCCTGAGGATGCAGTCAATACAACCTTAAGAGCTCGTCTTCTACCTTTGAAAAAAAATTTTTTTTCGATTATTTTCTTTTGCATTATTATTATACCTTGGGCATTCCTTTGACATCCCCTTCAAACCATTTTCAAAAATTCGAAATAGTTTAGGAGATATTGCCATTTTAGTGGAGCTAAGTTCTTGCTGGAGGAAGCACTCAATACCAATTAAGAGGGTCTTTTACCTTTGAAAAAAAATTTTTTTTCGATGTTTTTGTTTTGCATTATTATTATAGCTTGGACATTCCATTTTCATCTCCTTCAAACCATTTTCAAAAATTCGAAATAGTTTAGGAGATATTGCAATTTTAGTGGAGCAAAGTTCATGCCTGAGGATGCAGTCAATACAACCTTAAGAGCTGGTCTTCTACCTTTGAAAAAAAAATTTTTTTTCGATTTTTTTCTTTTGCATTATTATTATACCTTGGGCATTCCTTTGACATCCCCTTCAAACCATTTTCAAAAATTCGAAATAGTTTAGGAGATATTGCCATTTTAGTGGAGCTAAGTTCTTGCTGGAGGAAGCACTCAATACCAATTAAGAGGGTGAAAAATTCATCCACTTCAAACCATTTTCAAAAATTCGAAATAGTTTAGGAGATATTGCAATTTTAGTGGAGCAAAGTTCATGCCTGAGGATGCAGTCAATACAACCTTAAGAGCTGGTCTTCTACCTTTGAAAAAAAAAATTTTTTTCGATTTTTTTCTTTTGCATTATTATTATAGCTTGGGCATTCCTTTGACATCCCCTTCAAACCATTTTCATAAATTCGAAATAGTTTAGGAGATATTGCCATTTAAGTGGAGCAAAGTTCATGCTGGAGGAAGCACTCAATACAATTAAGAGGTCTCTTCTACCTTTGAAAAAAATTTTTTTTCGATTTTTTTGTTGATTATTATTATAGCTTGGCATTCCATTATCTCCTTCAAACCAGTTTTCAAAAATTCGAGAAAAATTTTTGGGTGGGACATGTAGCCATTTGCATTATTATTATAGCTTGGGCATTCCTTTGACATCCCTTTCAAACCATTTTCAAAAATTTGAAATAGTTTAGGAGATATTGCCATTTTAGTGGAGCTAAGTTCTTGCTTGAGGATGCAGTCAAAAACCATATAAGAGTAGTCTTCTACCTTTGAAAAAAATTATTATTATCGTTTATATTATTTTATATCTCTTTGTACATGTATCAAAAACGGATGACTATAAAAAACTAGAAAAACTAGTTCTAGTGAGAAACAATTGTTTGTTTTCCATCGTTAGCCTTCTATTTTTTTTTTTTTTAACTTTTTCAATAAGTTAACATTTTATTGTAAATTGTAAAAAAAAAATTAGGTCTGATTCTCGTGAAATCTAAAAAAAAATATATTTGAATGTCTTGTACTTTACTACATTTACAGATTTTCGATATTTTTCATTGAGCTCTCAAAAGTAATGTTTCAAAAAATAATCAAAAAAACGAACAGTAAAAACGGCAAAATTAATATACACTTTGCAAGTGTATAAAAATAAGTCTTTAGCATATGCTTGGTTTCGAAGCAGTGGTCAATATAAAACAGACATAAGGGGTGTCCTATTATATTGGTGGAGAGTGTATATACTTAATGGGGTCGGGGATGCTTCCTTCTATGCGTTACACACATAATCACATTTTCAAAATACCCTCTGCAAGGGTATACAAATTTGTAATGTTTTTAAGCTTTTTATCCATTACTTTTGAATGCGCAACGATATCGAAAGTCGATATCGATATGTATGAAATTAGACAATATTTAAATATCTTTTTTAAAATTTCACGGAAATAAGATATATAACTTTGGTTTGCACGGAATGCTATAATTATAAATTGGTGTTTTAGTTAACATACTGCCTAAAGACAACAAAATTTACAAATCAATAATCTGATTTTGACATTATAAAAAGTAGTAGAACAAACTTATTATTTTAAAGAAAAGCTTTGTAAAGCTGCATTTGGCTTGGAACACACACACACAAACATATGGCCACTACAAGACACAGCAGCTGCTTGAAGAAGTTGGGAAAGCGCTGAGGGGGCGGTGGCATAATCAAAATACATAAAAAAAAAAGTGCAAAGCAGACAACGCAAAACATATGAGCGTGCAGAAGAAGCCAAAGTAACGGCAGCAACAGCAGCTGACTGACTAACGAAAATAGTACGCGGCGATAGCACAACCAAAGGCAAAACGGGCCAATTTTCGTGTGTATGTGAGTTGTGGGGGCGGGAGAGGTAAAATAAGCAGCAAAAGGCGGAGAAAAATCAGCCGTTGAAGCGGCCGGCATTTTTATTATTATTTTATATGTTATGTTATGTGGCTTCAGTTCGCTTTTCTTTTCTTTTTTTGAACTTGTTTTCACGCTTTTCTTTTATTTACATGGCGCGTCGACGCGTCGTGACGGCGTCAACGTCGCTGTCAACGATTTTAGTATTTTATTTTTCGGTCGCTCGGTCACATGAGCCATAGTAAGTCGTTGCCATTTTCTTCACTTTTCTGTTTCTTTTTCTTCACGAGTTCTATCTTTCTACGCCGTGTGTGTGTATGTAAGTTGTTTGTTGTGTTTTCGCTTTTTCAAGACTTTGGCTTTTATTTTGATTCCACTACTTTCAACATTGCTGTAGGTCGACGATGCTTTCGTTTTCCATAATTTTTTTTAATGCCTAGTTTTAGGCGCCCATACTGTGCAGGAGGTTGTGGGTTCGATTCCATCATCTTAAAACAAAAGAAATACGTTCGACGAATTTGATTTTCTTTTTTCAATCACTTTGAATAAGCGGTTCTATACCGATCCGTTGATACGTGCTGGAACCGCGTACCGAAACATTGTCTGTTTGAAAATGCTAAACCAAATCTAAAAGATTAAGAAAAGCAGCCAGATTTACATTTACAAACCTAACGACGTGTTTGATTAATATATTTTTGGACAAAAGAAAAAATTAAGTTTGCCTGTTGGGAAGTTTTGCAGGCCGTTGAAATAGCTATACTGATATTCTCTTCTTCCTGTTGTTTTGGAATAATATTCAACTTGACCTTAAGGTGGCTAGAAAAGGCACTATAATGGACATTTGTTTAGTAAAAATAAAAAAAGTGCTTTTTGACTCTAAGGGCCGATTTCTCATCTTCTACACAGCTCTAAAAAAAAAAATTTACTAATGGGGAAAATTTTGTTTTTCATCCGATTGACTTGAAATTTGGTTTGTAACTAAAGTAAGCGAAATAATTGGACACCTGTTTCCCCGATTCCGGAAAATCCGCCCACAAGGAAAATGGCCGGAAAATTCATGATGGAAAAAAACTATTTTTCATCCGATTGACTACAAACTCGGTTTGTGAGGATAGTAAGCAGAATAATTAGACTTGAGATTTTCCGATGTTGGAAAATGTGCCCGAAAAGTCGGGAAATTCCCGGAAAATTCCATATGGAAAAAACTGTTTTTCATCCGATTGGCTTGAAACTCGGTTTGTAAGGATAGTATGCTAAGTTATTCGTCATGAGATTTTCAAATGTTGGAAAATCCGCCCACAAAGAAAATACCCGGAAAATTCTATATGAAAAACTATTTTTGATCCGATTGACTTCGAACTCGGTTTGTAAGGATAGTATGCAAAATAATTAGACTTCAGATTTTCTGATTTTGAAAAATCAGCACGAAAAGTCGGGAAACTCCCGGAAAATTCTATATGGAAACAAACTATTTTTCATCCGATTGGCTTCAAACTCGGTTTACAAGGATAGTATGCAAAATAATTGGGCATGAGATTTTCAAATAATGGAAAATCTGCCGGAAAAGTCGGGAAATTTCCGGAAAATTCTATATGGAAAAATCTATTTTTCATCCGATTTACTTCAAATTCGGTTTGCAAGCATAGTTTGGAAAATAATTAGACATGTGATTTTTTGATTGTGGAAAATCCACCCACAAGGAAAATGGCCCTAAAATTCTATATGGAAAAAACTATTTTTCATCCGATTGACTTCAAACTGGGTTTGTAGTGATAGTATACAAAATAAGTTTACATGAAATTTTCCGATGTTGTAAAATTCGCCCCAAGAGTGGCGAAATGCCTGGAAAATTCTATATGGTAAAACCTATTTTTTAATCCGATTGGCTTCAAAATCGGTTTGTATAGAAAATAATAAGACATTTGATTTCTCGGTGGTGGAATTTCCGCCCACAGGCAAGAATAATGGTGGGCGTATTTCGGTTCAGTGACAATGGCTATTTGTGAGCCGATCTGAATAAAATTCGTTTTTTAAGCTCTAGGGTCAGAATAAATGGAAACACGTATTTTTTATTTCGGAAAGTTCCCTGCAAAGATCGGAATATGGGTGCGGGGTGGATTTTTGAATTGTTAAATTTGGTTTGAAAGCTCTATGGGCCAATTAAATAGGATATTTGCCAAACATTTTTTTTTCATCATTTTTGGCGGCTATATATTGAGAAATCAGCCCTAAATATATATAAGCTATTTTTCTCCACAACAGCAAACATATTAAAGATAGGCGCACTTAATGATTAAGTTTTAACTTGAGAAAAAACATATTTCTCAATCTAAATATATAAATAATTATAATCATTGTATGTTTAATTCTAAATGTTTCAGAAGTAAACAAAATTAATTTAAGTACAATATTTAGTGCAAGAAAAACTTTTTTTGTTTTTGAGAAGTCAAGGCGGTTTCGAGGACTCACTCGAATTACACAAATAATAAGATTTGTTAAGTTTGGGATTAAATTGTAACTTTTTATGGGTTTTATAACATAGAAGTCTAGTTATGACCGCCGAAACAGACAAACACAACTCGGGGTGGTAGGCTAAATGAGAGCAAGGTAAAAACATTTAAACCTTTTTTTCTATATATGTATATACACAAGACTTGTACATAGACTATATACATACATTTTTGAGCAGCTAGCAACAACAACAACAACAAATGTAATCTATATCTTTGCAACCAACAACAGTTTAAACGTAACAGGAAAAAAAAACGCTCGACATAAAGAAAAGAACGAGCTGGGGACGAAATCACTGGGTGTGCCCATTCCGAGGTGTGGGATTAGTTGAGAAATAAAAACCCGAAGCCAACCCAAAAGGCAACAACAACAAAAATCGAAAAAAAAAACTGCTGATGAGTTGGAAACGTACCGAAAAAAAATCGGTTATTTAGTAGTTGTGTGGGCGGAGGCGTTGGGTGAATAAAATTTTTTCTTTTTCCTTTTTTTTTTTGGGTGTGCTTCGATAGAAAAAAAAAAGAGAAATTAAAACGAGGAAATTTTCCAGTTGGCACTAGAAGTTCTTCTATTTTCTTCTTTTGCCAAACACGCTGCTGACTTTTATGTAATTATATAGCATTGTTCATGGGATGGAGGGACGGGGGAAGTAGGAAGAGAAGATAGACACACCCCCGCATATACAAAGAAAGTCTTGACAAATGCATTGATTGTGAATTTGAAATTTGAATTCAAAGTGAAGTTTTTTACACACAGGTCCAAGGGAGCAGAAAAAAAGGATGGAAAGAAAAATGTTGCTTCATACATAGGTGGTAGTTGGAAGGTTTTAAAACTATCATTGAGCTTTAATATTTCACTACTAAATGGCATCCTACTTAATTAATTCTTTCTTTTACTCTAATACAAGATTATTAGAGCCCTGAAATTGGTTAAAGTCAAGAAATCAGGGTGTCAAACCGGAACCCGAACCGGAACCGTATACCGAAAAGAACCGATTAAAACTCAGAACCAGAACCGTAACCGGAACCGTTATTATTCATTTTTTGAGAACCGGTATTTCGGAACCTTTATTTTTGGTACCGAAATGACCGAAAAGAACCGAAACATTGTACCGGTACAGTTTCGGTTCTGAGCTTTTTTATGTTATTTCAAATTTATTGCTTCAATCAGGGATTTCCTCAGGGTAAAATGCTTCCATCAGACATTAAAAGTTCTTCATGGTCCTTCTGGAACACAAGTATTATAAGGACATATGTTTTTCGGGGTAAAATTGGTTATGTTTAATTTTCCTTCTTTATAACTACATTCTGTTGTACTGGTTCTATTATATCTTTGGTTTGAAGGATTTTTAAATTATACCGGTACGTACCGAAATAAAATTCGGAAGAAACAAGGTACCGATACGGAACCGAATACCGAAATAAATCTAGAACCTAAACAGAACCTTTTACCGAAACAGTAGTTTTGGTACGTACCAGAACCGGAACCGGAACCGAAATTCGATTCGGTTTGATTCCCTGCAAGAAATTAAAACAGAATCAAATGCCAAAATACATTAATTTCGGCTATTATTGTATATTTTACATGGCTGCAAACCTCCCAAAATTCTTAATGTGTTTACTTCGGGGTTCGAAAACGCAAAGCTTTCTTTGCTTAGGTTCAGAAAAAATAAAATCATAAAATATTAAAACCCCAAAACGAACTTGAGATAAAAATCTTGCTCTCCGATTTGGATATTCCGAACTAAGTCATTTAACTTCTTTTAAGTTGGTTATTCTTACTTTTTCGAAGTGTAGGTTAAGGAAATTTTAAATTTTGAATATTTGAGAAACACAAATTACTTTACAAAAAACTCAATTTTTAAGTTCTCTCTTTTTCCTTTTCTCAACATCAGGTAGGTTGGGGGTACATCGTGGTTCTCTAAGCGCCATATACCTGAAAACATTGCCAGCTTTTTTCAGTTTTCTTTTGGCTGTGTGCATTATTAATTCACTAGGAGCACACAAACACACAAAGACATCCTCGTTCTCTGGACTAAACAGCTGTACAGAAAGCGTAGCATACATTCAAGCGCTTAGTTCAGCTTTTAGTTTAGAATCAGAATCTCACGGTTTTTTAAGATTCTGAAAGTAGAAAGTGGACTGTGATTGATGCGACCCAAAACACACTCACACCTACACACACACGCACACAAATCGATCGATTAAAGAAGAAAAAAAAAAAAAAAACGGAACCAAACCCCCCAAAAATAAAAACCTACCCTTAAAACACAAGTGAAATGATAAAGGCAAATGTTTTGCCCAGTTTGTTTTACATTTCTTGTGATTTTCTTAAATAAATTTTGCCTTACGCTGCCCCTTTTCCATGGGGATGGGCGTGGGGCGGCCAACTCATTTAAGCACTAAAAAGAAATTAAGAAGTAGCCAGAAGTTTGTGTGCGCAGCGCAAATGAATGCAAAAGAAAAAATAAAAACACAGAAGAAGGAGAAACAGAAGAAAAAACAAATTGAAAAATATAAAAATCACAGCTCGGAAATACCCTGATTACGCTATCTGTGACTGTGTGAGTGTTGGAGTGGGGAGTGGTTGGGTGGATGGGCAGCAAGTGGAGAGTCGCTCAATAGGCTTGTGATAAGCAAGCAATGCTTGAGCGAACTCAGCTTCCCTTTCCAGCTTTTCACAATGCACCCGCACCCGCACCAGCAAAGTCGCAGAAAGGATGATGGGTAGGGGTAGGTAAGAAGGGCAAGCGCTGTTTGGACTTGATAACCCGCTATTGTATACAAGAGTGCCCCAGCCAGCGCATAATCGTCTCTGACTGACTTAAGGAGGGAAGCATAATAGTTGGTGCCTCTCCTTGGTCATGTAATGTTGGCTGGCTTTAGTGCATAAAAGCCTTTGGCTTTTGTTTTTTGATACGGCCTGGCGATTTTTCTCGTTCCAATAAAAGCCCCTCAACTTGGAAATCTTCTTTTCTAGCTGCTGCTTGGCAAACTTTGGCGCTTCTTGATGTGTGAACTTTTTTTGCCTTGCACTTTGCAAATATCGATTAACCTGCTGCTGCTGCTGCAACAGCCGTATGGAAACTAAGAACTTTGGAGTCCCAGCAGCACACAACTGTGCGCGCTCAAGTGGAAATGCTTCAAGTTCAACATCAAAGACTATGGGAAAACTCAAACGTTGATTTGGTCGTCTGCTTGTTCCCTTCCATCTTTTTATCAAAGCCCACAAAAGACTTCAAATACCGGAAATGCCCAACTGTAAATGGTAATGAGTCAAATTTTAAAATCCTTAAAAACGTCCAGTCCAAAAAAAAAAAATGTAAAACCCTTTGAAGCTTAACCAAAATAAGTAAACCCTTGCTAACACTGGCTATAAGAAAGAACCACGGCTGCCTCATACAAATAGGAAGGGGTTCGAAGCCGGGAAATTTATTTTTAGGTTCACGAAGCAAGTTCATAAAATCGATGAACCTATAAATAATCAGGTTCGAACCCGGGTTCAAATTAACATTCTTTTTATTATTTTTGGGTTATTTACAATAACGCCGAGCAAAAGCGATCAAGGAGCAAGAGAGATGAGTCGGGCAAGTTCAACTTCAGTCTTCTTATCACTTTATACCGATTTATCAAAATCGGATGACTATATCATATAGCTGCCATAGGAACGATTGGTCAAAACACTAGCTCTAGTGAGGAAAACTTTTTTGTTTTCCATCGTATCGTCACCAATCTTGGTAGATATTAGTTTTATATGCTTTTACAAATTTTCGAAAAAATTTATCAAAATCGGATGACTATAGCATATAGCTGCCACAGGACCGATCGGTCGGAAAATGTGTTTTACTAAGAAAAGTTTTTTTTATGGTATCAAATTTTTATTACACAGGGCAACAAAATGACCACTTTTGTGAGGTCTGGCCTTCTCGATGCAAAATTCTGTTCCTGTTCAGCGCCCTGATTCCAAAAATGGTCTCGGTTTTTTTCATCAGCTCTTGTTTGCGAGAAATCGCGGAAAACCCATTTTGCTGTTTTTTAGCTTATGGAAAATTATGGGGGGTTCACACCAAAAGCACAAAATTTGTAGGTTTATAAGTTTTATGCGGTACTACATACATCAATGCAGCCATAAAAAATTAAGCGAGCCGACATCAGCAAACCCGAAAGTGACTAAATTGGACCTTGAAGATAATATTTTTCTCAATTTATAGCAAATTTTTCAAAATAAAACGTCATCTACAACCTAGTGCAAAAATCGTAAAATTAAAACAACTATTTTAGCATATAAAAGTAACATATCCGCTATTTTTACGAATTTTGTTGCACTTTTATCAGCTTGTTGGACATTGAAAACTACACCGTTTTTCACGAAAACAGTGGAATTAAATTTTATGGCAGGACTACTTGATTAATTCACAAAATGTATATTGGAAATATAAAAACATGTCGGTTAAAAAACATCGTTCTAGTGAGAAAAACTTTTCGTTTTTCATCGTAGCGTCACTAATCTTGGTATATGTTAGTTTTATATGGTTTCACATAATTCAGGAATTTATCAAAATCGGATGACTATATTATAAATGTTCTCATAGAAACGGTCGGTCAAAATCTACTTCTAATGAGAAAAACTTTTTTGTTTTCTTGATATATTTTAGTTTTATATGATTTTGCATAATTTTGAAAAAAATTTATCAAAATCGGATGAATATAGCATATAGCTGCCATAGGACCGATCGTTCGGAAAATGTGTTTTACTAAGAAAAATTTTTTTTTATGTTATCAAATTGTTATCTGATATCTATATCCTATATATATTTTACCGGTTAAATCAGTTGGAGTAAAGTTTTTCGTAATTATCTAAAAAAATTCGGCACAGTCGAACCTTAGCAATTTGGCCTTCTCGTTTTTATGGTAGCGTGATCAAATTTTTGATTCTCAATGATTTTTAATTTATAAATATCTGAATATATATCCCCAAAACTCAGCCACACCAATTTTTTTTATGTCTCTGAATCTGAAAAAAATATTCGGATCAAATATCGATTGGCCCTTTCCAAGAAAAAGCATAAAAACGGATTTTTTCTTTTAAACACCGTCTTTAGATAACTCGTACAGTTGTCCCATATTTTTTTCGATAAGTTTACGTGAAAATTACAAAAAATTTTCTTTGGATCGTTTTAATCCGATGTTCCGTTCAAAAGTTATGATTTTTTTTATTTATTGAATTATCTTGAGAACTATCGACGGTGGGGGAAACCATTTAAAGGTATTCTCATCTATATATAGTCCTTCTATTTGATAGCGATTAAACATTTTTTGGAGACATAAAAATTGTGGTGGCTGAGTTGATATGGAATATCCCATATATATATTCTACCGGTAAAATCAGTTGAAGTGAACTTTTGCAATTGTATTAAAACTTCGGCACAGTCGAAGTTAGCTTTGCCTTCTCGTTTTTTGTACTTTATGCCAAATGAATCGACTTTGCCGGCGGGACCCAAAAAAAAAAATGTTTTATAAGGCGGGACGGAAAAAATATGTATGAAGATAAACAAAGAGCTGAATTTATAATTACGAAATAAAAACATTTTCATGTAATTTCTAACAGAAAATTAATGTTTTAAGGTTCAGGTCCAGGAAAATTCGGGACGGGACCAACAACATCAACATCAAACATCATCTAAACTCAAATAGCCACCATAGAAAAGTCTACAAGGCAGCGTTTTTTAAAATTTTGCAATTGAATTTAAAATTTGGATCGAGCAGGGATTCAACTTAAAATTTGGGTACGGGATCTGATAGGAAAGGAATTGAATTATATATTTTCTATGACTATACATATCGTAAAGCTGTCGTACGAACGATTGGTTTTCTCTAGCCGAGAATTAGTCTTAGTAATGATGATGATGATGTTTATTGACCCAACCACAAAATAGCATAAACTTTCTGGGTGTGTCCAACCACCATAGAGAATCTAAGAGAAGTTGCTTAACCGTTTTAAAAGCTTATTTTTGTTGTTAACTATAACGGACTACTAAGTCCGTTGTGTCGCTCAGCTGGTCGGGGTTATTTTTGATGGTCGCTAATTGAGAGCAAGCCTGTTGGGTGGGTGAAATGTAGGAAGGTAGCGAGAAGGGTGTGACGTGTCTAAGAAGGGTACAAAACCATTGCCAAGCGGTCTGGCTTTGTATATCTAATTAATGGCATTATTTTATATGACCCAGCCTAGAAAAATAAGAAATAACAGAGCGAGTACCCAAAAGTAGGCAACATTTTATGGACAACTTTACCTTGGCAGTGTGTGTGTTGTTTGTATTCTTCTTGTGGGGCTGGTGGTGAAGGTAGAAAGCCTTTAGAATCGTCGAGTTAATATCGCAGTTTAAAGTAACGTTAAGTTTTTTGTTTAAAGTTGACAAATTGTAGTAGACGACGTGACGGAATTAATTTCTTCTTATTTTAAACCCAAAATCAAATCAGAGAAAAATATAATAAGCAATAATTATTAGACGTAACAACAACAAAACATATAGGACGCAATTGTTGCGATTTAGTTAAGTTGTTGTAAGTTGGCTCGCTGGAGCCAAACACGTGGCTTATTTTTGTTGTAATATTTGTTATTGTTTGTGGTAAAGCTAAAAGGGGAAATTTGGTATTAATGAATGAAGCTGTAAGCAGAGAAAGAGACATTAAACCGGCGTAAACAAATGGAGCGGCGCGACTGCGTTGCCTAGTTCAATAAACCGTAAGCGGAGGCGGGCGGCGGGGGAGACGGCAAGACGAATGAAAAGCGAAAAGCAAACACACGCGAATCGTCAGGCAAAATAAATACGAAAAATATTGTATAAAATAATCATAAAAAAATAAACGTAGAGTCACACAAACACACACACACCCACACAAGGGCAACGTCATACGAAAAGGAATGTTGCGGCGACATGTGTTTGACGCCTTGTCGTGCCGTGCCGTGCATGTGTGTGTGTGTGTGTCTATGTAGGTGGGAGGGAATGCCTGCCGCCTGTTTTACTACGTAATGCGAAACGTAACGCATGTTGCCCCCAAATGCTTTTTGCTTCAATTTTTATACGACAGCCGATTTTGTTGTTGTTTGTGGTTGTTGTTGTTTTGATTCCAGACAATTTTCAATGCGTGAACTTGAATTAGTGCAAGACAGCGACACACTAAACGCTGCCCAGGTGAGAGACTACATCAAACTGTTCGCCCGGCACTTATGTATGTATTTTTAAGCACTTTTTTCTTGCACTTTTGGGGCCAGTTTAATTTCATTTGATTTGCACGACTCGCTTTTGGGTAATTAAAGGGAGGCAAACGACGGTAAGGTTGAGGGCGAGGGGGAAGGCACCTTTTGATGTGCTTCCAATTGGCGCGACCAGACGACGACGACGACGACAGAAGAGGCGGTGGCGGACGGCGATAATTACAGCGGCAATCGAGTGTCCGAGTCTGATCGAAGCAAGACCCACCGAGTACAAATACAAATGTTGTCTGATGGCAGGCAAAGCAGAGTTGGCAGCATTGACCGTCGTCGTTGCTGGCGCTGCAGAGTAAGGAAAAAAAAAAAGAAACACAAGAAAAGGCAGCGGCTTTGGCGGCGGCGGCAGCATCGGAGAGCGCACACACACATAGAGGCGGGGGAGACAGTTACATACATGCGACAGAACGATGAACGATGATGATGAACCGAATTACAAATAAAAAGAATGATGCCAAAAGACGACGACGTCGTCTACGTTGACTGCGCGACGACAACGATTAGCAAAAGCAAGGAGCAAAGCACTCCCACACACAAGAGCATATAGCGTCGGCAGCGAAAAAAAATCGGTCGCAATCGGAAAAAATTGCAGAGCAGCAGCGCCTCTGTGGCTCTCTGCACATAAAAAGAGAAGACGAGAAAAAAAAAAACATAAGCAAGCCCCAACTCTCACACACACATACACCCAGAGAAGTACTCAAGCATACAACAACAACAACAACAACATAAGCAGCACAGCAGAAAAAATGAGAAGAAACAACAACTACAGCAAGAAACCGAGGAGAAAAAAATTGCGGCACAACACGCGCACCGTGGTTTCATCAGCGCAAAAAAACGCTCGAAACTTTTGCAGACAACAACAATTTGCATTATTGACGACCTGGTCGCGCCACCCACCAAGCCTCCCCCTTACTCATTTCTTAACAAACTTGCGGCAAACTTATGTGTGTGTGTGTGTGTGTGTGAGAAGGAAAGAACCAAGCGATACATAAGAGGAGAAGCTGGTATGGAATAGTGTATATAACACCCTTAGAAAATGACCAACACTGACCAGGACACCAAAATGGGTGCGCGCCTTCCTCTCGACTCAGGCTCAGTGGATGGACGCCCATTAACTGGAGATGAATTCGCCTGTTCATGATTTGTAGGAAAGGGGTTCATCCTGGCGGAACCAGTAAAAACAATGGAACAAAAAATGCAGCAATTGATGGATACTTGTTGTTATTGTTGCAAGTGTTGCTATAAGCGAGAACAAGCTACATTGATGTAAAAATGGGTGTGAACAGTGGATTTTAAAAAAGTCAAAGGGGTTACAAGAACCAGATACAAACTTGACATTCGCCACAATTTCTAAGTTCCAGACAAATACTCTGTGAATCCTTCTCAATAACTTGATTGTGTATCAGCATAATGCCGCCATATAAGCCCGCAAATAAGGTAAACAAATTGGATTACAAAAATTGCAAATATTTGAAAAACAAAAAAATCAAGTTTGGCCTTCATCTACTACAAAAGAAAACTATTTCCTACTTTTTAGCTTTGTAGTATCCTTGTATCTTAAAAAGTTGTAAGTTTAAAAGAATCTTTTCAACTTGAAAAAAATCCGTTTCAATTCATGCCACTGAACCACTGTGCAACAAAAACAATGCACGTTTCGTGAGCCGCAGCCGCTCTCCAGCAACAACAACTACAATCAGAGCCAGCAGGCGAATCCAAAGACAAGGAGCAGGACGAAAAGTTGAACAAGAAAAAAAGTCGTGACGAAACTGGACAGACGCAGCGTCGTCCAGGCCAGGCGGGGGGAAGTAGATGGTTGGGCTTCGACTTGGACTGAGAATGAAAGTGTACGCGGTGAGTGTCTCTGTGTGTGTGTGTGTAAGCTGGGGCCATTGTTGGCGGACTCTCGCACACACACACACACGTGCAAAGCATTTTTTTCATTGCGCTCCACTCAATTTCGATTTTTTCTTTTATTTTGCCTCCCTTTCACTCAGCTTAGCGGTCCGGCTTCCTTCACAAAGTTCAAAGTTGCCAGCTCTCACTCACACACACTCAAACTTACACTCACTGAGACACATTGGCGACGTGCCGGGGGGGGCGAAAAAAAAACGCTCAGAGAGCAGCGCAGGCAGCAGGAACAGAAAAAAAATTCTGCACAGAAAAATAAAAATTGTTTGCAAGAAAAGAATGAAAGAAAAAATCGGAAAAAATGCAAGCCAAGTGGTTGCTGTCTGAGAGAGTGGTGGGTGGGTGGGTCGGTTGTGCCACCCCCTTAACTGATGTCCACCTCCGACGTCTCCCTCTGACGCTGGGGTGTGTGTTTGTGTCAGTTTCAGCTGCTCACATAGTTGGCCAAAGATAAAGGTGCTGGCGGTGCGGGTGCGGGTGCCCAGCCACACATGTGAATGTATGCACATGCAATGAGGCCATCGCGGCAAAGGAGGCGCAGGGAAGACCCTCAAGTGTTGGCATGCAACAAAAAAAAATTAAATACATGGCAATAAATATAGCCAAAGCCGCCAGAGGGGGAGGGGAAACTAAACTGTAAATCATCCGACTATGTGTAAGACAGCGCCCGTTTTAATTAAAGCTTGGCAAAAATCGAATCTAAGCTTGACCCCCTAAACATCATAAGTGTGAAAGAGTCGGCAACACTTGGAAAAAAGTCCAGTCCCCAATCTGGACAACGCAGCCATACAAATATTTCAAGGCGAAGCAGACGCGCCAAAAAAAAAAGAAACAAAAAAAAATACGCACCAAGCAAGACGACGTTAAAAGCTCCACTCACACCCACAAACACACACTCTCTCACGCCATTGAAGTTGCGGTCGACGACGACGCACAACAATACAAGGGCAACAACAACAATGGCAGTGAAACAGAAAATAAAAATGGGCGAAAAAAATGTAATACATAAACTGAAGGTGGAGCAGCAGAAGAAGGAGGTGAATACAACTCCAAGAACATGTGCAGAAACAACGGCGACGACGACAACGACAACGAAAGAGATACAAACAACAAACACAACCCGCGTGTATCTGTAGTTGTATGCGCCCCCACAAACACACACACACACTCGGGCAAAGTAAAAAAAAATTGGCAACTTGTGGAAACGGCAGAGAGGGAAGGAAGCCCCCCTTCACAGATGGCCGGCAAAACTTTTGCAGCGCAAAATATAAAAATGGAGCGCCGCACGTCTGTGACAAAAACAACAAGCGATGGAGCAGAGAAGGGGGGGCCGTGCTGGCAGGAGCAAAACTTGCAGGCAGCATGAATGGGAAGTCGTCGACGTCGTCTGGCAGTCGCCGCAAGAACCAAGCAACGCCCAAGCTAAGGTGCGGGTGCGAGAGGTGGCCACCATTTGAGCGTTGCGTCAGCTTGTGTCAGAGATGAGCAACTGCTGTTGCTGCTTCATCTGGAGGTGCTCGGGCCCATAAAAATTGGGTTAAACCGGTTCAACGGGGTTAAGCCCCAATCTAAAATATCTGTGTCCATATAACTATTAGAGTTGTGCCGATTTTCATGAACTAGTTCGAATGAACTATTCATTAAAATGAACTAATGAACTAGGTCTCACGGTTTGAACTATAGTTCATTTTTTGAACTATAGTTCATTTGATGAACTATAGTTCATTTTATGAACTATAGTTCTTTTTATAGTCTTTTTTAACTATAGTTCATTTTTAGCAAACTATAGTTCATTTCAATGAATTTTATCCTAAAAACTAGCATATAACCCATCAGTAAAGCCGCCAAAATGATAAAAAAAAAAAAAAAACGTTTGGCAATGATCCCACCCCCGCCCCCATTTTCCGACCATCAGAAATGAGAAAATTATTTTCCACCTAGTTGACCCATTGAGCGTACAAACGCTGAAACCACCCCCGACACCCATTTACATGTGATAGTTCAAAGAATGAACTATAGTTCAAAGAATGAACTATAGTTCAAAAAATGAACTATAGTTCAAAAAATGAACTATAGTTCAAAATATGAACTATAGTTCAAAAAATGATCTATAGTTCATAGAATGAACTATAGTTCAAAAAATGAACTATAGTTCAAAAAATGAACTATAATTCAACAATGAACTATAGCTCGAAAGTGAATAGTTCATCAAAAAATGAACTAATGAACTAGGTCATTGAAATGAACTAGATTCTCCAACTCTAATAACTAACCAATCAACCAATCAAATATCGGTTTAGCGGGTTCGGAACCAGTAAAATATCTATCTCCATTTAACTAACCTCCATACCTAGTTTCAAGTTCATAGCTTCAATAATTTCTAAGATATGGCTTTGAACCACTTTAAAACCGGTTCAGCGGGTTAGAAATCGGTCTTAAACCAGTGAAATATCTGTCTTCATATAACTAACCTACATACATAGCTTCTATAATTTCTGTTTATAGCTGGGGATGTGAAGCCAGATATATATAATCGCTAACTTAATTCAACAACGGAATAAGTCAAAAAACACGAATTTCGAGTGAATGATGCAGAAATATTCGCCTTATCATATTCTATCTTGGGTAAAATTCTAATACATCTATTTATTATACTCAATTTAAAAAATTTTCCTTCTAATATTCGCGTTAGAAGATCAAAATCTGTAATTTCACCCTTACAGAATCTTATAACTTCGAAAACTATGAACGCGATTTTCTTAAAATTGATTTTTCTGAGTTATGCCGTTGTTGAATTAAGTGAGCGATATATACATTATTATGTCAATTATGCTTTCTTCCAATTTTAATAAAGTCTCTGCAAGGGTATAAAAAACGAGAGCGTAAGTTGAAGTCGGCTCTGCACGACTTCGATATACCCGTTACTTCAAGGTAAAATGCCCAGCGTTATTTGATTTGCTTAGAACTCGACTATAGTACATCTGACGTCGTGAAACGGTGAATATTGTATCGATAAGTAATGTTGATTAAAATATATATCTAGATTCTAGAAGGTTCGATCAATCCATCTTTCAAATTGTGAAAGATATGAGGTTTTTTCCAAATTGCGGGGAAAACTCTGCCGTCGTTCATTTGATCGAGAAATGATGTATGATGGATCGATTGAAAATTTTGATTGGAATAATTCTCTTAAAGTTCCCAACAGACGGACACCCTTTTCACTCTACGAGTAACGGGTATAAAAATGCAAAACAATTCACTATCCCACATGTTAACGGTTACCCAGTCACGGACTCATCTCTAGAGCTTTAAGGGCAGTGTTGGATAGCAACTCATCTTGAATGTAAGTCTTGAAAGTTCCTCAAAGCTCACCACAAATGGCGCTGCTGAGAAACAAAAAGTTGTAGCTAAGATTGCCCGCGAGTGGCGTAGTGAAACGTTACAAATTTAAATTCTACGAGAATATATAAAATGGATAATGGAAATGATTTAGATACAATTATAAACGAAGTGGTAGAGGGATTAAGTCTATCGTCTTATGTCCTGACTAATTAAAAATCGAATAATTATTCTTTTGAAACCGTAATAATTTTCCCATACTAACCTTTAAACAAAATCGGTACAGTTCAAGGATGTACACAAATAGAGAAGCCTAATTATGTGAAGCATTTGACAAACAGTACAAGGTTTGGTTGGAGTTCATGTTCATTGATAGTTTTAGGCTTTCAATTAAGGAAACAGTTTTTTTGTGGTGATTTTTGATATTAAGTATGAAAAAATTCCAGGCAGTTAAAAATTGCACATTCATTTGCACTACTTTGTGGCATTGCATTAAAATCAATATTAATTAAAAATGTTCAACGTACTAGTGCTTACCGGCCTCTCGTTATCATGAATAACAGCCACAACAAATACCCCCCAATCCAATGCTGTCGGAAAGGAGGGTATTCGTACCCAAGAGCAATCAACAGTTAATGAAGCACACAAATGACAATTACAATGGGGCGTTGTCGGTTTAAATGCAAAGCATAGCTCAATAAGCAAGCGGCAGTGGGTGGGGGAGGAGTGGACATGCTGGCAAACCTGTGCCCCCGATAACGACCCTGGTCATAACTGCGTTTGCTTGTGCATCTTCTCAGTATTTGTGCTCGATGTTTTTTCCCCCGAGTTTTAATTGAATCAAAACATTTTTTTGATTCTCCCTCAACGTCAAAAATGAGTAGTTTCGCAAATAGCATTTTAGTGGAGCAAATTCTTGCTGAAGAGCACTCAAAACCTTTTTAGGGGTACCGAAAAATTTAATTTTTGATTTTTAGTCTTTTATTTGCTGACATTCCATTTTCATCCCCTTCAAACCGTTTTCAAAAATTCGAAGTAGTTTCGCAGATATAGCCATTCTAGTGGAGCAAATTCTTGCTGAATAAGCACTCAATAAACCCTTTAGGGGTCTTAGGCCTTTGAAAAAATTTTAATTTTTTGATTTTTTAGTTTTGCATTATTATTATTGCTTGGACATTCCATTTTCATCCCCTTCAAACCGTTTTCAAAAAATTCGAAGTAGTTTCGCAGATATAGCCATTTTAGTGGAGCAAATTCTTGCTGAATGAAGCACTCAATAAACCCTTTTAAGGGGTCTTAGGCCTTTGAAAAAATTTTAATTTTTTGATTTTTTAGTTTTGCATTATTATTATAGCTTGGACATTCCATTTTCATCCCCTTCAAACCGTTTTCAAAAATTCGAAGTAGTTTCGCAGATATAGCCATTTTAGTGGAGCAAATTCTTGCTGAATGAAGCACTCAATAAACCCTTTTTAGGGGTCTTATGCCTTTGAAAAAATTTTAATTTTTTGATTTTTTAGTTTTGCATTATTATTATAGCTTGGACATTCCATTTTCATCCCCTTCAAACCGTTTTCAAAAATTCGAAGTAGTTTCGCAGATATAGCCATTTTAGTGGGGCAAATTCTTGCTGAATGAAGCACTCAATAAACCTTTTTAAGGGGTCTTATGCCTTTGAAAAAATTTTAATTTTTTGATTTTTTAGTTTTGCATTATTATTATAGCTTGGACATTCCATTTTCATCCCCTTCAAACCGTTTTCAAAAATTCGAAGTAGTTTCGCAGATATAGCCATTTTAGTGGGGCAAATTCTTGCTGAATGAAGCACTCAATAAACCTTTTTAAGGGGTCTTATGCCTTTGAAAAAATTTTAATTTTTTTGATTTTTTAGTTTTGCATTATTATTATAGCTTGGACATTCCATTTTCATCCCCTTCAAACCGTTTTCAAAAAATTCGAAGTAGTTTCGCAGATATAGCCATTTTAGTGGAGCAAATTCTTGCTGAATGAAGCACTCAATAAACCCTTTTTAGGGGTCTTATGCCTTTGAAAAAATTTTAATTTTTTGATTTTTTAGTTTTGCATTATTATTATAGCTTGGACATTCCATTTTCATCCCCTTCAAACCGTTTTCAAAAATTCGAAGTAGTTTCGCAGATATAGCCATTTTAGTGGGGCAAATTCTTGCTGAATGAAGCACTCAATAAACCCTTTTTAAGGGGTCTTATGCCTTTGAAAAAATTTTAATTTTTTGATTTTTTAGTTTTGCATTATTATTATTGCTTGGACATTCCATTTTCATCCCCTTCAAACCGTTTTCAAAAATTCGAAGTAGTTTCGCAGATATAGCCATTTTAGTGGGGCAAATTCTTGCTGAATGAAGCACTCAATAAACCTTTTTAAGGGGTCTTATGCCTTTGAAAAAATTTTAATTTTTTGATTTTTTAGTTTTGCATTATTATTATTGCTTGGACATTCCATTTTCATCCCCTTCAAACCGTTTTCAAAAATTCGAAGTAGTTTCGCAGATATAGCCATTTTAGTGGGGCAAATTCTTGCTGAATGAAGCACTCAATAAACCCTTTTAGGGGTCTTAGGCCTTTGAAAAAATTTTAATTTTTTGATTTTTTAGTTTTGCATTATTATTATAGCTTGGACATTCCATTTTCATCCCCTTCAAACCGTTTTCAAAAATTCGAAGTAGTTTCGCAGATATAGCCATTTTAGTGGGGCAAATTCTTGCTGAATGAAGCACTCAATAAACCTTTTTAAGGGGTCTTATGCCTTTGAAAAAATTTTAATTTTTTGATTTTTTAGTTTTGCATTATTATTATAGCTTGGACATTCCATTTTCATCCCCTTCAAACCGTTTTCAAAAATTCGAAGTAGTTTCGCAGATATAGCCATTTTAGTGGGGCAAATTCTTGCTGAATGAAGCACTCAATAAACCCTTTTTAGGGGTCTTATGCCTTTGAAAAAAATTTTAATTTTTTGATTTTTTAGTTTTGCATTATTATTATAGCTTGGACATTCCATTTTCATCCCCTTCAAACCGTTTTCAAAAAATTCGAAGTAGTTTCGCAGATATAGCCATTTTAGTGGAGCAAATTCTTGCTGAATGAAGCACTCAATAAACCCTTTTAAGGGGTCTTATGCCTTTGAAAAAATTTTAATTTTTTGATTTTTTAGTTTTGCATTATTATTATTGCTTGGACATTCCATTTTCATCCCCTTCAAACCGTTTTCAAAAATTCGAAGTAGTTTCGCAGATATAGCCATTTTAGTGGGGCAAATTCTTGCTGAATGAAGCACTCAATAAACCTTTTTAAGGGGTCTTATGCCTTTGAAAAAATTTTAATTTTTTGATTTTTTAGTTTTGCATTATTATTATTGCTTGGACATTCCATTTTCATCCCCTTCAAACCGTTTTCAAAAATTCGAAGTAGTTTCGCAGATATAGCCATTCTAGTGGAGCAAATTCTTGCTGAATGAAGAAAGGTTTGAAATTCAAATTTAGGAAAAATCTAATAAAAAAGATATCATTTTTTTATGCAGCCGTTACCTAAACAACTACTGGCTTCTAGCTTCTTAAATTTTGACTAATTTTGACATATGACAACTGTATCGCAAAAAAAAAGGCTATGGAATGGAACCCTTTAGATGAGATTGGTCGGGCATTAGGCAGACCCAAAGAGACCGGTAAAGGACCGTCGATAACCAAGCTCGAAGTATCGGCAAAACTTGGGGTGAACTCAAAGCTAGCGCAAATAATAGAGTTCGGTGGAGAGGAGGAGTGGCGAGGAAATAAGGTCCCAAAGAAGAACGCATATATTTCTAATATAAGATCATCTAGTCAAATTGCTTGTACAATGTACATAGTTGGATTTAGTTAAAAAAAAAAATAAAAATTTAAAATAAAGTTTTTCTTACTTGAACTTGTTTTTAAACCGATCTATTGACAGTCTATATGCAACAGGTCTTAAGCTGTTATTTCAGAATTAAAGTCTAGACAGTCTAAAGCTGTTATTTCACTTGTCAGATATGTATTTTTGTATTTTACGTAATTGATTTCTATTTAAATTGGTTCGAGCCTGAGCCTAAAACCTTTGAACCACAAAATTTCAAAATATCATTAACAAATCACTTACCTGTAATTCCGATTCGGTGACATCGATTTCACCGCGATAAACAAAGTCGATAATTGTTTTTAGATCTGTGAATATGATATCGGCCGGTAGAATGATTGTGGGATGCTTGCAAGGATTCTCGAGCAAAAGCTTTTGAAAATACGTTGAACAGGCGGACAGCACAACCTGTGGAGACCTTTATTAACCATTTGATTCCAAATTAGATATACGATTTGCTTACCTTGTGCGCCTTGAGGGAACCATGCTCACAGGACAAGGTCACATCGACAAAGGATAGATCCTCGCGCAGCTGTTGAAACACTGAGGTCATTGTGTTTTGATAGTTATTCCAGCGTAGGCTGAAATATTGATGTCCACGTACGGCAGCCATTTTGGAGGAGGTAGAAAAGGTTTTCTATTTCTTCTCTTCTTGTTGCTGTGTGATTGTTGGAATGCTCAAGGCTGTTGATGCTGCTGCAAATACCAAACAGGAGTGGGAAAACTGCATTAGGCAACATGAATAAAACGCCACATAATATAGTATGTACCTCTTGCTGAAGTTATCGAAATCATATTTTAAAATGTATTTAGTTACTACTTTAAACTATCTTAAACAACTTTTACCCCGTTAAACGTTCTGAAACTTCCACTCAAAATGCTAGGCCAAGCGCAACTGACCGACCGAGCAACAGCAGTCGCTTTTGGGGGCACCGCAGACACCACCAACCTGCTGCCTGGATGTGTAAAAGGAGTCAGAGTCAGTCCATTGTGCAGTATTGAGCACTAGCAGAGAAACTATGCCAATACAGGTAGAGACTGGTGTGGTTGGCCAAAGTCGACAATAGTTTATTCCCTCCACAAGAAGAAGGTAAAGCTTAGGTTCGTACATGCCAAAGTTTTAATACTCTTGCTCCAACTGATCTTACAGGATAGCATATACAATATGTAGGAAATAGATGTTAGATTTTGATAAATGTCTTAGCATTTGTACTGGCACAAGTTGACTGTGACTAGGGCTATTTTAAAGCATTTCTTTCCATCATATTTTTTTTTTTTTTTTTTTTTTATAATAGATATTTATTGATATAAATAACTTAAAATATATTTTTATAATTTTTATATAAAAACGAGAAAGAAACTATGATTTAAACTAATCGTCGCAACAAATTGCATTTCAGCACCTGGTACGGAACTATGTCAGCATGTCAGTCTTCTTCTTGTACGGCGTATAGCATTCAAATTGCAAAAGATAACTTCAACTGATTCAACTGGTAGAATATATAGATATCAGATATTCATAAATTGAATATTTCTACGTTAAAACTTCATCACATAAATGGTTATTTTGACGATTTAAATTGCTTCGTGTCTGGAGGAAGAGCCGTTACGTAAACTACGTATCGTCAATGCAAAATTAATAATACTTTTCTTTGCAAATAAGATAAATTAACTGATAACTGTAAATTAAATATCAGATTTCTAGGGGGAAGGTCCGTTCCAGCGTTCAAACTTCAAAAAAAGTTAATATGCTTTTCTTTGCATGTGTATAAAAAACCGGTTTTAAATTAAACAAGTTATCTAGGGGAATCCGTACAATGTGCAAACCGAAAAATAGATGGTTAATAACACTAGTTTACAAAAATAAAAAAAATAAAGACCCATTGAAGCTGTTATTTTTTAATGATGTACTTTGAATGCTGATCTCAAAAATTAAATTCAAAAATTTTTGTATGGATACGTTTTTGAGTTAGAATTTTTTTCATTTTTTCGGTAGGTACCCTTACATTTTATGACATATCTCGAGATAGAAACTTTAGATGTCGTCAAGCAAAGTATTAATCTAAAGGGTATGCAATTTTCAATAATCTAGTTAAAGATCTCTTTCCAATCGGTTTAGTAGTTAAAATGCTACAAGCAAAAATATTTCGAAAAAATCGATTTTTTCAAAAACGTGCAAATTTTGTTTTCCTAAAATCTGTAAAAGGTTGAAACTGATAAAAATAAATTGTTTTTTTCTTTTGTTCTTACAAATAGCACTTCTACGAAGAAAATAAGGCATTGGTAAAGAATATCTATGGATAAATAAAGGAGCTGTGAGCAATTGAGTACAAGTACAAACAGTCAAATTTCATTGTTTTATGTATTTATTAAAAAATATTTTTATTTTTTCTTCGTTTTTGGCCTTGCTCTTAATTTTTTTGTGTGATTTGGCTTCCACTGAAACTATTACCTTGAGCAAAAAGCAAAGTTAAAAAAAAAATTTTTAATGAACACGTAAAATAGTCAAATTTGACCCCTAGTTTTTCCACACAATTGCTTACAACTTCGCTATTTATCCACCGATTTTCGTCATCAATGCCTTATTTTCTTCGTAATAGGGCAATTTGTAAGAATAAAAGAAAAAACAATTTTTTTGATTTTTATTTTCAACCATTTACAGATTTTAGAAAATCAAATTTTTCACGTTTTTGAGAAAAAATCATTTTTTTCGAAATATTTTTTCTTCTTACTTTTAAACTACTAAACCGATTGGAAAATTTTCGTTGACTAGATTATTGGGAATTGCATAACCTTTTGATTAATCTCTTGCTTGACTTCATCTAAAGTTTGTTACTCGAGATATGGCTGAAAAGGTATGGGTACCTATCGAAAAATTAAACAAAAATTCTAACTCAAAAACGTATCCATACAAAATTTTTTGAAATTCATTTTTGAGTTCAGCATTCCAAAATACATCATTAAAAAATAATGGCTTCAATGGGTCTTTTTCGCTGTAAACTAGTGTTATTGTCTAACTAACATTTCTAACTGCTTTGAACAATGCTAGTTGAGTGATTTCCCAAGCTCATCAAAAAGTGGAGTGGGGTCTCTACGACCATCCAGAAGACTTTTTTATATGGCTGCTATAAGATATGTTCATCCGATTGTGATCAAACTTTGCGTCATTTTGATGAAACAGATAATATTAATAATAGACAAATGAGCAAAATCGTCCAAAGGAGATAGCATAGAAACAAACAGACGGACATGACTATATCAACGCAACTCGTCATGCTCATCATACAACTTGAAGCACTAGGATACAACTTAAACATAACGCTAGCGTGCTTGTCTTGCAATGAATTTCCATTTCGTTTGGATAGATAAACTCTATCGTACAACAATTTAACTAACATTGAAACTGCCCATGTCCCAAATTTTTCCATTTTATGTTTAGCGTTAAATTGGTACGAGTTAAACTTATGCTTTAATTCCATAGAACCCACCGACTGTAGCGCATAGGCCGCAAAAAACCATTTCGGTTTCAGTTGTCGTAGTTGTTGTATTTTTTTTGCGCCCATTGCCAATGCCGTGGCTTCAATTCAGAAAAGTTTTTAGTTTTGCGCATTTTCATGTAAAATGCTGGCCTGACCAAAGAAAGAAAACCGAAACCAGTTTCAGTTTAACTTGAGTTTACACATTTTTTTTTTAGTTCTTTTTACGGTTTCAATGGCACGTCGTCGTACTGGAGGCCTAGTAGTCGTTGGGTATTGTCAAAAAAAAAGAGAAAGAAATAGGAATGTTAAAAGGATGGAGGATAGATGCTTCTGCTGTTGCTCTTGGAGCCAACAACTTGCCATACAAATAGAATTCAGGCGACGTACAAAGGCACAAGGGGGGTGAACAACAACTACACGATAGCCAAGTGCATACAAAATCATCTTTGACCCGCAGAGAAAGATGAGTCTGGGTATACAATTTCTAATAAACCACAAAGTCAAAATCTAAGAAGTTCTCATTGTTCTCATTAAAAATTCAGTAAGCAAAACAATATGGAGAAACAGAAACTGATCCACCCACTCAAAGCTTCAGCGGAGAGTGAGAGAAAGAGGGAGTCCAATCATCAATTGCGCCTTACGGGGCTTTTGTTTTTGTTCCTCGATGTAACCACATCTTTGTTATTGCTCCCCACATTGAGAGTCGTCTTCTTGCCGCCTTTTGGAGCCTTGGTCTCTGCTTGGCAAACGAGTATATGTTTGTTTTTTCTCCTCCTGCATATATGGACATGTTTATAATGCCTCTGTGTGCGTCTTACTCTGATCTGAGCTGGATATATTAGTTCTTAGGGAAACCGCTCTAGAAGAGTAGCATTATCATTAGGGCTGCTATGGTTAGGTTGAAAGCCAAGTCGATTAACTGGAATTTTGTCTTTAATCTCATTTTGAATTGGTGTCGAATAATTTTAGAAAAGGCAAAAATAGTTACTCCAAATGAAATTGTCAAATGTGACTAAGTAAATCTGTAATCTTTGATCGGCAAAAACTAAAATAAACTAGTCGAGACTATGCGCCAAGTCACTCCCATCATTAACGGCGTCTACCAATAACAAAACTCTCATGCACAAGAAATATCGATATGTACATACAGTAATGTATTACATAATACTCAATAAAAAAGAGAAGTCAAAGCCCTCTTCGACTGTGCCGAAGTTTTAATACACTTGAAAAAGTTTACTCCAACTGATTTAACCGGTAAAATATATATAGGATATAGATATCAAATATTTAAAATTTTTAAATCATTGATAATAAAAATTTCATGCCAAAAAAAAAAATTTTTTTCCGACCGTTCGGTCCTATGGCAGCTAAAAAAACACACCAATTTTGAAAAAATTTTCTATATTATGTGAAAGCAATAAACTAACAAAGTGGGGACGTTTTTACCGGTAATTAGTATAGATTCGACATTAAAATGATCCAAAAAAACTTTTCTTAGTAAAACACATTTTCCGACCGATCGGTCCTATGGCACTATCTATCCCATTTTGATAATTTTTCAAAATGATGTGAAAGCATATAAAACTAATATATACCAAGATTGGGGACGCTACGATAAAAACCATGATTGGTGTTTTTTAAAAAAATAAGGACTATATGCTATAGTCAACCGATTTTGATAAATTTTTTCAGAATTGTGTGGAAACCAATAAATATTATGAAACGAATACTAAAAAGAAAAATTTTTCTCACAACGACTTATTTTTCGACCGATCCTTTTATGGCAGCTATCTATGCTATAGTGATCCGATTTTGATACATTTTTACAGAATTATGTGGAAACATATAAAACTAACATATACCAAGATTGGGGACGCTACGATTTAAAACAAAAAAGTTTTTCTTACTAGAACTTGTTCTTAGACCGATCGTTCCTATGGCAGCTATATGATATAGTCATCCGATCCGGCCGGTTCCGACATATTAGTTGCGTGCAGTAAAAAGAAGACTCTGTGCAAAATTTCAGCTCGATATCTTTAAAACTGAGAGACTAGTTCGCGTAGAAACAGACAGACGGACAGACAGACGGACAGACGGACGGACGGACAGACGGAATTGAACTCAGCTCGTCGCCCTGATCAAGAATAAAAAATCTAGCGTTACGGGCAAAATTAAATACTTTTTCAAGTGTATAAAAGTTTTCTCACTAGAAGTAATCTATGGCAGCTATATGATATAGTCATACGATTCGGCCAGTTCCGACATATTAGTTGCGTGCAGCAAAAAGATGACTGTAGAAAATTTCAGCTCGATAGTTTTAAAACTGAGGGACTAGTTCGCTTAGAAACAGACAGACAGACGGACGGAATTGAACTGAACTGGTCGTCCTGCTCACGCATATATATAGTTTATGGGGTCGGAAATTAATATTTCTATGCGTTACAAACTTCTGGGTACGCCGATGTTTTAAATACCCTTGCAGTTTTTGAAAGGCGCTACCATTGATATCAAATAAGTTTTTCTCATTAGAACTAGTTTGTAGACCGATCGTTCCTAAAGCAGATATATGCGATAGTCATCCGATTTCGATCAATTTTTCCAGAATTGTCTGGAAGCATATGAAACTAATATATACCACGATTAGTTAAGCTATGATGGAAAGCAAAAAAGTTTTTCTCACTAGAACTAGTTTATGGACCGACCTTTTATATGGCAGCTATATGGTATTGTCATCCGATTTTAATTAATTTTTCCAGAATTGTGTGGAAGCATATAAAACTAATATTACCACGATTGGTGACGGTACCATTGACAATAAAAAAGTTTTTCTCATTAGAACTAGTTTTAGACCGGTTCTATGCTATATCATAGTCATCGATTCGATCAATTTTTCCAGAATTGTCTGGGCATTAAACTAAATATAACGATTAGTGAGCTAGATGGAAAACAAAAAGTTTTTCCAAGAACTAGTGGACGACCTATCAGCAAGGTATGTCACCGATTTTAATAATTTTTCCAGAATGTGGGAAGCATATAAAACTAATATTACCACGATTGGTGACGCTACCATGCAAAAAAATTTATTAGTTGCGTTTGGCTTTATGTTATGGAAAATATTACGATGCGATGGAAAACAAAAAAGTTTTTCTCACAAGAACTAGTTTTTCGACCGATCGTTCCTATGGCAGCTATACGATATAGTCATCCGATCCGGCCGATTCCGACAAATGTGCAGCCTATGTGTATTTAAAGATTTTTTGCAAAGTTTGGGTAAGATAGCTTTTAAACTAAGAGAGGAGATAGCATAGAAACAGGTGGACGGACGGAAAGACGGAAATGAACTCAGCTCGTCATGCTGATCAAGAATATATATACTTATGTGGTCGGAGATGCTTCCTTCTATGGCTTACAAACATCGTGACAATTTTAATATACCCTCTGCAAGGGTATACAAATAAAAAAGTTTATCTCAATAACACACAAGTTTTCAAATCGGTCGGTTGTATGGCATCTATAGGATATCGTCTTCCATATTAAATTCCATATTAAATTACCTAATGCTGAGTTTAAAGAGGTTAACATAGAAAACAAAAAAGCTTTTTAGTCGTTCGAATATAAACAAATTTGACAGAATTGTGTATATGCATATAGAATGAATAAATACCAAGTTTGGAGACGCTACGATCCGGTATTTATGTTAGTTATACATTTTTGCCAAAACTTATCACATTTCACCCACTGTTGTATTTGAATAGGCAACTTTGTTTTCGTTGCGTTGTCACACGAGCAAGCGAGACAGCTGATTGCCCGATGCTACAGCATATGTGTGTGTGGGTGTGCATATATAGCTGTTGATAAAGAAGAAGACGACAGCGCCGCTGCTAACAAAAGAGAGTGAGAGGTGGTGGGTGAGAAGAAGCCAAAGAAAATGAATTTTAAACATTTTTGTTTTGATTATTATTGTTCTTGTTAGCTTGCAAATACTGTGCGAGAGAACGACACAAGGTGAGAGAGAGAGAGAGAGAAAGGGAGAATCAAAAGTGCAAGTGGGTGACCACCCCCAACCCAGCCCAAATATAAATGGAAAGCTAGCAACGTCGACAATTGAAGCCAATTGAAATGTGTGTTATTCTAGTTTTGATCAAACAAATTTGCGGCCAACTTGTATTTTTAGTTGTTGTTTTACCTTTTTGCTATTTATATTCGAATTGTGCTGCAGTGCTTGGCCTCAGCGCTGCTCAGCCGCCCGCTTCCAATTTGTTGCTCTTTTGCATAATTGGCCAAACTCACGCATACGTCAACAGAGTTGTTGGTTTAGTTGTGTGGGTGTGTGTGTGTGTGTGTTTGGATGCCGCTTACGTCTTACGTAGCCTAAGTGCACGCATTGGATGACGCCTGCCGTCGCGACGTTGGGGTAGTGTAATTGTTGCTTTTGTTGTTGTTTCAATACGCACACAGAGACACATTCACATGAGTGTATTTACCGCTTTTATTAATTTTTTCCACCGTTTAAATGTACCTACATATATACATTGGCACATACATATGTACTATGTTTTTTTCTCTCTATCTACACTCTGTTCTCGCTCGTCGCACTCACACGCACTTTTCTCGTAATTTGCAAACTTTAACTATTAACTTTTTGTAGTTGTTGTTGTTGCACTTTGCACTTGTTTCATATTTGGATTAAGTAGAAATTAGTTTGCTTTCTATTTTGGCCCCGCAAATCGGAATTTAACAATTATTTTTTCAGCCCGTCGTTCATCGCAGAGTGGCTCGTGTTCGCCATTTTCGTTGGTGCTGCCAGATGGTTGGAAATCTATGTTAATAATTGACTATCATGTAAAATATACCCATTGAGAAAAGAATGTTATTATTTAGGTGCAATGTCTAGATTTACATTTTCAAAGTAGATTAAATTATTTTTTTTTTTTAAAATGCACTTTTTTGTCAAACATTGGCAACGCTGATTTTCTTGGTTTCTAGCCTAGAGATGTGCTCGTGCTTGGGTTGCGTCTGTCCCGGCACACACGCATATATTTGTGATAGAAGAATACAGAGACCAATGTTGCGTTTTTGTGTTGTGGCTTGCAACGCATTAAATAAAAAAAGAGACTAGATAAGTTCAAATATTTGATATAAATAATAGTTTGAATTTTTGCTGTTAACTATGCTAATTTACCAAGCTTTGGTTGGGGCTTTATTTGTGAGTTATGGGTGCTATACAATATAGTTATCCGATCCGACCTTTTCACTAATTTTAAAATATCCTTTGCGAGGGTAGAAAACGATATCGAGCGTGCGTGCCAATGCGGAACAAACACGGCACGTGCGCACCTCTAGCCTAACCAGACCTGTTGTCTCACTTGCACTCACGACCAAAAGGCGAACTATCGATATTTTAGTAAGACCAGACTAATGGGCGCGCTAAAATTTGAATTCGAAACAAAAAGTTAGCAATTCAGCGGATATTTATTAGACTTGTTCCTTTTTCCACTAGCGACCGATTTAAATGCAGTTTCTATAATTTTTACAAAGTTTAAATGAATACTAATTTTCTAAAAAAAAAAAACAAAAATTGTTGCCTAGAAAAATTACCAAAATTGTTTTCGAAACTTCGAAATAGTTTTGGGAAATATCTATAACATTCTAATATGTTTTCCAAACTTTTGAAATACTAAATCTTACTGTAAAAATCCTTCATCTTTTCAGCATTTTAAAATACACTTTGGAAAGCCTAATACAGATGAGCTGCAGTTTTTGCTTTTTTGCGAAAGTGACTGACTGCCAAGTGGCTTGGGTGCGGAAGTGGGAGTGCGCGACTACAGCATACAAAGCGACTAATTTAGGGACCCAAAGCGGGTAAAAGCTTGCGGCTTACGTGACGCGAAGTAATGTCAATTCTATGCAACAAACACATTATTTTGTACATATGTATGAAACTTATTGACATTCATGAGCTTCAAGGCTAAATGTATTAAAATAATTGCATATTTCAGCTCTAAACGGAATTATCCGACATGTGTGCATAACTGATGCAGAAGCAACTAGCATCGATATCGATCGTTACGTAAGGAACACGCATAAATGTTTAACTATCATTAGATAAGCACACCCAGCCACTCCATTGTCATTCCATTTTTCCAAAGTTGCTTGCCTGGAAAAATCGATCGAAATCGTAACTCACAGGCGAGCGAGCAGAAGACTCGAGGTCGTCGTTTGCTCATAGTTATAGCTGAGCAAAAGCCTGTATAGCACACGCCCCCTTTGGAATCAAACAAACACAGCCCTACAACACCACCCACATGTGGACTAGCTAGAGATGCGCCCAGCCGAGTGTCACGATGTGATCATTTAGTTTTTCATATCTGGTCTAATACCACGCTTAACCAGGGCTGCAAACCTCCGAAAATTTGGAAAAGGTTCGGTTCGGAGGTTCGAACCAGTGAGGAATCTTTGGGTTCGGTTCACGGACCGGTTCCTGGATCCTCTGAACCCCAGGTTTGGGTTCGAACCTCGGTTCACATAAAAAAAATATAATACGATTCAATTAGTGTGATCATCTATTATTATATAATATAATATAGGCGACCTTGCCTTGTTTAAGGTAATTCAAGTCCCGAACTTTGGATTAAAATTTCAAGAAATTTCATAAAATCTGGAATCCACCATCATCTGACATATGTTTGGATTGATTTTAGTCCGGATATCTTTTTTCATCTGTGTAGGCATTATATCATTCTGGATCTGTTATTTTCTACTTATTCTTACATTATAAGAAACAGATTTTAGTGTTTAAAATGCTCGTACAACCAAGTTAGAAGAATATTTTGAAAAGACCTTTCCTAATAATTACATTTTTCGATGTATATTCTCTTGGACAATTTTCGAAGGAATCTATAACTTCATTGCTCTCTATTGATCTTATAAACTTCCCTTCTTTACAGTCAGTTGTAGAGTCATTTAAAGATAAATTTTTTAAATAAACATATCAAGAATTTCCCTCCGGCTGAAAAATTACTTAATATTGTGAACCGAACCTTTTTTTTTTGAATAAGTGGTTCGGTTCGGGTTCAGGTTCGAGGGATCAAAAATGTAGAAGGTTCGGTTCATGGTCCGGTTCGGCCAATTTAAGAAACCCGAACCGAACCGGTTCATAGGGGTTCGGTTCAGGACCGGTTTGCAGCCTTGCGCTTAACCATTCCCTGTTGATTGCAAATGAATAAGATTCAACGTATATATCCGTAGAAAAATTCAAGAATTTGTACTACTATTCGAATGGTCCCAAAACGATTGTCCAAGTTTTCTAAATATAAAATTACCACTTTCCAGATTTGACAATGGCACCAATTTCTTACAGCTGATGTGTCTTATAACCATCTGCATAATAAAAAAAAATTCGAAATTTTTTAAGTGGTGCAACAATGTGTAATTAATAAAAAACGTAAAAATTAATATATTTTAGTATTTAGATTTACTTAATTTGCCGATTTACATTGTCCAAATATATTAAAATCAAATATTAATGCTCCAACAAAAGAAACGCGAGTAATTTGAAGCAAATTTTAACCAACAGATGGCGCCACTAGGCCCAACACCAAAATAAACTTTTAAACTTCTATTTGATGCATGAAAAAAAAAAATCATGTAACGACAAAGCTAGCAAAAGTGTAAGTGAGTGACGTCATTGGAAAAGTTAATATACATACATATGTGTATGTATGTGTGTATGTGGGCAGCATTTTATGTATGTGTGTGCATTGGTGTTAGTGCGCGTGTGGGGCGACAAGTGCATTGCAATTTCTTGAATGGTGCGCATGCACTCAATCTTATTTTTTTCATATATGTATGTATTCCCAATCCCACTCTCCCCGCTCGACCCACTTGCACTGGCTTCCTTCAAAAGAGAGCCGAGAAGTAGCTTTTATTTGTGTCATAAATGCATAATAATTGCAGGCCCTGAATTTAGCCCCCCTCTCTCTCTCTATCATGCCCTAGAACTATTTTTACATGCTGGCTAACTATGTGTATAAATGTATATGTACATAGAATGTTTGTAGCTAAGTAAGTTGTGTAGACATTAGGTGCTATCTCATTGTACATTATTTTGTTTGTTGACGTTGACGTGTACATACTTCACAACGAAGCCCTTCAATGGATGCCTCCACACTACATACTAGAGCTAGAACCTCCAAAATCTCTCGTAAAATGGCGGCACTATGAACAGAATGCTAAAAATCGTACAGTTTTTATATGTACGCAACTGCCCCCCGCCCTGGCTGCACCCTTGAGAACCTATAGAACTATCCAAGTATATATTCATATGTACATATATATATATGTAAGTCCATAGGTGCCTAGCTAACGACAGGTGTTGGATTTCAACCACTTGAACCGCCCTTAAACGTGTCGTGGAATGCGTTGACATTAGTCAAACGAGACGCCTACGCGAAGGGGAAAACAACTTTAAGCAAGCATGTGATCTGGGATGCTGATCACTGACTAATCTGCTGATCGTTTGGTAGTAATATTGGCGAGGGGGTTTCGGAAATGCCCCTCTATTTGGAGATATTTTCACACACGTCAATAAGAATATATTGGATGGGCGATGATATCATTAGGATGGATTTCCAATTTTGTAGGGGTAGGGAAACTTTTACAATAGGACTCAGAATTAAAAAAAAAATGGGAATGGGAAAAAAGTGTCCAGTTTTCCATCCTAAATGGATCTAGCACAGAGGTGAGTACCAAATTATTACTGAAGGGTGCAAAAATACCTCTAAGATCAGGCCCGCGTTTAATTTACCAAGCTATTTGATACGTCAATCAAGAGCCGAATGCACCATATTCAGTATTGGTATCCTACTAACTATGCTTTGCATGAGCCGTTTCGTGTCCTTTGTGCTGACTACAATAAAATCTTTCGAGTAATTAGTTTAGAAGATTCTATTTTTGCTATAAAAACCTCTATATTAACCAGGGAATCAAACCGAATCGAATTTCGTTTCCGGTTCTGAAAAAATTTAATTTTTTTTTTTTTTTTCGTACGGTACGTACTCGGTATGTACCGGTATGAACCGGTATAATTTAAAAATTTTTTAATCCGAAAATATAATAGAAATGGTTGCAACCTACACAACAAAAAGTAGTTATTAAGAAGGAAAATTAAACATAATAAAGAATATATTGGATGGGCGATGATATCATTAGGATGGATTTCCAATTTTGTAGGGGTAGGGAAACTTTTACAATAGGACTCAGAATTAAAAAAAAAATGGGAATGGGGAAAAAAGTGTCCAGTTTTCCATCCTAAATGGATCTAGCACAGAGGTGAGTACCAAATTATTACTGAAGGGTGCAAAAAATACCTCTAAGATCAGGCCCGCGTTTAATTTACCAAGCTATTTGATACGTCAATCAAGAGCCGAATGCACCATATTCAGTATTGGTATCCTACTAACTATGCTTTGCATGAGCCGTTTCGTGTCCTTTGTGCTGACTACAATAAAATCTTTCGAGTAATTAGTTTAGAAGATTCTATTTTTGCTATAAAAACCTCTATATTAACCAGGGAATCAAACCGAATCGAATTTCGTTTCCGGTTCCGGTTCTGGTACGTACCGAAACTAATGTTTCGGTAAAAGGTTCTGTTTAGGTTCTTGTTTATTTCGGTATTCGGTTCCGTACCGGTACCTTGGTTTTTATTTCGGTATACCGGTACGTACCGGTATGTACCGGTATGAACCGGTATAATTTAAAAATTTTTTAATCCGAAAATATAATAGAAATGGTTGCAACCTACACAACAAAAAGTAGTTATTAAGAAGGAAAATTAAACATAATAAACTTTACCTCAGAAAAATATGTCCTATTAATAGAAGAGCAAGAAGATTTTTTGATATCTCATGAAATGTTAAATACACTGTTTTCAGATAACGTTACCGATCACAATTTAACCCTGCTATTAGGTTAAGTCTATTTGGGCCAATTATTAATTCATTTCCTTTGTAAATGCAAAAATTTATGATAAATTAATAATATTTGGAATTTATTGAACCAAAATATATGCAACGAAATAAGATAAAATTGTTATTTTTATTAAAAATTTCAGTATATACCAGATGGTCCCTTAACTTTACATTTTAAAGTTTTTGCTTACGTTTACCCTGCGTTTTACCCTGAAGAAATCCCTGATTAAAGCAATTAAAAATGAAATAACAAAAAAAACTCAGAACCGAAACTGTACCGGTACAATGTTTCGGTTCTTTTCGGTCATTTCGGTTCCAAAAATAAAGGTTCCGGAAATACCGGTACGCAAAAAATAAGTAATAACGGTTCCGGTTCTGGTTCTGAGTTTCAATCGGTTCTTTTCGGTATACGGTTCCGGTTCGGGTTCCGGTTTGACACCCTGATATTAACGTATTTAGCCCGTAGTTTGCTTTAATTCCGTGTTTTTCTACGCGTTTTCGTGTCACTCGTTATTTTGCCTGGGGTTCGCGCGTAACAAGCTTCGGCATGATGTCGCTTGGGCCACTTGAACGTACTGCGCATTGTACATCAACGTCCAAACATATCTACCTCTTCCACGGCTTCCAAAAGTGTCTTTGAAATCGGAATGTAGCTTTTACCTTCTAATATGTTTATACAAGATGTATCTATGGAGGTGAGGCACTTAGAAAAAGCTCAAGTTTCACAGCTTACATATTGTCAAAAAGCTCTCGCCTTGAAACCGAATTTGCTCCTAAAAAATGGCTTTTAAGGAACAAGGGCAGTTTTAGACCAAGCTTGTCTACCTATGTACAATGTATGTAAGTCCAAACTTCTCAAGCCGCTCTCGTACCGCCATCATCAGTAAAAATTATGATGTGTTAAGATTACCATGGCCATATATACAATACAAACAAATGTACATACATAGCTAACTTAATAAACATTTAGATAGACAATTAAAATTCCAAAAAGTGGAAGTGGAGAGGTGTCAAGAAAGGCTAAGCTCTCAGAATGCTTGAATTTTGTATGCATATCCACCAATTGCTACTTTCTATAAAAATTATAAATTTTTTTCCACTTTTTGTCTAACAATTGCCAAAACTTGATTTTGGAAAAAAAAAAAGTTAATGATTACTTGTTTAAGAGCGAGAAGAAAAAACCCACAAAAAATCATCATAATTGCGTTGGAGCTTCTAAAAAACAACAACAACAAAAACTCTGCTGACGTCTACGCCCGCGCCGCTAAACAACAATACAAGTTGAAAATTTGTTGTTCCTGTTATTGTTGTTGGCATGACGAAGAAAATATTCGCTGAAAAAGAGGGGAACGAAGAAGCAGAACCCGAGCCCCAAAACTCGTTTGGATTTTGTTGTTTTTGGCAAGACAAAGTGAAAATTTATGCCGCTCACTCAAATTCCATTCCAAAAAGACCAGCCAAAAGTCGATATGTAATTGAATCACATACACATATATTCAGTATTTTCTTCTTTTGGATTTCAACAATTTTCGTCGGCCACTTCGAAAGCTTTCGTGTGTGTGTGGGTGCCGATTCTAAATCTGAGCTTCGTTTTCATTCGAACTCGAAACCACATTAGCATGCATATCTCTCTCTCTCTCTCTGTGTGTGTGTGTGTGTGTGATTGATGGGGCTGTGCTTTTCAAAAGAATGCTCACAATCACCTACTCCCCCCTTTTGCCTTGAATTTTGGAGGCTGCCAAAAATATTTCTCGTTAATGGAACTTTCTGGTTTTCTTTTTCTCGCTTGCAAATTTATTCTTCTTTTTTTGGGTCAAAAAAAGAGAGAAAATGTTGAAGCCAAAATTGGTAAGAGATGAAGTGAAAGGTCTCTAAAGCACACATCACAACAGCTTGCCAACTGCGCATATTTCCATTTCCGATCCGCCCAAGTTTATTGATTTTCCCTAACCCTACCCGAACTGGGATTGAAACGAAATTTCATTATGCGCGCACATCCAACAAGGACACTTAGCGAGGGTTGGGATTGGGAGGGTGGTGGTGGTAGGGCGTACATTAGTACATATACATACATATATACGTTTGTGCTCGTCTGGCCACGACACGACAGGGCAGCCAACAAAAACGGCAGCCAAGCATGATCCCCTCTGCGTCAGCTAAACGCATTTCCACCCCTCCAACGCAGATGCTGGTAAAGCACAGTGCTTTGTCCCCTGGAAAACATCTCTCGTTTTTATTTCACTTAAGAGGATTTAAGAATATAACTTTGTAGTTGCCAATGTTTCACTAGACTAACCAAAACCAAACCAGATTTTGTAAGTCGTCTTATGGGATTAAAATATAAGCGAAACTTGAATTTCAGTTCAATATCTTAAAAAACAACAAAGTTAGTTCAAGTCGGTCTGATCCATTAAATGGCAACAATATAAAAAGTGAACCTAATCGAACTAAATTTTTTAAGACGTCTTGGGGGCTAACAATATTGGCACAAACCAAATTCAAGTTCAATATCTAAAAAAAAAACTAACTTCGACTGTGCCGAAGTTTTAATACACTTGAAAAAGTTTACTCCATCTGATTTGACCGGTACAATATATATAGGATATAGATATAAAATATTTAAAATTTTTAAATCATTGATAATAAAAATTTGATACCATAAAAAAACTTTTCTTAGTTAAACACTTTTTCTGACCGATCGGTCCTATGGCAGCTATATGCTATAGTCATCCGATTTTGATAAATTTTTGCAAAATGATGTGAAAGTATATAAAACTAACATATTCCAAGATTAGTGACGCTACGATGGAAAACAAAAAAGTTTTTCTCACAAGAACTAGTTTTTTGACTGACCGTTTCTATGGCAGCTATATGCTATAGTCATCCGATTTTGATAAATTTTTCCAGAATCATGTGGAAACTTATAAAACTAACATATACCAAGATTAGTGACGTTACGATGGAAAACAAAAAAGTTTTTCTCACTAGAACTAGTTCTTGGACCGACCGTTTATATGGCAGCTATATGCTATAGTCATCCGATTTTGATAAATTTTTTCAATATTGTGTGGAAGCATATAAAGCTTATATTTACCACGATTGGTGACGCTAGGATGGAAAACAAAAAAGTTTTTCTCATTAGAACTAGTTTTTAGACCGATCGTTCCTATGGCAGCTATATGATATAGTCATCCGATCCGGCCGATTCCGACAAATGTGCAGCCTATGTGTATTTAAAGACTTTTTGCAAAGTTTGGTCAAGATAGCTCTAAAACTGAGGGAGGAGATAGCATAGAAACAGACGGACGGACAGACGGACATGGCTATATAGACTCAGCTCGTCATGCTGATCAAGAATATATATAGTTTATGGGGTCGGAGATGCTTCCTTCTATGTTGCAAACATCGTGACAAATTTTAATATACCCTCTGCAAGGGTATAAAAAGAAGGGTTAAAAACCAACAAATTTTTATTTAGTTCTCCAATTCAAGAATACAGACAGAATATCTTTTCATTTTAATTAATTTATATCTCACTAAATGGGATCGCAGCTAGGACTTTGGCACGGTCTTTCCATACACCCGGCCCACAGTGCTAGCTTAGTCCTTTTTGTGGGGGGTTGGAAAAAAGCTTTTGTTGCTTTTGTTGACAAGGACATGCGTTTGGTTTTGGTTAACAACCCTAAAACGTGGAGCAGCAGCACCCCTTGACGCTTGTCCTCAGATCACAAACAGACCTTAACCAACGGCGGGTGGTAGTGGTAGGGTGCGAGGGTGGAAACTTTGATCCCTTGGCAATGGCAAGGGTTGGCTTTTCCCCCCACAAAATAAACACGTAAATAAAAGCGCCAGCTGCCGATCTCTCAAAATGTTTTCAACCCTCTAAAAAACTGCATTGGCAAAAAATAAAACATTGGATACAGGAACAGCAGGAGCAGGACCCTGTCGTCCTCCTCCAACCCCCAGCAGACGGAGAGAGTGAATTACAACAGCTGCCGTAGTGCTCAAAAAATCAACCCTTAATCATTGCATGCTTGTGTGATCAAGGATCGATCAATTCCACCCTTGGCCGGGCCGCCCAGCCGCCACTCAAACTCAACTCCATTAAATTCAATTGACAAAAGGAAATGAACATGAAATGCAAAAAAAAAAAGAGAAACAGATTAACAACAGAGGGAAAATTCAAGGTATCAAGGGGAGCGGAGCGGGAGCCAACAACGAGGCGATGGCGATGCCGCACATCTGCTCTTCGTTCAGTATAGAATTTTTTGTGGCTTTTGCATTTCAAATTTTCATATGTGTGCATGTGCAGGGGCAAGACAGCAGAAAAGCAGCAGCTGAAAAACGATGACTTCAAGGTTAGCCCCCACCCCCTCCCCCCCCCTTCCCTCCAGCCGATTGTAGAGTTGGCGTCCCACGCATTCTCGCTTCCTTTCTGCTTCTCTTTCTGCTGGCATGTACATATGTATATTTATGTATGTATATGTGTATGTAAATGAGTTTTTGCACAATATATAAAAATAAACTTAGTTTTGTTTGTTGTTTTCCTTGTGCAATTTCTGTTGCTAAAATTAAAACAAGAAGGAATTTTTATGGAACAGCTGTGTGTGCTTCGAGGTAACGTGCAAAACCCAACCGGAAAAGTTCAAAACATATTTTCATGCCTAAATAATCATTTCATTCGCTCCCACACCCAGCAGATGAGAGCAGATTAATCATGATCCATCAGATCATGATATAATATGATCCAACCGATTTTCTAACTGTAGGTAAAGAGAGAGGCAGTGCCATGAGCTTTTGAACGTACGCATGTGAATACCATACACAGATCAAGTTATTTCATATTTGGAAAATTCCCCCCTTTTCCCCTTTCCCCACAAAAAACTGTCAGAGCCACAATTTTGAAGTTAAAACCTTGTACCTTAGGCCTAATATTTGTTAAATTTGAAACCCCCAATAAGATCGGTTAAAAAAAAACACGAAAGAAATGCACGAATCGACTTTGGTTGCTTTTATTATTAGAGTTGGGTTGTCTTGGAGTGAGTAAAAAAAAGGAGTTGTTTACTAGAAGGAACAAGTGAACATGTTCCTTCAATTGGGCATTCCTTTGACATCCCCTTCAAACCATTTTCAAAAATTCTAAATAGTTTAGGAGATATTGCAATTTTAGTGGAGCAAAGTTCATGCTTGAGGATGCACTCAATACAACCTTAAGAGCGGTCTTTTACCTTTGAAAAAAATTTTTTTCGATTTTTTTCATTTGCATTATTATTATAGCTTGGGCATTCCCTTTTCATTCCCTTCAAACCATTTTTAAAAATTCAAAATAGTTTAGGAGATATTGCAATTTTAGTGGAGCAAAGTTCTTGCTTGAGGAAGCACTCAATACTAATTAAGAGGGTCTTCTACCTTTGAAAAAAATTTTTCGATTTTTTTCTTTTGCATTATTATTATAGCTTGGGCATTCCTTTTTCATTCCCTTCAAACCATTTTTAAAAATTCGAAATAGTTTAGGAGATATTGCAATTTTAGTGGAGCAAAGTTCTTGCTTGAGGAAGCACTCAATAGCAATTAAGAGGGTCTTTTACCTTTGAAAAAATTTTTTTTTCGATTTTTTTCTTTTGCATTATTATTATAGCTTGGGCATTCCTTTGACATCCCCTTCAAACCATTTTCAAAAATTCGAAATAGTTTAGGAGATATTGCAATTTTAGTGGAGCAAAGTTCATGCTTGAGGATGCAGTGAATACAACCTTAAGAACTGGTCTTCTACCTTTGAAAAAAAAATTTTTCCGATTTTTTTCTTTTGCATTATTATTATAGCTTGGGCATTCCTTTTTCATTCCCTTCAAACCATTTTTAAAAATTCAAAATAGTTTAGGAGATATTGCAATTTTAGTGGAGCAAAGTTCTTGCTTGAGGAAGCACTCAATAGCAATTAAGAGGGTCTTTTACCTTTGAAAAAATATTTTTTTCGATTTTTTTCTTTTGCATTATTATTATAGCTTGGGCATTCCTTTTTCATTCCCTTCAAACCATTTTTAAAAATTCAAAATAGTTTAGGAGATATTGCAATTTTAGTGGAGCAAAGTTCATGCTTGAGGATGCAGTGAATACAACCTTAAGAACTGGTCTTCTACCTTTGAAAAAAATTTTTTTTTTCGATTTTTTTCTTTTGCATTATTATTATAGCTTGGGCATTCCTTTTTCATCCCCTTCAAACCATTTTCAAAAATTCGAAATAGTTTAGGAGATATTGCAATTTTAGTGGAGCAAAGTTCTTGCTTGAGGAAGCACTCAATACAATTAAGAGGGTCTTCTACCTTTGAAAAAAATTTTTCGATTTTTTTCTTTGCATTATTATTATAGCTTGGGCATTCCTTTTTCATTCCCTTCAAACCATTTTTAAAAATTCAAAATAGTTTAGGAGATATTGCAATTTTAGTGGAGCAAAGTTCTTGCTTGAGTAAGCACTCAATACTAATTAAGAGGGTCTTCTACCTTTGAAAAAAATTTTTTTGTTTTTCTTTTGCATTTTTATTATAGCTTCTTTGCATCCCCTCCTTCAAACCATTTTCAAAAATTCGAAATAGTTTAGGAGATATTGCAATTTTAGTGGAGCAAAGTTCTTGCTTGAGTAAGCACTCAATACTAATTAAGAGGGTCTTCTACCTTTGAAAAAAAAATTTTTTTCGATTTTTTTTTTCCTTTGCATTATTATTATAGCCATTCCTTTGGGCATATTTGGCGTGTTCATTCCCTTCAAACCATTTTCAAAAATTCAAAATAGTTTAGGAGATATTGCAATTTTAGTGGAGCAAAGTTCTTGCTTGAGTAAGCACTCAATACTAATTAAGAGGGTCTTTTACCTTTGAAAAAAAATTTTTTTCGATTTTTTTCTTTTGCATTATTATTATAGCTTGGGCATTCCTTTGACATCCCCTTCAAACCATTTTCAAAAATTCGAAATAGTTTAGGAGATATTGCAATTTTAGTGGAGCAAAGTTCTTGCTTGAGTAAGCACTCAATACTAATTAAGAGGGTCTTTTACCTTTGAAAAAAATTTTTTTTCGATTTTTTTCTTTTGCATTATTATTATAGCTTGGACATTCCATTTTACATCCCCTTCAAACCATTTTCAAAAATTCAAAATAGTTTAGGAGATATTGCAATTTTAGTGGAGCAAAGTTCTTGCTTGAGGATGCAGTGAATACCAACCTTAAGAGCTGGTCTTCTACCTTTGAAAAAAATTTTTTTTCGATTTTTTTCACCCGTGCATTATTCCCCATTAACTATTTTCAAAAATTCGAAATAGGATTATAGCTTGGGCATTCCTATTTTCATTCCTTCAAACCATTTTTTAGAAATTCAAAATAGTTATAGGAGATGATTGCAATTTTTTGAAAATAGATTGTTTGAACCTTCTAGACATATATTTTACTAATTATTCCCTATCGATCAGCCATAGACATCATTTTTCGATCAGAAGAACGATAGTAGAGTTGCCGCCCCGCAATTGAAAAAAAAATACCTCCCACAATTTTGAAAATAGATTGTTTGAACCTTCTAGACATATGTTTTAATAATTATTACCTATCGATCAGCCATACATCATTTCCTGATCAGATGAACGATAGAAAAGTTGCCGCCCCCGCAATTTGAAAAAACGAGAGCGTAAGTTAAAGTCGGCCCTGCTCGACTTCGATATACCCGTTACTCAGGATATAAACATGTCCTAATTGTGGGAGATATGAGTTTCTTTCCAATTTGCGGGGGAGGCAACTCTACTATAGCTCATCTGATCAGGAAATGATGTATGGCTGATTGATAGGTAATAATTATTAAAATATATGTCTAGAGGTTGCAAACAATCTATTTTCAAAATTGTGGGTGATATGAGGTATTTTTAAAATTGCGGGGGCGAACTTTTTCTATCGTTCATCTGATCAGGAAACGATGTATGGCGGATCGATAGGTAGTGATGATTAAAATATATGTCTAGAGGGTTCGAATAATCTATTTTCAAATTGAGGGAGAAATGAGGTATTTTTCAAATTGCGGGGCGGCAACTCTACTATCGTTCATCTGATCGAAAAAAATGATGTATTGCTGATCGATAGGTAATAATTATTAAAATATATGTCTAAAAGGTTCAAACAATCTATTTTCAAAATTGTGGGAGATATGAGGAATTTTTCAAATTGCGGGGGTGGCAACTCTACTATAGTTCATCTGATCGAAAAATGATGTATGGCGGATCGATAGGTAATAATTATTAAAATATATGTCTAGAAGGTTCAAACAATCTATTTTCAAAATTGTGGGAGATATGAGGTTTTTTCAAACTTGATCTGCCTGCAAACAATACAAGTCTACACTGAAAATTTGGTAGCTCTAGCTCTTATAGTCTCTGAGATCTAGGTGTTCATACGGACGGACGGACGGACGGACGGACAGACGGACAGACGGACAGACGGACAGACGGACAGACGGACATGTCTATATCGACTCGGCTATTGATGCTGATCAAGAATATATATACTTTATGGGGTCGGAAATGCTTCCTTCTGCCTGTTACATACATTTGCACGAACTTAGTATACCCTTTTTACTCTACGAGTATCGGGTATAAAAAACTCATATCTTCCACAATTTTGAAAATAGATTGTTTGAACCTTCTAGACATATATCTTAATCCTCATTACCTATCGATCCGCCGTACATCATTTTTCGATCAGATGAACTATAGTAGAGTTGCCGCCCCCGCAATTTGAAAAATACCTCATATTTCCCACAATTTTGAAAATAGATTATTCGAACCCTCTAGACATATATTTTAATAATTATTACCTATCGATCAGCCATACTTCATTTCCTGATCAGATGAGCTATAGTAGAGTTGCCAATTGGAAAGAAACTCATATCTCCCACAATTTGAACATGTTTATATCCTGAGTAACGGGTATATCGAAGTCGAGCAGGGCCGACTTTAACTTACGCTCTCGTTTTCTTTTGCATTATTATTATAGCTTGGGCATTCCCTTTTCATTCCCTTCAAACCATTTTTAAAAAATTCGAAATAGTTTAGGAGATATTGCAATTTTAGTGGAGCAAAGTTCTTGCTTGAGGAAGCACTCAATAGCACTTAAGAGGGTCTTTTACCTTTGAAAAAAATTTTTTTCGATTTTTTCTTTGCATTATTATTATAGCTTGGGCATTCCTTTGACATCCCCTTCAAACCATTTTCAAAAATTCGACATAGTTTAGGAGATATTGCAATTTTAGTGGAGCAAAGTTCATGCTTGAGGATGCAGTGAATACAACCTTAAGAACTGGTCTTCTACCTTTGAAAAATTTTTTTTTTTCGATTTTTTTCTTTTGCATTATTATTATAGCTTGGGCATTCCTTTGACATCCCCTTCAAACCATTTTCAAAAATTCGACATAGTTTAGGAGATATTGCAATTTTAGTGGAGCAAAGTTCTTGCTCAATAGCAATTAAGAGGGTCTTTTACCTTTGAAAAAAATTTTTTTTTCGATTTTTTTCTTTTGCATTATTATTATAGCTTGGGCATTCCTTTGACATCCCCTTCAAACCATTTTCAAAAATTCTAAATAGTTTAGGAGATATTGCCATTTTAATGGAGCAAAGTTCATGCTTGAGGATGCAGTGAATACAACCTTAAGAACTGGTCTTCTACCTTTGAAAAAAAAATTTTTTTAGATTTTTTCTTTTGCATTATTATTATAGCTTGGGCATTCCTTTTTCATTCCCTTCAAACCATTTTTAAAAATTCGAAATAGTTTAGGAGATATTGCAATTTTAGTGGAGCAAAGTTCTTGTTTGAGGAAGCACTCAATAGCAATTAAGAGGGTCTTTTACCTTTGAAAAAAATTTTTTTCGATTTTTTCTTTTGCTTTATTATTATAGCTTGGGCATTCCCTTTGACATCCCCTTCAAACCATTTTCAAAAATTCTAAATAGTTTAGGAGATATTGCCATTTTAATGGAGCAAAGTTCATGCTTGAGGATGCAGTGAATACAACCTTAAGAACTGGTCTTCTACCTTTAAAAAAAAAATTTTTTTAGATTTTTTTCTTTTGCATTATTATTATAGCTTGGGCATTCCCTTTTCATTCCCTTCAAACCATTTTTAAAAATTCAAAATAGTTTAGGAGATATTGCAATTTTAGTGGAGCAAAGTTCTTGCTTGAGGAAGCACTCAATAGCAATTAAGAGGGTCTTTTACCTTTGAAAAAAATTTTTTTTCGATTTTTTTCTTTTGCATTATTATTATAGCTTGGGCATTCCTTTGACATCCCCTTCAAACCATTTTCAAAAATTCGAAATAGTTTAGGAGATATTGCAATTTTAGTGGAGCAAAGTTCATGCTTGAGGATGCAGTGAATACAACCTTAAGAACTGGTCTTCTACCTTTGAAAAAAAATTTTTTTCCGATTTTTTTCTTTTGCATTATTATTATAGCTTGGGCATTCCTTTTTCATTCCCTTCAAACCATTTTTAAAAATTCGAAATAGTTTAGGAGATATTGCAATTTTAGTGGAGCAAAGTTCTTGCTTGAGGAAGCACTCAATAGCAATTAAGAGGGTCTTTTACCTTTGAAAAAATTTTTTTCGATTTTTTTTTTTTGCATTATTATTATAGCTTGGGCATTCCTTTGACATCCCCTTCAAACCATTTTCAAAAATTCGAAATAGTTTAGGAGATATTGCAATTTTAGTGGAGCAAAGTTCTTGCTTGAGGAAGCACTCAATAGCAATTAAGAGGGTCTTTTACCTTTGAAAAAATTTTTTTTCGATTTTTTTCTTTTGCATTATTATTATAGCTTGGGCATTCCTTTGACATCCCCTTCAAACCATTTTCAAAAATTCGAAATAGTTTAGGAGATATTGCAATTTTAGTGGAGCAAAGTTCATGCTTGAGGATGCAGTGAATACAACCTTAAGAACTGGTCTTCTACCTTTGAAAAAAAAAATTTTTTCCGATTTTTTTCTTTTGCATTATTATTATAGCTTGGGCATTCCTTTTTCATTCCCTTCAAACCATTTTTAAAAATTCGAAATAGTTTAGGAGATATTGCAATTTTAGTGGAGCAAAGTTCTTGCTTGAGGAAGCACTCAATAGCAATTAAGAGGGTCTTTTACCTTTGAAAAAAAATTTTTCCGATTTTTTCTTTTGCATTATTATTATAGCTTGGGCATTCCTTTGACATCCCCTTCAAACCATTTTCAAAAATTCGAAATAGTTTAGGAGATATTGCAATTTTAGTGGAGCAAAGTTCATGCTTGAGGATGCAGTGAATACAACCTTAAGAACTGGTCTTCCTACCCTTTGAAAAAAAAATTTTTTCCGATTTTTTTCTTTTTGCATTATTATTATACCTTGGGCATTCCCTTTTCATTCCCTTCAAACCATTTTTAACGAGAGCGTAAGTTAAAGTCGGCCCTGCTCGACTTCGATATACCCGTTACTCAGGATATAAACATGTTCAAATTGTGGGAGATATGAGTTTCTTTCCAATTTGCGGGGGAGGCAACTCTACTATAGCTCATCTGATCAGGAAATGAAGTATGGCTGATCGATAGGTAATAATTATTAAAATATATGTCTAGAGGGTTCGAATAATCTATTTTCAAAATTGTGGGAAATATGAGGTATTTTTCAAATTGCGGGGGCGGCAACTCTACTATAGTTCATCTGATCGAAAAATGATGTACGGCGGATCGATAGGTAATGAGGATTAAGATATATGTCTAGAAGGTTCAAACAATCTATTTTCAAAATTGTGGAAGATATGAGTTTTTTATACCCGATACTCGTAGAGTAAAAGGGGTATACTAAGTTCGTGCAAATGTATGTAAAGGCAGAAGGAAGCATTTCACCCCTAAAGTATATATCTTGATCAGCATCAATAGCCGAGTCGATATAGACATGGTCTGTCCGTCTGTCCGTCGACGTCTGTCCGTCCGTCCGTCCGTCCGCGTCCGGAGAACACCTAGATCTCAGAGACTATAAGAGCTAGAGCATGTAGACTTGTATTTTTGGGCAGATCAAGTTTGTTTTCAAATTTTTTGCCACGCCCCCCCGCCCCCGCAATTTGAAAAAAAAAAACCTCATATCTCCCACAATTTTGAAAATAGATTGTTTGAACCTTCTAGACATATATTTTAATAATTATTACCTATCGATCCGCCATACATCATTTTTCGATCAGATGAACTATAGTAGAGTTGCCAAATTTGAAAAAATTCTCATATCTCCCACAATTTTGAAAATAGATTGTTTGAACCTTTTGGACATATATTTTAATAATTATTACCTATCGATCAGAATACATCATTTTTCGATCAGATGAACGATAGTAGAGTTGCCCCCCCAATTTGAAAAATACCTCATTTCTCCCTCAATTTAGAAAATAGATTTTTTCGAAACCTCTAGACATATATTTTAATCATCACTACCTATCGATCCGCCATACATCGTTTTCCTGATCAGATGAACGATAGAAAATTCACCCCCGCAATTTTAAAAATACCTCATATCAACAATTTTTGAAAATAGATTGTTTGCAACCTCTAGACATATATTTTAATAATTTTACCTATCAATCAGCCATACATCATTTCCTGATCAGATGAGCTATAGTAGAGTTGCCTCCCCCGCAAATTGGAAAGAAACTCATATCTCTCCACAATTAGGACATGTTTATATCCCTGAGTAACGGGTATATCGAAGTCGAGCAGGGCCGACTTTAACTTACTGCTCTCGTTTTTCAAATTGCGGGGGAGGCAATTTTTCTATCGTTCATCTGATCAGAAAATGATGTACGGCTGATCGATAGGTAATAATTAATAAAATATATGTCTAGAAGGTTCAAACAATCTATTTTCAAAATTGTGGGAGATATGAGGTATTTTTCCAATTGCGGGGGCGGCAACTCTACTATCGTTCTTCTGATCGAAAAATGATGTATGGCTGATCGATAGGGAATAATTAGTAAAATATATGTCTAGAAGGTTCAAACAATCTATTTTCAAAATTGTGGGAGATATGAGGTATTTTTCAAATTGCGGGGTGGCAACTCTACTATAGTTCATCTGATCGAAAAATGATGTATGGCGGATCGATAGGTAATGATAATTAAGATATATGTCTAGAAGGTTTGAACAGTCTATTTTTAAAATTGTGGAAGATATGAGGTTTTTTTCAAATTGCGGGGGCGGGAGGGGGCGTGGCAAAATTTTGAAACAAACTTGATCTGCCTGCAGACAATACAAGTCTACACTGAAAATTTGGTAGCTCTAGCTGTTATAGTCTCTGAGATCTAGGTGTTCATACGGACGGACGGACGGACGGACGGACGGACAGACGGACAGACGGACAGACGGACAGACGGACATGTCTATATCGACTTGGCTATTGATGCTGATCAAGAATATATATACTTTATGGGGTCGGAAATGCTTTCTTCTGCCTGTTACATACATTTGCACGAACTTAGTATACCCTTTTTACTCTACGAGTAACGGGTATAAAAATTCGAAATAGTTTAGGAGATATTGCAATTTTAGTGGAGCAAAGTTCTTGCTTGAGGAAGCACTCAATAGCAATTAAGTGGGTCTTTTACCTTTGAAAAAAATTTTTTTCGATGTTTTTGTTTTGCATTATTATTATAGCTTGGACATTCCATTTTCATCTCCTTCAAACCATTTTCAAAAATTCGAAATAGTTTAGGAGATATTGCCATTTTAGTGGAGCTAAGTTCTTGCTGGAGGAAGCACTCAATACCAATTAAGAGGGTCTTTAACCTTTGAAAAAAATTTTTTTTTTCGATGTTTTTGTTTTGCATTATTATTATAGCTTGGGCATTCCTTTTTCATTCCCTTCAAACCATTTTTAAAAATTCGAAATAGTTTAGGAGATATTGCAATTTTAGTGGAGCAAAGTTCTTGCTTGAGGAAGCACTCAATACCAATTAAGAGGGTCTTTTACCTTTGAAAAAAAATTTTTTTCGATTTTTTTCTTTTGCATTATTATTATAGCTTGGGCATTCCTTTGACATCCCCTTCAAACCATTTTCAAAAATTCGAAATAGTTTAGGAGATATTGCAATTTTAGTGGAGCAAAGTTCATGCTTGAGGATGCAGTGAATACAACCTTAAGAACTGGTCGAATTCGAATTTTTTAATATAACGGTACTTTCCTGCCGATTTTAATATTGACCAAGTAACAAGAATTGTCGCTAGGCAGCAGGTTAAATTTTGGACTGACTAAATTTTCATATATTCACAGTATTTCGTTTTGAAAGCTTATAGAACATGCAGGTTTCTATTCGAAGCAGCGTGCTGTCAGAGATCTTGATACAAGATCATAATTTTAAGATTAATTCTACAACAACAATCACTTGGAATTTAGCCAAATAAAACCTCAATCCCATTGAGGTTGGCCTGTAAGCCAAGTTTTGGCCAATGGATGCGTCATCTAGGTAGCTGACCTTGTAGATGACTTAAACTTAATGCTTGAGATGATTTGATGTCTAAAAGTTGCCAGTTGAATGGTCAATGGCAATTACTTTCATTAAAATAAAAGTTATGTCAGTTATCTCAAGGGGCAAAACTCGGTGGATCTACCGCAATGCAAAAAATAAACAGGTATTGGGGTACGGGGGTGGCTGCTTTTGTGAACATGTTTTAGGGTAGTTTCTGCTTTAGTTGCTGTACTTTGGCCCTGAAGCTTTATTTGCCTCAATCGATGTTGCCGCCCCAGAACACAATTTGTTGGGGTGGAAATTGTGCCGGCATCGCCGTCCCGGGATCGTTCGGTACACCTTTTTCATTTAAGTATTGTTGTTGTTGTTGTTGTTGTGGGCTGACATGACAACGTAAAATTTACTTTATTGTCTGTCCGTGTATTCCATTTCAAAGCATTATTTTTGATGCGCCCTCGGGGCGAGTCAGTGAAGCGCCCACACCCATATACATACAAACACATGTCTGGCCATGGGATCGTCAAAGCTCTCCACACTCTAACAACATGAAAATAATTTTTCAACATTTTTTTGTACCTTGTGGTTTCTGTTTTTTTTTGTTGTTGCTGTTGAATTTTGCATGCAACTTTCTATGTGTGTATAAATCTTTTTTTTTTTTCATATGTAATTAACTTTTTTTTGTGCCCTGGCAATTGCAAAACTTGAATTTTGTTGTTTAAAAATAAATGCTTACGATTGCTTGTTTCACCAAATAGCCAAACAGCAGCCACAAATTGGAACCATAATTACTTTTGCTGTGATTCTACAGCCGCCCGCGCAGCCAGCAGCTTAAAAAAGCTGCGCTCAAAGAAATTAACAACAATAAAAAAAATGTTAAAATACTTGTATTTTGTTTTGTTTTTTTTTTGGTTGGAATGACGAAGAAAATATTCAAAGAAGAAGCAGAACAAGAGTCCCAAAACTTGTTTTGGCAAACGGATTTTGTTTGCTTATTGGCAACATTTTTTTTGGTCGCGACTCGCGACAGAGTAAAGTGAAAATTTATGCCACACCCAGGTCGTTTAAGATGTCAAAGATGAAGCAATTCCAAAACATAGAAGCCATCGAAAAACTTTACTGAACGAACGATTTTGCCGGCTCAAAAGACCTGCGTTCAGTTTCTGTTTTCGAATCATCATTTTAGATTTTACGCAGCCGCCATCTTCACTAGTTACTGTTGTCAGCAGTGCAGTTAGTAGTCACTACACCCAGAGAAATCTAGCACGATTCGGCAAGACTGAAATCTGCTTCAATTTAGTTTTTTTCGTTTTGAATTTTCAAGAAGAAATCTGCTTGAAATCGAGAAAACTTTGTGTGTTTGGTGGCAAGGGAGGTGAGACAAAAAATAGAGCTTGAAAATTCATGCTTGATTTCAGTATTTTCTTCTTGAATCCAAGAAAATTCTGTCTTGCCGAACTTCTGACACGAAATCTGCTTGATATCAAGCACGATCTGCTCGATTTTTCTCTGAGTGTAATGTGTCGGTTTTTGAGCTAAAAATTTCAGAAGCCAGGAGTATGAGAGAAATTCTTCAGTTTGGAAAGTGGAACATTTTTTAAATATAAGGGAAATATAAGTCGATATTCTTTTCTTGATAATATGTCAGAACCGCCCGGATCGAAAGAATATAACATATAGCTGCTATAGGACCGCTCTGAACCTTAACGAACCAAACCGTACCGAATCTATACTTCGATCTCATAAACCGTTGGCAAAGATATTGGTACGTGTTTTTGCTTGCGTTTGCTTTCGAGGATGCCCTGGGGGCTGAGAATCCAATAGATACACGCCGTACTTAAGTTAATTACGATATATACTTAGGGGATTCACGACAACTTGCTTATTTGATAACCTATTGAAAAATAATATTTAATCTTCATCTGTCGTGAACACACTTTTTTGAGTAAATTTCTTGATTATTAAAACTCAATAAATCAGAGCCAACTATATTGAAAAATTTATGTTACGTAAATTTAAAATATACGAAAAGATAATGGCTTAAATAATATGTGATTGCATTTTATGTAATTGCAATCGTTAAAAGGTTCTTAAAGAACAAAAAAAAAAAAAATTCATTATAGACCGACCTTACCGTAATTTGAACTCAGGTTTTGTTGACTGCCAGTCTCACACCTTAACCTCTACACCATTGTCACCAAGGTCGAAGTGACTGCTTAGTGTGCTTTATAAAATAGTGGCGCTTTATCATCAAAATACTACAATTCTGGCACCTAATAGGTACACACTGTTTGAAGTGTTTACCAATACTGAAATTGAATTTTAACCAGGCAACCACATGACCCAGCTCTAGGCTGGTGATGTCAGCTTATTTTTCGGTAGTACATTTTGTTGTTGGAGATTTCATTTTTTAACAGGTTATCTATTAAGGGGGTATTCTACCTTTGACGAGGGTTTTATGAGTGTTTTTTACAAAAATTCTGGAGGGAAAACCATAAGAGTTTTTTCCAATTTGGTTTTCTGTTTTGTGTTATTAATTAATTAAATAGTAAAATAAAAAAAAAAATGTTGGAATTCGAGGGCTGTTCAAAAAGTTATCGGCCTGCCAAAAAGGTGTAGAGGTGGTGGCCATGATTCCGGGACTCCAGATTATCGAAATTGAAAACGGTAAATGAGGTTATGATCAGAATTGATGTAATTCTGCGTACCTCAATCATAAAATAAAAATTGTTTTTCTAAAATTTACAAACATTTAAAAAAAAAATTTGATTTTCAACGTTTTTTTTTTGTTGTTTAGTGTAAAAAAAAGTAAAAAATTTTTTATCTTCATGATTGAGGTACGGGCCAGAATTACGTCAATTCTGCGTCGATTCCAACATGGTTGATCAAAATCGGTTCAGTAGAACTGTCCCAATCATGGCTACCAGGTCAAAAAACGTGGTTTAGAGAAAAACGCGGTTAAAGTTTTCAGCAACGTTGAAAATACTCACATTGGCAAGAACATTGCTCCACTAAAATGGATACCGCGGAGGCGCGGCGGCGGGCGCGGCCGCCCGCTGTCCCGCCTTGGGGCCGTGCTGCTTTGATTCCCGTCGGGTTGGTCGGTGGCGCGGCCACTCCTTCCTGTTTTCTCCTTGGCTCCTGTGGTCGTTGGCTTGTTGGAAGCGCAACTGCGCCTCTCGTGTTGGGCTCCGTGTTTCTCGCCCCGTGAGCCCTCTCGTGGTTCGAGCGGCTCCTGGCGTCGCCTCGGGTGGTCTCCCGCCGTGGCGGGGCGTTCGGGCCTCGCGGTGTCCGGGCGGGGTCGGTCTGCGCCCCCCCCTCCGGCCCTTTTGGCGTGAAACGGCCAGGAGCGCTTTGTTCGCTGTCTTGTGTGGTTCCGTTTTATTTGAGTGCCCCTCGGCCTTCTTGTAGGGTTTTTCAAAATCGTTTTGTGGTCCTTTTTCGAACCCGTTTTTCCCGGCCTTGGTTGTGCGCTCACCTTCCCTTCGTTTCTCGTCGGTTTCTTGAAGAGCGGGTCCTTTTCTTTAAAATTTGAAACTAAAATATTTCGAATATTTGAAAACGGTTTAAAGGGGATGAAAGGGGAATGTCCAAGTTATAATAATAAGGCAAAACAAAAAAATCGAAAAAAAATTTTCAAAGGTAGAAGACCCCCTTAAGCAAGTTGTCGTGAATCCCCCTAACTGTATTTATAAATGAGATTTAAAGTAATTGTGTTCGTTAATATAAATAATTTTAGTTATTTAAGTGCGGAATGCGAAAACGGTTCGGTTCAGTTTATCGATGAGTTTAATGATGTAAAGAGTAAACAACAAATAAATGAAGAAGAGCGCTGTCTATAAACACAGACCAGATAACCAAGACTTAAGGTTTGATGCGTTGTTCTTCTCTGCCAGCAGCGAGTTCGACTGTGCGTGTGTTTTGTATGAGACTGCTTGGAGTTTCGAACTATCGAACGTCAGCGACGCAAGTCTTAAGTCTATATTTCTCTCGTCTGCGTTATAAATCCGTAAGCTGGCGCTATAGCGACCAAATTTTTAAGTTTCATTTAGGAATTTTAGGAAATTCGAAAACGGGATCAGACATGATAATATATGAAAAGTGAACCACTGAACTGAACCAAAACCGCGGTTCGAATTGCTACAGAAACTCTATTATGAACCGAACACGTGGTTTTAAAACTCTGTGAACCACAGAACCAAACCAATCCTTATTTCCAAGCGGTTTGCATCCCTGGTTTAAAACCTTCATGAACCACAGAACCGAACCAGTCGTAATTCCTGAGCGAGCTACATCCCTCTTTTAAACAGATTTTCAATATTTGGTCAGAGTCGGAAGATTATATCCTATAGCTGCCATAGAACCAATTGGTCGGGTCTTATTGACAACCTTATTTATTTTTGATGGTAGCCTGCTCACATTTAGAAGTAAACCATTGGATTCTTAATGATTCTGAATTTATGTGCATCGGAAATCTGTATCCTATATATATTCTATCAGTAAAATCAGTTTATCATTATGAATTAAAAGAATTATTCGATCGCCATGAAAATTATAGATATAAGGCATTCAAATGTAAGTGTTGAACTAGAGCTTGATATCAGTAAAATTGTAGGAGTTATTCAACATTATCTGTGTGCAAACACTACAAGTCTACATATAATATTTGGTTGCTCTAGGTCTAGGTCTAGTCTCCGGGTGTTCATATAGACGGACGGACAGCTGATCAGGGATCTAGCCCTAGGTTTCTGATCAAGAATATATGTATGTATATACTTTATGGGGTCGGAAATGCTTCCTTCTGTTTGTTACAAAAATTTGAACTTACCTTTTCACTCTACGAGTAACGGGTATAAAAATGGGTTTTATCCACAAGCCAGAAAAAGTCCATACATTGTTGCCAAGTGTTAATTATTCTGACATAAAAGAAGAAACATTGGTTAGATATTATATTTTTTTAATTGGAGGTTTAATACATTTTCATAATATATTTTAAATTGTGAAGTCCCTTATTTATTTTAATACCGTTGTGTTAACTCGGGTTGCAATCTATCTGAAGATCATTAACGTACCTCTATTTTTGGCGTAGTTATGGCCAATTCTGTGTGAGAGTATTTGTGGTCCCCAAAAAGATTTTGACGGCCGTTTTTGGGCCATATTGGAACAATGTCTTCAAGTAAGGTTTCAAACTTATCCAAATTCGAAAGATCATTGACGTAGCTCTATTTTTGGCGGTCTAACCTTGCTCAAAAGCCTATACACATATGTACGTATGTATGTATATGTTTGTACGGGCGAACTAATAAAATTTTCTTTGCTTTTTCATTTAGCACTACTTCCTGCCTTCCTTTAATTCGGAGCAAGCGGTTGCAAAAAATCAACTGTATCGTCAACTCTCTCTCTCTCTCTTTGCTCCTCTTTCACTCTCTCTGTCTCTCCTTCTCTCGCACATTGGCTCGCGCTCAGTTGTTCGAGCGCACGAACGATCTTCGTTTTCCGAATGCAGTTCAAACTTCGTATTTGCATGTACATTCAAGCATACATATGTATGCACGTGTGTGTGCTTTTCGACTTTTTATTCTTTACTGTGTTCTGCACCGATTTCAGTAACAAACGGCAACTCTCAGGAACAAAATCGTCGTCGCTTCGTTCGGTCGTTGAAGTCTAAACAAAAAAAAAACAATTCTCATACCTCCACCCCCACCACCCCTTTATTGCTAAATTTAAAGTGCGCGCATTACATAAAACAAATTACCAAGTGGGCCGCTTTAGTTAACAAATGAAAAGTCGTAAATATAATTTGTTATAACTTTAAAAGCAGAATTAACATACATATGTGACGAAAGTGTTTGTGTGTGCGTGTGAGGCTGCAGAGAGGGAGAGAGACCAATGCCAAACTTTATGGAAAAAGCTTCTACGTGACCGAGTTGCTGTTGTTAAGATGACTTTTACAATACAGGTGAGAGGATAAACATAATCATTTTCTTAAATTAAGTGTGTAGAATTTCGCATAAGAATGTTAATTATACAAATCCGTTAACATTCAGGGTACATAATTATATAAAATGTTTGCGATGAAGTCATGCGGAAACTTAAAATAAAACAGCGATGATCATAAAAAAAACCCCCATCACAGAATGCACAAAATAATTTGCAATTTTTAAGTACCCTCCATCTCATACACACACACAAACATACGTACATAGGCAAAGAGAAAGAGCTAGTCAGAGAGAGAGAGAGAGAGAATGAGCAACGGTAGTTTTCAACATTGGCAATATTGATATTTTCGATATCCCCTACATAAAACAGAGTTGCCGAGACTCAAATTTATGATTTTGCCCAATTCAATAAGCGAACTCTACACTTTAAAACATAACTGCGTACAAACAAAAAATATTTTCATTTAAATGCTATTATTTTTTCAGTTGTTTTCAGTGTACAAAAATCAACATCGTTGTCAACTCACTTTTCGAACTCGCACTCGCTCGTTTCCAATTTTCGCTTTCGAACTCTGGGGTTAGACTAGAAAACTTTTCGTGCGCTCGCGTCAGTCGTCAGTTTTTCTTCAGTGGCTGTGGCTCCGCTCCGCGCGTTTGGCTGCCTACATTGCTTACTCCGCAGCAGCAGAAGAAAAAAAAAAAACATTTAATAAAAATAAATTTAATTTTATTGCCCGCGTTATGTGTGAATGAAAAATCAACATCAAATTTTTTATACATGTATGTGTAAAGTTCTTTAAAAAATGACGACGACAACTATTCTGTGATTCTATTTCGGTGTGTATACTTGAAAAAAAAAAAACAAATATTAAATGCATTTAGACTTTCTGTGTGCAATGTTTCGAACTGTACTTTATGTATGTATGTGTGTGCAATCAATATTTCCACTTTCATATCGATTTTTCAATTTAATGAGGGGGAGCGAAAGCTTTTTCACCCAATAAGAAAGCTTTTGGAATGCAATTCATTAGCAACAACAACACGCACACGGACACAGATTGTCTCACTTTCCATGCAAATGAGGTCAAGTGTTGCAGTTGAGAGAGTGCTCAGTGAGAATGCGTTACATAAGCTTTTAATTAACGGTGAAAATTATGCGCAGCATTTGCATAAAGTTGAAAAAGCTTCGACTTGATGTATTTGTTGTTAATAAAAAGTTTTAAAATAGTTTTTCACATTTTGCAATTTCAAATCACGTTTTTTCCCCCAAATCAAATTTGAAGTGTGGCAGTTTTGTGTGTGTGTGTGTGTGGTCGCCATCTTGGTTTTCCCCCCATGGCGGCGAGTCTCTGGCAGCATATAAATTTATTTTTTTTGTTCAATGCTGCGACGTCGCTGACGACTACTCGCTCTCTTTTTTACTTACTCCCTCTCACTTTATGGGGGGAGGGGGGGGAGACTTCGTTTGCTTTTCGTTTTTATGTTTGTTCGAAGCGTTAAATTTTCTCTGCAGTTGGCGCTGCTCTCTCTCTCTCTTCTTTATCACTCTCGCGGCTTTCCGCCAACAAACCCGAGTCACATATTTTTGTTTCCACTTTGTGCTACACTTCTTCTACTTTGCCATTGTTGTTGTGTTGTACGTGCTCTACAGACACGTTAACATTTTCATTTTTCACACACACACACACACACAGAGAGAATTGGCGAGTTTGCATACTTTTGCCGCACAGCGTTGCCAAATTTCACTTGTCGCTGCAGCTTCAAAAATAGTTTCATTTGTTTACATTCTACGCACATGTGCAGAATAACATAAATCTTTAACAACAATCAAAGCTTTTGCGCAACAAGTGTAGAAATCAAAATTTATTAATTTTCTTCTTTTGTTTTCTTCTGCTATTCGCCCGCCGCTGCCGCATGTCTGCATAGTCATCAAATTGTTTAAAACGCCCACTTGACAACGACCTTGCAATTTATTTTATTTTATACACTGACCTACACACCAAATTCTATACTTTACTTGTTTTTTTGTATTATTATTATTATTATTATAGTAAACAATAATAATGCGCAAAAATGCGACGCTGCCGCCCGTTATCGTTGACTGCTCTTTGCTCTGATATTTCTCTATTAGTTTCTGCAAAAAAAAAAAGCCCATGGGCCAAAAAGTTCATTGAACCTTTTCTTTGCTGTGATATTGTTGATTGTTTTGATTATGTTCGCAATTTCACTTTCACTAAGCTCGCTATTTTGAGGTGGGAGTGAAGCTTTTTCCAAAGAATTTCCAAAATACTACAAATCAGTCCGATAACCAAGCTTTTCACACATGTTGGGCGCCTTAAATTATAATTTCGTATTGTTGACTTCCCTTCCGTACTCAACAAAGCCCTTTACAATCACTTGAAATGGCTTTTCAAAAAACAAGTTTTGTGGTTGGCGTTTTTAGCTGGCTTTAATGGCAGAAAAACGACATATGTTTTTGTTGGGCGCAAAAAACAGAACGTAGCAACAACAACAACAACACACATTAAGAAGGGAAATTTGGTAGCGACTTAACAGACCGAATTTGATTTGCTCTTTTAACGACACATCTTGGATCATTACAAGAAGTTGTCGATGAGTGTGAACAAATGCACCTTCCAGATGGGAATTTTTATCGTTCCTTTAACATTTTTTTTTCTGTCACAAAATTAAGGGGGTATTCTACCTTTGACGAGTGTTTTATGAGTGTTTTTTTACAAAAAATTTTGGAGGGAAATCCATAAGAGTTTTTTCAATTTGGTTTTTTGTTTTGTGTTATTAATTAATTAAATAGTAAAATAAAAAAAAAAAAATTTTGGAATTCGAGGGCTGTTCAAAAAGTTATCGGCCTGCCAATTAAGGCCTCAAAAAAAAAGGTGTAGAGGTGGTGGCCATGATTCCGGGACTCCAGGTTATCGGAATTGAAAACGGTAAATGAGGTTATGATCAGAATTGATGTAATTCTGGCCCGTACCTCGATCATAAAAAAAAATTTTTTTCTAAAATTTACAAACATTTAAAAAAAAAAATTAGATTTTCGACGTTTTTTTTTTGTTGTTTAGTGAAAAAAAAATAGTAAAAAAATTTTTTATCTTCATGATTGAGGTACGGGCCAGAATTACATCAATTCTGCGTCGATTGCAACATGGCTCATCAAAATCGGTTCAGTAGAACTGGCCCAATCATGGCTACCAGGTCAAAAAACGTGGTTTAGAGAAAAACGCGGTTAAAGTTTTCAGCAACGTTGAAAATACTCACATTGGCAAGAACATTGCTCTACAAAAACGGATATATCTGCTAAACTCTTTCGAATAATTGAAAATGGTTTAAAGGAGATGAAAGGGGAATGTTCAAGCTGTAATAATAAGGCAAAACAAAAAAAATCGAAAAAAAATATTTTCAAAGGTAGAAGACCCCCTTAAGAAAATGTTTATAAAAGATTGGTTTTACACCGAAAAATACTAACTCTAACAGTAGGTGGTTTTAAGGTTATGCTTAAGTAATTCCTCAGACAAGGCTCTAAACCACTTTTGAACCGGTGACAAATCTACACAGCAAATTTAACGTTCCTTTGAATAAGTTGAGATAGGGCTCTGGAGCGGGTCTTGGACCAGTGAAATGTGTTTTTTAATTATTTATTGTTTTCCATTTTAATGTTGTTTTTGTTGATATGGCAATCCTTATATGTAATCAACATAGAACATCATCAATGCTGTACTTTAGCTATTAACCGTATGTTAAGCTCATGAATAAATTAGTCTCTATTGATCATCCAAACGATGTGGTTCGGCTTGCTCTTTACTCTCACTGCCAGAATATAACCGGGTAAAACAGACACACCTCCCAACAGTTTTTGTTGTTTTTTAATAATTATAAACAAACTCGACAGTTTAGTGCATATGCCCTTTGAAGCACTACTGTGTGTGTGTGTGTGTGTGTGTGCAAAATGGAAAAGGGTGTAAAAATAAATAAATGAGCGACAGACGCCTACGTTGAAGCGATTTCTTTGGCTTTGACTCTGTGACTGGACTGCCCGAGAGTTTTGCTGTGGTTGTTGTTGTAGTTGTTGTTATTGTTGTTATTGCTGCTTTTCAGCTGCCAGAAATTAAATTATTGAAAGTCACTGCCAGGCAGCAGCAGCAACAACAACAACATCAGCGTTTATTTTTACGTCGTAAATATACAAATTTTATGTCTCTGGCACCAACACACACACACACACACACAGCCAGATTCTCGCCCTGCATTTGTATGGCAGATAAAATTCCACTTTATGCAAATCTTGTGGGGGGGAACTTTTTGTTCTGTTCTGTTCTTCGGACTATACTCCTCTTATTTCCATTTTAAATTTGTTTGTGCCCTGGCGATTTTTCTGGCATTTAATTTTTGTTTCTCTTGATATTTTTCTTAAACTGGTTTTTCTGCCTGCGCGCCAACCACACAATATTGAAATGGCACAGTTCTAGTTCTTGTATTTTGCAAAACCGGTTTTTCTTTTGACTTTTTAGAACAGAAAACGAGCGAGCGACGAGAAAACAAACAAGAATTTTCACTCGACCCCACCTTCAGCCTCTGTTTTACATCCTGTGTAAAGGGACAAACGATCCAAGCCAACCAACTGCTGTCTGTCTGAATATCACCGAGGGGGGATCACACCGGCAGCGTATTTGTTTAGGGGTTGATAATGGTGTCTCTCTGTGCAACCCCCAAAACAGTTTTCAGGGTTGACGCGTGGCATTTCAGTTGTAGGTGCGCATATGAATCCCTCATTTTGTATGCTGGCCCAACTTTTATTTGAAATGCCTAGATTAAAATTAAAGAAGAGTTTTTCGCTAACATTGCGCAAATCTTGATTAACGCAAAGTTTGATAGTAGATCTCTTCACATTAAGAGCAAACTCTCATATATCGATCCTACCACGCCCATAAATACACCAAATCAAAAGGTTAGACGCGCCGACACCAGCCAAAACCAGAAAAGGCTTTACAACTTTAATATTAAAGACGATTGAAAATAAGTTAATGCAATGATCTTCAAAATTTATTATCAAAAATAATATTTTCTTTTTAAAACTCTTCTTGAAAATACCTTCTTAAAATAAGCCACTTCTTTCTAGGTCACACAAACTTCTATGTAGATCCTAGCATCCTAATTCGTTTAAATGCTAGGTTAGGATCAAATTCTATCTGAAAATATGCAAAATCCGCTATCTACTTATAACGTTGAAAATCCTCTCATTCATATAGCAAAACACATACAGGGTTGCCCATATTCGACGGACCCATGTTTTTTTTTTTTAAAAATCAAAGAAAAAAATAAAAATTTGGCGGTTGGCAATCTTAATCATTTAATTTGTTCCAAGTAGATTTGTTTACATCAATTTTTGAATATGATATCTCTCAAATGGCCGCCTTTGGTTGTTGTTTTTTTTTTTTTTCCGCTTTTTGCAACATTTTCCTTTCTTAACATCGTTTTCGCCAACATTTCGGCCGGAATACCGCTTTTTCTTCATGAATGTTGTCCTTGAGCTCTTCTACGGTCCTTGGCTTGTTAACGTAAACCTTTGACTTCAAATATCCCCACAAGAAGAAGTCAGGCGGCGTCAAATCGGGCGAACGCGGTGGCCAGCCAAATCACCACTTTTCGACATCAAACGGCCCGGAAACAATTTCTTCAGAAAATCGATTGTTATTCGACTTGTGTGCGGTGGAGCGCCGTCTTGTTGAAACCAGAACTGCCTCATACGCTTTCGACGAATAATTGGCATCACAAAATTGGTCATCATGTCGCGATAACGCTCCTGGTTGATGGTAACAGCATGGCCATTTTCATTTTGGAAGAAAACGGCCCAATGACCGTTTTCGCACTAACGCCGCACCAAACTGTGACTTATTCGTCATGAAGAGGCACTTCTTCAATCTCCTGAGGATTTTCAGTGGCGTAAATACGGCAATTTTGCTTATTTACGGTCCCATTCAATGTGAAATGGGCTTCATCGGACATGATAATTTTGTTCGTTGGTTTTCACAATTGACTTGTTCTGTTGAATGTAAATTTCAACTATTTCAGAGCGCTCGCGTGGCGTGTATTGTTCCATGGTAAAAATCTGCTTGGACTGACGCTTCAAACGCGGTATGTCATTAAGCGGATCTGACATCTCTGTCAAAAGTTATGGCGTTGCCAGATGGGTCCGTCGAATATGGACAACCCTGTAGTTTACGTAGTTCAAACAAATTTCTGCATTTTAATGGTATCTTATCTTCGTACTGTTTTTCTTCTACAAAAATTCTGCGTGTAAACAAACCCCCCATACATTTTCAGATACGTTTAGGCCGGGAAAAATTGATGGCATAGTAATGACAACAATGTCAAGGGTCGAAATAAACGACTCGAGCGTTATGAATAGGAGCATGATCCTGTTGTTAAAATCATGAAATCGGTCCGAGAAGTTTACTTAACTCCAGCTAATTTCTTTATTGCGACTTTGTAAAATTGAAAGCAAATCTACGTATTTTACATTCTTCTCAATTGATCTGGATCTTGATTAGAATAACATATTGGACAATTAATACTTGCCCGATATGACACAGATCATTTTAATTAAACAAAAAGTTGATGCATCTAACCAAAGAGCCTTATTAAAGAATATTGCCATAAGGGCCGATTTCTCATAGATATTTGCTATTGTGTCAGATAAACTTAAAATTTTCTCTGTTACTTGTTATTTTATGGGAAAGATAGTGCTATCTAGAAGATTAGAAATGTACAAACATTGACAATAAATTGAAAATAAATTGAATTTCTGAATCGCCCGATTACTAAATCAATGAAAGTTTTGAATTTTGAATTTGAAAATGTAAGATTGACAGAAGATGTACCCAGCCAGCATTTGGAAGATCGTTTTTACAAAAATCACTTTGGGGAGTCTTTTTCGAGTCGCCTTGCTGATTAAAAGAGATTGGTGATTAAAAGAAGACTCGAAAATGACTCGTGCATATGCTTAAAATGTGATTCATTGAAATAAGACTAACAAAACGTAAAGCAATCGAAAATTTATCGCGCGGATGATTGAATAATGATTGTTTTTGGTCTAAGTTATGTCTTTCTTCTTTTACTAACGGTGCTTTCTTATCTGAGTTCAAGACAAATTCTGAGTTTTTCTTCATTATTATAGTTGCAAAGTGAAGCGACTTGAAAATGATTCGGAAGGGCGAGTCATAAATGACTCCTTTAGAAGAGTCATAAAAGACTCTTTCGGAAGAGTCATAAACGACTCTTTCTGAGGAGTCGCGGCTAGGGTACCATTTTCTCCCGACGAAAGAGTCATTTTGGATCGGAAAACGAGCGCACTTGTGACTATTTTAATCAGTAAGAGGAGTCGAAAAAGACTCGAATATGATCAAAAATTTCTTAAAAATGCTGGCTGGGTATCTATATATAATTTCTTTAAATCCTGGCAAATGCAATATTTGTACAGTGTGGATAAAATACCTTTCTACACTGTGTTGAATGCTTTTGCTAAAACAAAAGTCAAGTTGAGGTTTTCGCTAACAACGTTTCGTATGTTAAACCCTTTTGGACGTAGTTTGATAGTAGACCTCAACACAGCTAAACCAGACTTAATCTATAAACATAATCTGCAAATGTGGTATGATGGTCCTCCCAATTTTGTCATAATCATATAAAGGCAGTCATTAATAAGCCGTCCACTTAGACATAACCTATGGAAATCTGTGGTAAAACGTTCAATTAATAGACTTAAGAGCCAGATAGTCCTAATATTTAAGCATTAACTTTTCACTGATGATTTATAATCCGTCTATATGGATATGTTTTTACATTTATATGGAAGGTGGTAGATTGTATCCATTTCCTGTACTGTAGTGTTGTAGAGGACAAGTGCAAGTCATCAAAATAAGAAATCAATTTTCTTCAAAAGTTGTATTTAAAGAGCATAGAACAAATACCAGTGAACAATTCATAGTTATTAGGCTTTTCTCAAAAACAGGCAAAGTGCATATTTTTACAGTGTGGCGAAAAGTTAACCTCGCCACAGTGTGACAATGCTTTTGCCAGAACAAAACTAAAGTTGAGATTTTCGCTAACAATGCTCCACATACGACATTTTGGACATCGTTTGATAGTAGACCTCAACACATTCATTTCTTCCCCTCCCCCCTCCCTCCGCAACGGGCGGCTCACAATTTCTCTTCCTCTCTCTCTCTCTGCCTCCCTCCCTCTCTGCGGCAGTGCTCATGTTTTCTAAAGGGGTCCAACTGTACAACGTGAAAGGCGACGCCATTGCTGCTGGCGTAGGAAAAAAGGATCCCATTTTATGTTTATTATAATCCTCCACCATCTGCGCAAAAAGTAAAACCTTGCAATGTGCAAAGAGAGCGTCAGGCGGCGGCGTCGTCATCATTTCCAACAAAAGAGAGAGATCCTTTTTCATGCCTGACGGCGACTGTCCTCTTCCCTCTCCTATTTACCTACTCTCTGCTGCTGCTGCTGTGCTACGTATATGGCTGCATGAGTGTGTTTGCGTGCTAAATCCCCTTTTGTGTTGTGAGGAAAAACCCTCAGGCCACAGCCACTGCATCATCAACGCGGTGGCGTTGGGGTAAGAGTTCTTGAGTCTTGCCCTAGCAACACTAAACATATGGCGCTATTGCGCATGCCTTGCACCTTAGTGTGTGTGTATAATAGAAAAACTGATCCCTCACACAACTAACGGTACACAGGCCATTCGTTGTCGTTGTTGGGGGTGACTACTCCGTCTCCCCTATGGATAGGCAACACACAATATGTATTTATATTCCTTATATGGATCGGATGTTGTTGGAAAACGGGAATGCGTCACTTGTAATGTTAAGGGGGGCTGCTGCTGCAGCAGCGACTCTAAAAATGTTTAATTTTTCTTATTTGTGTATGTGGGAATACGTGTATTCCCGTTATATTTTCTTTGCTCATTTGGCACGATTGCTGCAGTTTTCGTTAAGGCTCCTTTTTTTTGCCGCTACCTGCGCCTCTCTCTCCCTTTGGCAATTTCATAACGTGCCCCCAAATGCTCGCTTGTTCGTGCTGTCCCTTTTCCACACACTTGCTGCACTGCTCTTTACTCGCTCTCTCAGCAGCAACTTCGGTTAACTGTTTGCCATTGGCTAGAGAGGGAGAGAGAGTCGAAACCGAACGCGTCGTAGCAAGGCGAAAAAGAAAAATGAAAACGGTCGCTCGCTCAGTTGCTGGCACATTTGCGTCGATTCAGTTGCTTTTGTGCGCTTGAAGCTTTTGTTTGGTTTTTCGTGCGTTGTGCGGCAGATCGTGAACAACGCGTGCGGTTTGCTGGCCACAAAATTATATATATATATATTCACTCATACACACACACACACACCTCTAAGAAAGAAAAACCTTTTTACTGCGACGAAATCATTTTTATAAGTAAGTGCAAGACTAATGGAAGTGAATTCATCATAAAAGTTGTGAAATTATTTTATGTGAGGCTCCCCCCCCCCCACCCCATATTTATCTGTACTATGTACATGTGAATGTATGTATAGGAGTGAGTGTGTGTGGCGCATTGCTTCTAATGAAAAATGTTCTATTTTTAAATTGAATGTGGCGAGGCGATTGCTCCACACTTCCAACTTTAAAAATTATCAGCTCGTTTGTCTGTCTGCCTGTTTCTGTTTGCGATTGTGTGTGAGTGTGTGGAAAATGAAAATCATAAACCTAGCTGTCTACTTGTGAAATTTTCCACAACGAGAAAACCACACATACAAACTTACATACGCTGCGCTGCTGCTGAAACTTCCCCTCTTTATGTTTCATGTTCACGAAGTCTTGTCGTCGTTTATCGTTTTCATCGATCTCCAACACACACACACAAAACAAGCAAAGCAAGCAGCCAACTGTAAACCGTTAGCTCTCGTTTGCCTCTCTCCACGGGAGAAGAGTATGTATGTTATGTGGAAAAGAGCAAAGTTGAAAAATTAACACTAATGCATTTGGGCGTCACAGAGGGCGCTTTGTGGAGCTGTATGCAAATTTGCATATAATAATAATCTAGCTGAAATTTAAAGCTGTCATAGCTAGCCAGCCAGCCAGCTCTCTGTTTGTGTGTGTGAGAGTGCGAGTGCAAAAAAGATGCCAGATATGGTTGTTGTTGAACTTGACCTTGAGCCATGCACATATGAGGGAAGGGAGCCAAGTGTGATTTAAAAAAAAAAAAAATAAATATGTAAACGAATTATGTGTTTCACAATTTTGTAATCATTTCTCTGAAATTCTTTTATTTACAGATTCATAACTGACTAAAAGTAACCAACTACAAGGCATTTTATACAAGAAGCAACAATCTTCGTTTTCACTCATTCTATCAATTAAGTTGCTCCCCCCTCGAAGAGTTACCGCCAACCAGTATATCTAAAAATCAAGTGTCAGAGAGCACAACACAGGCACAGCCACGTCTAGGACGTGGGCTTTTCCCCTCTCCACCCATCCAAGCAAAACTCTCTTTTGATAAGGATAACAACACAGTATCAACATGGATGATGATCAACAATTTTGCTTGCGCTGGAATAACCATCAGAGCACATTGATCAGCGTGTTTGATACTCTGCTGGAGAATGAGACTCTAGTCGATTGCACGCTTGCTGCTGAGGGGAAATTTCTCAAAGCCCACAAAGTGGTGCTCTCAGCATGCAGTCCCTACTTTGCGGTAAGTGAAGCTTTGACTTTCTCTCTGGAGACTCTATAATTTTCTCCCTCTTCTCTTACTAACAGACCCTGCTCCAAGAACAGTACGACAAGCATCCGATTTTCATACTCAAGGATGTCAAATATCAGGAACTGCGCGCCATGATGGACTATATGTATCGTGGGGAGGTCAATATCTCACAGGATCAGCTGGCCGCTTTGCTCAAGGCTGCAGAATCGCTGCAGATCAAGGGCCTGTCCGATAATCGTACTGGCGCTGGAGCAGCTGCCCCTAAGCCAGAGTCCACACAACAACAGCATCATCGTGGTGGCAAGTTGAGTGGCGCATATACGCTGGAGCAGACCAAAAGAGCACGCCTGGCCACTGGCGGCGGAGCAGCCATGGATGTGACAGCTGCTGCAGCTGGTGATGTGTCCGGCTCGCGTGAGGGCTCTTCCAGTCCGTCGCGTCGTCGCCGAAAAGTTAGACGTCGCAGCCTGGAGAATGGTAAATTAGTAAAACAACAAAACAAAGAGCCATTTATTAACCTATAACACATTTTCTCCGTTTTCAGATGCCCACGACAACTCCAACGCCTCCAATCAGTCAATCCTCCAACAGACAAGCGCCGGTTTAGCCGTCTCTGCTTTGGTCAACACCCAATTGGCCAGCGTTTCAGCCGCCGGCTCTAGCCAAGTATCGACCCAGCCATTGACCACCAGCACCAATGTGACCAAAAAGACTGAAAGCTCTAAACTAACATCGACAGGAGCTGTCGCTCCAGTGGCTGTCCCAACAACAACAGCAGCAGCAACGGCGGCCGCAACAGAAACCAGCGATGCCATCAACACCGACAACGTACAACAACAGCAACAACAACAAAATCAAGGCGCCCAAGGCGCAGGCGGTGAGACCGAAGACATGGATGTGATGTCGGCTGGTGGTGCTGCAGCCGGAGCAGCAGTACACTCTAGTGTGGTGGTCAAACAGCTGGCAACGGTCGTCGAAAAATCATCCTCAAATCATCACAAACAAAAGAACAAAGATAATAGCATCTCAGAAATGGTGATTGAGCCCAAAGCCGAATACGATGATGAGGCTCATGATGAGAATGTTGAGGATTTGACATTGGATGAGGAGGATATGACCATGGAGGAGCTGGACCAAACGGCCGGCACCAGTCAGGGTGGCGAAGGATCTAGTCAAAGTAAGTGCAAATCTTGATACAGCGACACGTAAATTCTGGCAAACATTTTGATTGATTTTGAAAAAAATCGGAAAATTATATTCAAACTCAAAACAATAACTAGTTATCAAGCTGTAGAAGATTTAAATCATTTTTGATTTTAAATAAATGATTTATTTGCATCTTGATTGATTAATTGAGTTTTAAATCATCAAGATTTAAATATGATTCAATCATGAAAGATTGTAAAATTAATTTATAATTTTTTTTTAAGCAATCTGATTGTAAGTTTTTTGATTAAAATTTTTGATTTAAATCATTAAAGATTAAAATCATTTAAGTTTATTCATTTGATTTAAATCAAACTTTTGAAATCATTTTATTTTGTAATTTTTATAATAAAATCATTTTTGATTTAAAAATTTTTATTTAAATATTTTAAGAATTTAAATCTAGTAGGAGTTTGTAATAAATATCTTTGAGTTTTAGAAGGATACGAGATTTACAAACCTACATTTAAATTATTAAATTTTTAAAATTTTTCATTTAAATCAAAAGATTGTCAATAATTTAATTTAAATCAAATGTTTTAAGAATTTCAAAATTTAAATCTGAAGGTTAATCTTCAATATTTTATAATAAAATAATTTAGTTTTCAACGATTTAAATCAAATGAATTAAATCAAAATATTTACAATCTGATTGCTGACAAAATGATTTTTTAAATCTTCTAATAAAGCAATCTTCAATGATTGAATCAGATTTAAATCTTGATCCCATTTAAAGACTCGAAAAATTATGAAGATTCTTTACATTTTATCAAGGATCCATAGTTCGAGATTGATTCGTGAATCACTTTATCTTCGGAATCCCTGATTCAAACTCAAAACAATGATAGGAATAATATACTTATTTGGGTTATAAATGCTAAGAAAAAAAAAAAACTCTTCCTACTCCTTTCTCTCTTGCAGCTTATGGAGCATGGCAACACGACAGATCTCAGGATGAACTTGGATTAATGGCCGCACAGGATGCACAGCAACGGGATCCCCAAGGTGAGTTTTTGTTCTGCCTTATCTTACCTACAAAAACATAAATGAAAAAATGAGCTACAAATGAAAAAGCAAAAAGTTTTAGCTTAGGAAAACAACAGAAACAGCGAGCACGACAAAAAAAATGCTAAAAATTTCAAAGTGCTCCGAAAAAAGCTCTTAAACGTTCGATAAAAAAAAAAAAAAAAACAAGCAACAAGAAAACTTTTGTATTTCGACGAGTGGTGCCGTGCATAAACAACACACAGTCCAGCCGGAAATTTTAGGCTCTAGAGATTTGCAGTTTTTTTTGCACGACTGCGCTAAAACCAGAATAGAAAAATCGAAGCAAATAATAAATTAACTACAGAATAATTTGTGCAAGTTGAAAGTAAAAAAAAACTACTCAAAACCTCTTTGTTTCCTTAAATAAACTAATCATTTAAACTTAGTACTTTTCTTTTGTATATATAAATTTGAAATATATTTTATAATCATTTAAAAAACAAAACAACTACTCACACACGACAAACATTTGAACTAAACTAACCAACCATCACAACAAACTACTCATAAATCATTTATATGCCTCATTTGAAATTGAATTGTGTATATTATATATTTGTTGAATTTATAATAATTGATAATAATTTGTTGGTTTTTTTTTTTTTTGGTGCCGCGCATTTGGTTTTAACATTTTTAATTTTGCTTTTATTATGATAATAATTTGTATAACACACGAGCATCAACTCTCTCTCTCTTTCTCTTTGTCTTTACTCTCCCCTCTGTTTCAACCTTATGCCGCCCTGAGAGTAACACTCACTATACACCAAACCACCCACCCACCCACACACACATACATACTTACATACATACATATATAGCTACTTGCATATTCTAAGTTAGTTTTACATATGTTTTTGTTTCTTTTAATTTTTGTGCGAGTGGTATGTGTGTGTGTGTGTTGTGGCTGCCCTGCTTTGGCTCTCACCCACTCTCACTCTCCCAGCTGTTGTCGTCTGTCGTTGTGCGTGTGTGATGTTTGTGTGTGTGTGTGTGTGTGTATGTTTAGGGTTCTAGTGTTTAGTACAGGCGCGTCAAAAAGCTTTTTGGACCAACCTTTATTGCCATTTATGTTTGTTAAACATCACACACACACACACACACGCACTCATATACATTTTACGATCATTTCCCATTTTGTTCACACATTCATTATATTATTTAGAACTCTTTCCCCCACCTCCCACCCACCCCCCACAGCGCGTGCTAATGTTTTACTTTATCTACAAACAAAAAAATACGCATGCAGTTTTAAATTGTATTTTTAGTACTATGTATTTATCTCTTATATATATTAATATATATATATATATTTTGCTTTATTTTGGTTGACGGGACTTTTTATTTCTTGATATATAATAATTGTAAGATAGTTTTAAACAAAATTCGTCCATAATTAGGCAAACTTTTTGCCTACGCGCGCTCGCGTTTACTTACAATGCCCAGGGCCAGCGCCAGTTGGCATTCAGTTATAAAGTTTAAAAAAGTGAAATGATGGCGAGTTGCTGATGCTGATTTTCACCCTTGCCGCTGCCGAAGTCAATGCTCTCATTAAAAGCCTGTAGCCATTCCTTGGAATGGTGAGGTACACTGTTGTGGCTAATTTTGAAGCATTCGACGACTCCTCCACCACACCAAAGATATAGTACACAATTCGCCTGTCCCCCCCCCAGGTAAGTATGCTTCGCTCAACGGTATCGGTTGAGCGAAGTTAACACAAAAATGAAATAAATTTTGATATTTTAAGTTCATTTTTGTTAAACAATCCACCAAGCCAACAATACCCTCTCCTACATCAACTTTTTTCCCACCATCATCCCAAAAAATTTTCAGCATTTCCTGTGCAGGTAATGTACATAAATGGGGCCTCTTTACAGATGTTTATCCGAGGGTAAGCAAATAGTGTAACTGTGATGATGATATATTCCACCGCCTTATTTTTAAGTATACCATTTTTTTTATATATTTTGTATATTTTATTTTTCGACTTTAATTTAATTTTTGCATTCATATATTATTCGCTCTTTCCTCTATGTTTGAATTGAAACAGCGATTGCTTTGAAGCGTTGCCACAAACCAAAACAAAAAATATTTTATATGAAACAACAACAACACAAAACAAGACAAACCTGTTTTTTTTTTTTGTTATCTTTGATTTTGTATCTTTTCTCTAAAACGGTTGCCGCCTCCTAACAAATAGTTTCAAACCAGGTTTTTCCAAGTAGGGTTGTCAATATATTTCAAAATATCGAAAGCGATAATATCCAAATTCCCAGAAAATATTTTTGATATATCGTTATTTGAAAAACCTTTTCAAAATCCTCTTTGCCACGATGCATCGTGGTATAAACAATAACTCTTGGAATAAGCATTTATAGTGTTCGTTCCAATCGATCTATATAATAGAATATCTTTAGTTCAATTATATTTTCAAAAGTACCTAAGAATATTAATTGTGAAATTATTAATATTTTAAAATTTGAAGTATGTGCTGGAGCGATCGTGTTCAGCCTGGATGGGTGCTAATTTGTGATTTGATTTTTTGTAAAATAAACTGAAAATTATTCCCATGTGTTCTAGAAAACGCTTTCGACCCAATAACGACCCAATTCCCATACGATTTCGGTCGTTTTTGGTACGAAAGCGATTTGTAGAACACATGGGAATAATTTTCTCAACTGATTTTGTTCGCTAGACCATATTTTTGGAACCGATTTTGAAACATTGTTGAGTGCTAAATGTCTAATATCTAAAAAATCTACAAGTTATCGACATCAGCTGGCTTTTCTATTACAAATAGTTCTTATAATTTGGAAAGTGAAATATTGTAGGTAAAATACTACGAAGAATTCAAAGTGAGTTACCCAGCAAGCAAAGTTAGGAGCGCTCAAAACTATGTGTCTGAAAAGAGCCGAGCTTCAGAGCGTTTTTGGAGTAAACACATACATGGGAGCGTTTTCGGAGCACATTCAGTGTTTTCTAAGCAAGGGCTCATAAAAAGCTCTTATGTCTGAGCATATTCGGAGTAAAAACGGCGCTTAAAAAAAATAAGATCCTTTTATGAGGGGATTGAGGTGCCTAAAAAATCAACTTTTATGTGCCTTTTCTGAGGTTTTTCAATGCTTCATTGGGAGGGTGAAAGCACTTAGATCAGAGTCAGATTGGACTCAGAAATCTTTCACATTATGTGCGACCGTTTTCATAGAAAAAAACGCTCTTTCCGGACTCTTTTTTGGACACTATATGACTGTGAATGCTCATAAAAAAGTGTCAGAAAACGCTCAAATTGCTTGCTGGGTAGTTTCTTTTCCTACATTTTCTATTAGTCTTGAATGTTGCTGATCATTCTTAATCATCATTACGTTAAAAATATAAAGTTTTTGACATTAAACCACCACTACTTGGTGGTGGTCTGGGTTTTAAAAGTCAAGAGTGTTGTTCAAATATCGATTATTTATGTATGTTGATTTACCTGTTTGACAACTCTTCTCGCTTTCCAACAAATATATCGCTTGGACGTTGCTGTTTATAGCATCTACAAAGTTGCCCCCCTCCTCCCCTTGCCACCAAGCCCCTTTGGTTGTGTTAATGGTTAATCACCGTCAAACAATTCTCTAAACATACGTTCAAGTTCAAGGTCGGCTAAAATCATGTTTATATATATATATATATATGTGTGTGTGTGTGTTTTTAAAGAAACGAAGCAATAATAATAATAATTTTACGTTTTTGCATTTGCATTCTTTTCTTTGGTTTCTCTGGTTAGCTGTTTGTTAAGCCAGCAAGACAAAGATTTTTTTAAAAATTAAAATCATAAATCTGGTGAAAAGTCAGCTTTTTTTTGTGCCCTTTTAAGCTTTTTGTTTGGTATCCGACTACACCGTTGCTGCTGAGTTCTAACTAGAGCTCCGCATAATTGCGCATAATTGAGACACGAGATATATTTTTATATTTTGAGTATAACTGATTCGGCTAAGCGATCTACAGAAAGCAAATGTCATACATATTCGCTGACACTTATACTTGATGACATTTTTTCTCGCATTCATTTTTCATATTCCAACAGCAGCAGTAAGCTATTTATCGCTTGGCACAGATATTTCGTTTGTTTTTGTTAAAAAAGACTCGAGAGAGCAATAACGAACTGACTTGTAAGAATACAAGAGCTGATAACAAAGTCCTTTTGCATACAATGAGCAGATATAGACATCAACCCATTACATATATTGTTATTAGAAGCCCAGCACTTTCCACATACCATAAACTGGGAGATGTAGTTACCTTGAATACTTTAACATTAATTTTTGGTGTAATAAAATTATGTTCTATATTCACGCTGTGGAAAAAGCATAGTTTAATAAAACGAGCAGATAAAACTTCGATTCACTTAAGAATATCTGGCTCGAAGATCAGCGACCCGGAAAGCTTGTTTTACTAACCCCATTTGTAGGTTTTTGCTGTTGATCCCCACAAAAAAAAAGCTCAAGATCAATTTAATCTTTGCTGGTTAAAATGATCTTCTAAAAATATCAATTTTTTCATACTTAATATAAATAGTTTCTTAGACGTCTTCTTATAAATGTGTGCCTTGGCTGACTGCGTTGAGACGTCACGCAAGGTCTCGAGTTCGATCCCCAGACAAGTAATTTTTTTTTTTTTTAGAAAAGATCGTATTGATTTTTTTTATCATATCAAGTTAATCTTTGTCATATCAGAGTGAAATTGATATGAAAAAATGTGGAAATGACTGCCATTTCATATCAATTTTTTTCTCTGTGCAGTACTTTAGTACCCCTGTGTAGTTCCTAATTTTCTTTGTGTCGCTTGGAAAAAGAGAAGAGGACTGTTTAAGAATATTGGCGAAGCGAAAGGTTTTTACTTGGTTTTTGCTGTTGTAACTGTAGTTTATTCTTGGTCTTAGGGGTTTACTAATGATTAACTTGTATCGTAAAATTATTTGGGCAAATTTATTTTTAAACCTTACAAAAGTGCGCCCCTGTAATCACTGTTGAAAGACCTGTGTCTTGGCCTTGACCCAATTTTTGCCACCAAAGCAGCAGACACTCTCAGACAATAAAAATGCCACATGCTTTTGGTTCAGTGCAATGTCAAGGAGGAGGACAAATGCTTTTATGTAGACTGTACATCGATAACAACAATCACAATATGTGATAAAGGATAAAGTCACCAGTTTTCCCAGTTACCATTAAATTTTAGTTTTGATATTGTTAGTTCATTTCAGGGTGCCGAGATTATGCTACTTAAATTATGAACTACAGGATCTTTAAAAGAATAACTAAAATATTACATCACTTTCCGAGCAGTGCCTGATTAGTTTAGCAGTAACAACTGCATCTCATAGATTTTTGATGGGTGATTGAGGTCTGGTGATCCAATCCATTTCTTTGCTTTCTTTCTTCATACTAGCGTCTTCTTCGAAGGGTAGCAATCAAAATCCAATATATTGGTCCTACTTCATAGTAAGAAAAACAACCCTATTCCACGATAGAGCATGCTCCTTCATGTTTGTTTAATAGTTTTTGCTGTGAATTTTTGATTTAATTCTGAGCAGTGTTGCCAACTTTTGAGCATCAAAAAAAGCTGTTTTCAACGGGAACAAAAAAAAAGCTGTTTTTGAAACAAAAAAAGCTGGAAAAAGCCCATGATTTTTTCATATTTTCTCGAATATTTTATAATATTTCAATGATTTCATCTATTGTCCCAATCAAATGAAGATATATGATTGGTAATTTTTAGTCAAAACAACATTTGCAATGTCTTCACAACCCATATCTGTAAATATATGTTTTCAAACTCAACACCTTATACTTAGTATAGACCTTTGCCTTTCATTTGACCTGACTGAAGAGCTTACAAAACTTCAGTGTTAGGCAGATCGGCCTAGACAACATCTGGATCACTGAAAGCAGCAAACTCTATAAATCTGTTTCTGCCACCAGAAATTTTCTATGAAACTAATTGACAAACTAAATTATTAAAATGTATTTTGAAGCGTATGATTACAAAACGTATAAATGCTTAAAGATGACAAAGTTACGATTTGCTTACAAGTTTTGGGCAAATATTTTCATCAAAAAAACGAAGAAAAGATGTAAAAAGCTGAAAAAAGCAAAAATTCTTCGAAAAAGCCAGATTTCGCACCCGCTGTTTTCAATTCCCACTTTGAACTTTGAAAAAACCAGATCTGACGGGAAAAAAGCTGAGTTGGCAACGCTGATTCTGAGTTTGGAGGACGCCTGACGTAAGAGCGAGAACCTTTTCCACCAAACTTTACTCTCATCTGTCTATAAAATAAACCATTATTTTTGAGCTGGCCAATTTAGATGTTCCTTTGCAAACTTCACGCACTTGTCAATATAAATAAGTCTCGCGTTTAAAAGAAAAATAATGTTCTCTGAGACATGTAAATTTAGGTACTTTTTGAAAGGAACGAACCTTGAAAGGTTCGTTTACTCGCAGATCAACCAGTTGACTTCAAACTGGTCCAAGCATCCCTCTTTTGTGGTGTTTAAGGCTTTTTTTCTCTTAAAGCATTTAGGGGAATACTAAGCAATATATTAAATACCCCTTGTTGTAGACCAGCCTTAGTCACAAAGAGCGAGGCAAAAAAGTGAGAGTGTATTAGTGTGCGAATATAATGCGACGCAAAGCGGCTCGAACCTACCTTATTGAAGGCTAGGCGAGCACTGATTGGCTTTGCTTGATTTTTACTCTCTTTGCGAAGGGCTCGGCATGTGTTCGGCTTGTGTCTGTGTGAATTTGCCGAATGTGTTCGGCCGCCTGCGTCTTGGACGACAACGTCTGTTGTAGACCACATATGTGATAAAAAAAAAAAATCATAAAACATATGTGTATTTGTGAAACTTAGTTGTCCGGGCGCATTGTTGTTCTAGATTAAATATATAATTTATTGTTCGTGATAGTGTGAAACTGTTCTGAATTCTGAGTCTGTTTTCGGGATAAAGCGAGACTGTCACATTTAATTTGAAGGAACAATTATTTTCACAATTCTTCGTTAAGGTCTGTACTCAGATGAGATAAAACTTTTGTTGGACTTAATATAAATAAGGATGCTTGTTCAAAGCTGTTCGAAAGTGTTTCTATACATCTCATATGTATTGGGTCGAATTTGGGTCCTATTGAAAAATTTCGTGGTAATAGGCACCGCTTAATTGACCGGGCCACAGTATTCTGCGTGTATGTGTGTCTAAGTTAATATAGCCTAAAAACTATGTCTAAGATTATGTTAGTATGTAGACTTTGTAATTGGTAATCTGTTTATAATCTGGGATACTCCTTTTCTTCTTCTACCTCCCACTTCCTCCATTCCACCACCCCCTTAAACAACTTCAACTTGCATTAAAGTAAGCGTGCGACTTTAGGGCGACGTTTTAAGAGCTTTTTGAGTGTAGGAATGAGTCGTGTGGTGTGACTGCGAAATATGCTGATTGTGTTCGTTCTCTTTCTCTTTTTTGTGGCACCCAGATGATTCCGATTCATTGGAATTCCAACCAAATTCCTACCTAGTGCCAAAAATAATTGCAGTACGCGGCCAATCCAGGCATGGTGGTGGTGGTGTTGCTGCACATAGTAGAAGAAAGACATCAGCGAAGAAGCAGCAGCAGCAGCGGCGTTCCACCTCCTCCTCCACCAGCGGCTCCTCTTCCTTTAATTGTCGGACATGTAATCGTCGTTACCAAACTATGGCCACACTGACGCGTCATATGCGAAACGAGTGCAACAAGCCGAAGCAATATATATGCCACCTGTGTGGAAGAGGTTTTCATTATAATTTCAAGCTGCAAGATCATTATTTTCACACACACAGGCAGAAGGCCAACACTTGATCACACATAAACACACACACATACATCATAGGATCATAGTTTTTGTTTTATAATCAACTTAAATAAATGTACAACTTTTGTAGTAAAACTTAAATGTAGTTGGTTGAAGTGGCTTGTTATTGTGATCTTTGTCAGCGATCGTTTTAAGAGCTTTTTTCCTAGTTAGTTAGCAGTTAGTATGAAAGAAAGGAGTCTCTCTATTTGTCTTTCCCCTTCTCTCAATGTCCCAATTGCAGCCGTGTTTGTCGGCTTAAAGCCTCGTCTAGCCAGAAGAAAGCCCAACCAGATCCGGGCCTCCTACTCCACTTCCACACACACCAGATCCCGGCGCAAGCATAGCAAAGTGAACCCTTCTTCGTCGCGCAGGTAAATTGTTTAGCTTTCTCTCGCCTTGTCCAATTCTTCCTCTTGTATTGTTCGTATTCTTCTCCTCCAACAGTGGCGGGCAACAGCAGCAGCAGCCGCCGTTCCCTTCATCACCCGAGGCACCTTATGTATGCCAAACTTGCGGTCGCAAATATCAGGTGCTGGGCACATTGACGCGTCATATGCGCAAAGAGTGCAATCAGCCCAAGAAATATGTTTGCCATATGTGTGGACGCGGTTTTCATTATAATTTCAAGCTTCAAGATCATTACTACTATGTGCACAAGGGCATATTGAAGTTAGAGGAGCAGCAGCAAACAGGAAGAATATAATTGTTGTAATACTCAAAGAAATAAAACACAAAGTTTGAACGAGAGGTAATCAAGAACTTTTGCCATTGATTGGGTTAGGGTAATAGAATGAAGAAAGGAGGAAGGTAGAAGAGTGTGAGGAGCAGGAAAGCCCAAAATTAGAGGAACAAATATGTTATTGCTTTGCCTCAGGCATCCGCCTGAAAGCTACCGGCACATAGTGCAGGATTTTGCCAATAAATTCCTATAAATAGAGGCGATCAATTGTATGAATGCGTTCATAAAATTTAGCGCCTTTTTTGTGGGCATCTCGGTATTTCTGAGAGATATGCTTTGAATGTTTGTGTGTTGTGTCCGTGTGAGTGTTACCTGTCATTTTGAATATTGCCTATATAGCCTTCCGTCACAAAATTAAAGATGTTTTAATATCAGCTAGCCCAAATCGATTATTTCTCAAAGCAGCGGTTATTTCGACGCACAGGCAATTGCGACGTTTCAAAAAGAAAAACAAAATACAAATACAATATTTTTTTTTAAAGAGAGCGATTTAATTAAACGAATTCAAGTAATAATTATTCGGAAAGTATCTTCTTTAAGGGGGTATTCTAGTGTAGAGACATGAATTTTAGGTAATTTTTAAAGTGTCGTAAAAAAAAGCAATCATTATTTTTAGTATCCATTTTTTTTTATCAATTATTTATTAATGTTTCAAGAGTACAAAAAAAAAAAAAAAAAAAAAAAGTCGAAAATTTGAAAAACCGGGAGCCGATGAAGTGGGGGCGTCAAAAAATTGGCAGTTGAGTTTTGACATGATTTCAACCCTCCTAGTCATATGAAATGAAAAAATAAAAAAGATTATTAATCTGCAATGATGTCGCAAGAATCAGAACTAGCGATGAGTGAAAAAAATTTTTTTTCACAAAATGGCAACTGTTTGAAAAAAAGACGATTTTTTTTTTACCATTTTTTTGAGTTTCTTGAATTTTTTAAAAATGGTCAAAATTGAAATTTGCGGATGAGGCTAGTTCCAATTCTTGAGAGGTCTATAAAGAAGATTCTCTGAAACTTTCAAGTGAATCGGTCCAGTAGAACTCGAGAAATCGTGACAAATATATTGAAAAAGTCTGTTCTGAGAAAAACGCATTTAAAGTTTCGCGTAATGTCTTTTTGTTCGACTAGACCCAACCGAACCAGTTTGGAGGCCGGGTCAGTAAAATGTCTATAGCTCCGAAAATAATTTAAATTTTCAAAAATCCTCTCGTAGACATATTCTTAAATAGTTAAACTTTGAAAATAAAAAAAATAAAAAAATCGATTTTTTTTTTAAATTCTACACTAGAATACCCCCTTAAAATTCGAATGACTTGTAAAAATATTGATTTATGTATACCGCTCCCGTAGTCGATCTCCAGAGAAGGTCATCCAAAAAAGGGTGTTTGGCGCTGATAACGATATAGAATTTAAAAAAGGGGTCAGATTCTATTAGTGGATAAGTGAATTGATTGATTGAAATCAAAATTTCAATGTTTGGTAAAATTGTTGACAACGTAAACAAAAAAATTCAAATTTTAGACCAAAATTTTTAAGAAAATTTGTTCAAAAGAATATAAATAATTTTTGGAAATCTTATTCTTTCGATCAAACCCTATGGAATATATATCAGAAGATTTATTTCTAACTTAATTTTATTTCTTATTATCCTTTTGAAAATGAGATAAAATTACATTTTGATAAAATGCCTAAATTTTGTACGTTAGAGTTTGTCTCATAGCATTTTTTTTTTTAGTTCAATTATTTTTTTATTTGGTATTTTTTTTTTTTTTTTTTTTTTTTGCCATTTTTCGATGAATAGAGTTGGTGTTTGAATAAGGTTAAGAAACCTTAAACAGACAAAATTTAAATCAGTATTAAATTATCTGGTAAATTTTTTTTGTTATTTTTTAAATCAAAATTAACTTAAATTGTAAGCCAATCGTATTTTGGTTGGTTTCAATCAGAAATTAAAATAATGCTTGCATACTAAATTTGAAGTCGTAATCCCATTAATTTCGGCTGCAACTGTATTAGGTCGTGCGATTTCGGTCAGTGTTGTCTATGTATCTTTAAATTGACCGTTTCTTGATCTTATTCTAAAAGCTTTGGCAAGAATTAGGCTTAAGTCATGCGAGACAAATATATAGCCTTGATCCATCAACTTTTATTTATTTGCATATTTACCCACCATCACAGCTGGGCCCTTAAAAATGAGAGCGCTGCCACGCTTAACTTCACCTTAGGTTTTCTTTAAGCACGTGTGATACACGATTCTTTCAAAGCTCGCTTGCTAGGGTGAGCATCAATGGTGTGGAGTGAGTGGCTGGTTCTTTGAAATTTTAAGCAGAATTGTCGTGCTTCGCTTTCACTTTCTCTGTGTCTCTATCTTTGCTTTGCTCCAACATTTAATTGCAGGTCTACTTGAGTTGAGCTTAAACCAAATGTTTTACTATGAGCCAGCTCTTCCACCACAACAGCCACCACTACAACCACCACCACCACCACCACAACCGCCAGTTCCACCTATTTCGTCTTTATCCCCGCGACGAGGCAAATTGCGTGTACGTAAAAGGAAAATCCACAGCACACCTCTGCTACCACCCATGCCCACAGTGCGTAGCAGCTCGGCCGCAACACTGGCCCGGAATGCCATACAGCGTGCCGATGGCAAGTTGCAGTGTCCACAATGCCCCAACTCCTATACCAGACTGTCGGCTCTGAAACGTCACATTGAATTTGAATGTGGCATGTTGGAGAATTTCCGTTGTGAGGTTTGCGATGCCGGCTTCAAGCGCAAAGATTCACTGAATCGGCATTGCAAGGTCAAGAAGCATATTACCAAATATTTGTTTTGAAAGAAGAGAAATTATATATGTATAAAATATACAAGTATAAACAAAACTTTGTTTCAAGCAGCCAGGTGCATAGCAAGATAAGGTGGTTTCAAAAGTTCCCATCAACCAGGATATTAAGGCACACATACACTAAGAAAAATGATTCAAATAATTGGAAATTCGCCCAAATTTAAAGTTTTAATAAAGCTTAAGAAAAAAATATTTCTGCAAAAAGTTGTCAATCGGAAGAAGATTCAATGTCTGTTACCTTTTCTGTCATTGGTATGTAGGTAGAAGTCATATTACTCTCAGGCTGTTGATTTAGAATTTTTTTATTTTTTTTTTTTTTTTTTTTTTTTTTTTTTTTTAACAAAATTAAATCTAGTATACAATACTAAACTTAATAATAGTTTAACGAGCACTAGCTACCAGGACCTTCGACTCGTGATTTAGAATTGTGATACATCAATTGATCAAACAACAAAATTCCCTTTTTATTTAAAAATCGACAATCACGCACTTAGAGAAACATGTAAACAAATTTTTATACCAAAACTCTTGGGTCACTTGAGAAATCTTAAGTAATGACCACAGCTTAGCAGTGACCTAAAGTATACTTTTCGTCATTTCCTAAAAAATATTAGGTATTGTACTGTGTTTTCTACAAAAGAACTAAGAAATTGGAATCCTCTAATGCTTTTTCGACGGGCAAAGTCGATATAATTGACAAATGCAAAATGACTAACTCTGAACGCAAATCGTCAGTTGATGATAGGACCGGGAGGCCCTTAAAGGTAAAGATTAAGACTCGAAACCTGAAACGAAATTTTAACCGATATTTTTGGACCCGTAAAGAAACAAAACTCTGCATCGAAAAAGTTTTGGTAATAAATTGGATCTAAAATTTCCAGGTTTAAATTTGGCAAGGTTTTTTAAATTTTTTTTTAAAGTCTGTTAGAAACTTGGAGGTCGTACTAAGCAACTCTGAACCTCATTGTTCGTTGATTAGTTTTTCTAAAAAAATTTCTATATAAATGAAAAATGTTTTGTATAGGGCGAATTTCCCAATTTAAGTAATAGTTTTTCAGAGTGTAAATATTTAATTATAAACGTTTAAGCCTGCACCCAACACCCACACACCCACATTTATATGAACCTCCCCCCCCCACAAACACTCACATACACACACACATCAGAACAGAATATAAGCTCTCTCTGTCTTTCTTTCAATTTTTTTTTTTTAAATTTAAATCCACCTCTTTTCCCCTCACCCATTTCCCCTGCCTTGTTGCTGTGCATTTGTTTTTTGCCTGTTTGAAATTTGTTTTTGTTTGAAGCGATAATTCAAAATAAACAAAATTAATTTGATTAATTTTATGAAATATTTTAACCAAAAAAAAAAAATAATAATAATGCTTAAACTACTGTGAAAAACAGTAATAACAATAATATGGCATTTTTGAAGATGAGAAATCTAATAATTAATTGCTTGAGGTTAACACAAAAAAGCATGCACAAACAATTAACAAAAAAAAATACAAATAATTGAGAATTCAAATTGAGAAAAACCAAATATCAAGCTCAACAAAACAAAAACAAATTTCAGGCCTATCGCCAATATCGCCGCCGCTGGAAGATTCCTATTGCAATGGTGGCACACAACAGCAGCAACTGCATCATCACTTTCAGCCACCACAATTTGATCAATTTCAAGGGTTAATGACACAGCAGCAGCAGCAGGAGGAGAGCTTTACCTGTCCCCAATGTTATCGAACTTATCGACGTCATGGCACACTACGTCGTCATCTGCGTCAAGAGTGTGGCAAGGGCAAGAGTATGGTCTGTTCGGTATGCGGACATCGCACCAAGCGTGCTGATCATTTGCGTCAACATGTGCGTAAAAAACATCCAGAGATCGCAATGAGATCGCTGTTCAAACGACAACAAAGAGCAGCAGCGGCAGCCTCTTCGTCGTCGTCCTCTAAACCAGACATTGTAGATTTGGACGAGAGTGTGGATGATGAATTGAAAACTTTTGTGGTAGAAGACGACGATGATGAAGATGATGTTGTTGAGGAGGAGTTGTCGTCGTCAGCCAGTAGTTACTATCAGCAGCAGCTGCATCAGCAGGCTCTGCAACAGCTGCAACTGCAACAGCAACAGTTGCAGGCCTTAGCAGCGGCCGCTGCGGTGGCAGCAAGTGTAAATTCCAATGGTGGTGGGACGGGGGATGCCCCCCATCCGAAACTGTTGAGGCAGGAGTAGCAAAGCGGTATCAATTTGGGGTTTTAATTCAGCGATGCCAGTAAAATCGGAATGGCATGATTAGTAAAAGTAAAGCAAAACTTTTTTCTTTTATTGAGTGTCGACTCTAGAGATGAGCGCGGGACGGAAAATTTTCAGGGATCGTAAATAATGATTATTTTTTATTTTAAAATCAAAAAATCATCCACTTAGAATCGTCGTAGAAGAATTCTAATTATACCAAAATGATTCTTTTTCGATTATCTATGCAAATCCGCCATGATTTTTATTTTTATAAGTTTTAACTATATTCCTTAATTCTAATGATTATTTTTAAGTAATATTATAAAACTTAGGCGATAATCATTATTTTTGAGCGAAAAAAATACAACTCAAAATAATGATTATTTCGTGAGTTTTATTTTTTTCGCTCAAAAATAAAACTCAACAAGGAATTGTGACCTTATCATAAGAAACTTTGGTAAGTTAATGCATATCCTTAATAAGTGAAGCAAGACGAATCTGTTAAATCCAAATTAGGGATAAAAAAATTTTTTTGAAAAAAAGTTCCTTTTGATAAGGTCACAATTCCTTGTTGAGTTTTATTTTTGAGCGATAAAATAAAACTCATGGAATAATCATTATTTTTAAGTTTTATTTTTTTCGCTCACAAATAATGATTATCGCCTAAGTTTTAAAATATTACTTAAAAATAAGCATTATTGTGTGAGCAAATTAAAAAAATTAAAAAATAATCATTAAGTATTAAGTTTTATTTTATAACTTATAATGATTACGTTCCCTGAAAATTTTACGGGATGAGCGTAATTTGGTTTTATGATTCCCACTGGTATCGAAATATCATGCGGGTTCCGCCTTAATCGAAGAGCTATATTGGAATAACAGTTTCGTGCAAATGTATGTACGAATAATAACAACATTTTATGTTAATATTATCCCGAGAAACGGGTGGTATATCGAAGTCGGGCAGGGCACACTAACGCAAAAACTTTGCAAGATAGATTCCTTTATAATTTTAAAAAAGTTTAAAATGAGTGAATCGAACCCGAACCGTATACGGAAAGGTACCAATTAACCGATATTTTTGAACCGTGAAAAACCAAAACGTTCAGCCAGCTCCCTTTTCACTTTCGCTTCGTTCCCGGTTGGGCAATTGGTCCTAAACCGCAAAATGTTGCGAAAGTGATAGGGAGCCCGAGATAAGAACTTAGGTATCAATACGGAAACGAATAACGACATAAAGTAGAAACCCTAAACAGTAGTGACCTTGGGGACTGTACATAAAAGACTTATTTTAAATTATTTTTCGCGCCCATCTCTATACGACTCTTTGCTGTTGTATATTCTCTTTAATTTTACTTGTTCTTATTTTAGAGCTTTGGCAAGCATTAGTCTTTCTCAAAGAGAGGTATCGCTGTTTTAATAAAAAGACGCACTGACCATCTATCTTTCTTCTTTACTAATCAAATTAACCAAAGAGCGCGCAACATTATGGCTACAAATCTCGGGCATTTACTTTGCATTTTCTGGTCTGATTTTGTTAGTTGCAAGTATTTATTTCCAGCGCAAATCAAAATTCAAGTTAAGAACTAATCGAATAATATTAAAAATATACATATATATATATTTTGTAAATTCAAAAAAAAAAAAAAAAAAATTTAATAATAAAAATAAATATAATAAAGAATTTTTGATATACAAACCAAACCAATGGTGTGTTTTTTAATTCCCCATCATACCTCCCTACTCCTCCTCCCTCCCCCTGTGCATGAGATTCTTCCATTTTGTTTGTTTTGGTAAATAACAAATTAAATTTTTTTTTTTTTTTTTTGGTGTTTTAAGTTTAAGCTTACAATAAGGACGAATCATCAATGTAATGTTCTGGGTGCGGCGGTGCTAATCTTAAATTTAAGTTGTACAATCTTTTCTCTCCTACAAGCGACGACCAAACCCACCACCCAAACACACCACACCACACATTTCTTAGGCTTTAAGAAAAAAAAACATTTCAAAATCTTAGCACAAAAAACCCCTCAAAATTCTTACAGATTTAAGGACGCTGTACTGTAATTTTGCCACGGCAGTTGTAGCAGCCGCAGCCAGTAAAGTCAACAACAACACAAAGACGCCCGCCGCCGACAGCAGCAACAACAGCAGCAGCAGTGGTAGCGGCAACAACAACAATGCCATAGAAATTTGTGAGCCTGAAGTAACCATACGTAGAATGTACAAATGCGGAACAGCGGCAGCAGCAGCAGCAGCAACAAACACAATGCCCAGCAACAATCTTAATTGCAGTGGTTGTCAAATGTCGACAGCAGCAGCAGCCTCATTTCAGTTGGCCAATTTACTGCACAACACCAGCGGCAACAGCAACGCCAATACTAACCACATAATCACTGCAGCCGCCACATCAGCAGCAAAATCAGCCACACCAGCAGCATCATCATCATCCTCAAAGAAACCCAGCTTACAATTTCACTGCGAGTTTTGCAATTTCAATTGCACTTGGCGTTATGATCTAAAGCTTCATCTCAGACAGAAACATGGCATACATCAGCTTAAGAAAGTGTAGTGAGGGAGGGTGGTCATAGGACCATTGTGTCAGAGGAGTCACGGGAATCTCTTGAAAAATAAATTCTAAATCAAACAGATTTTTCCAAGCTGCATCAAATGTAACAAAGAAATTCGTAAATTTACATAGACACGAGCTAAATGTTTTTTTTTTTTATTTTTATTTGACGGATAGTGCTATGTGGGAGATGAGAAATCGGTTCTAAACGTTAAAGCAAAGCTTTTCTCATTTGTTGTTTTAAAGGTTCTTGCTCTCATTTTGATGCGCAAAGTCCCCTCCATATATACTTAACGTTGCCCTCCCCTTGTGAGTGGATGTCCTCATATTCCTTATATTAAGGACTGTGTTTTTCTGTTTCTTTTAAAATACTGGATTTTAGTCTGATATGAACAATTTTTGTTATTAAGAGATATATATTTATATTTAATTCAATCAGCTGAACCATTAACTTTGCTTACCCAAAAACGGTCCTTTAGTCTAAAAAGGCATACACTGCCAAAAAAAATTAGAAGCTCACTTACACTGAATGGATATTTTTTTTTTTTTTTGTTATTCAAACAACGTATATTTTCATATATCTCGATATGCATTACATTTTTGATTTAATGCGGCAAGAATTGCTCAGAAGTTTCATTGTCATTGCTTTAAAATGAATTTGAATGGATTATATAAAAAAAATTGTTTTTTTTTTGTTAGGAGTAGAAGGTTTTGCAGGGCTCGTGTATGTGTGAATCTTGATTATTAGGGATTCCCGTGATTACCACTGGGGCAGCTGTAGTAAATACGAACTAACCTGGCTGTTAAGTTTGATTTTTAAGCAAAATGTGAAACTTTGAAATGTTGTTGTTGTTGTTTAATTCTCCGTTTAAGCCAAATGAAAAGAAGTTAAATATATGTGTACAATTATTTATTGAATTTGAATTATTTATGAATTTTGCAGAGCAAAACCCTTAGATGTTGACACTAGTATTTACATTTCTCTTTGTATTTAAATTTGTTAATTTGTTTTAAAATTGATTTCTGTTTATATAAAGCGTAGAAGTAGAACTTTGCTAAGTTGTTCGTTTGATTTTGTAAACTTGATTTAGATATTTTGAATTGTATTAGTTTTTTTTTATAGCACCAACAACTCTCTTAACTTCAACTTTTAGCCTAAGTTTAACTTAAAATTCAACTGTATAGGGATTAATCAACGCGATTTTCTACCAAGCAGAACTATGCTATGGCTTAAGTTACGATTAAGACATTCTGAATGAATGTTTATGATTTTTCACACGTTTTTTTTTATTTTCTTTTCATTTTCATTTCAAAATCAAAATCAATCCCCCCAATTCACCCATAAACCACATAATTGCACACACACATCCATCCCAATCACTAACCCTTCGAACGTGCAGACCACAAGTATGATTTTGGACACGGCGTATTTGGCAGCGATCGTGACCAGGACCTGGATGGCGGCGGTGGCAGCAAGGAGCGCTTCCATTGCGCTGTATGCCAGAAGAGCTACCTGCGCAAGCGTCATTTGCAGCGTCACATGCGCGATGAGTGCATTGGTATACCGCCGCGCTTTAGCTGTGACTTTTGTAGCTCACGATTCCGTCGCAAGTATCATATGGTGCGGCATTTGGTGTCCAAGCATGGAATACCTCCGGCCATTGCTCAGCAGACCACAGGCAGTGGTTCGCGGAGCAGCAGCAGCGGTGGCGCCCAGGGTCTAGATTTGAAGCTATTCAGCAGCGATTGTGGCGCCAGTGTGGGTAGCGCGGGCTCTCATAATGGCTGTGAGAGTCCCATACCGGAGAATTTGTCGCTGCGCAAAGAAAACTATGAGAACGAGAACTTGCCAGAATCGCGTGGGTCTACACCGCCACCTCATATTATGCCCATACCCACCTATGGGCTAACTGGAGCCATTACCGCCATATCAGCAGCGGCTGCAGTGGTGGAAGAACAGGCAGCGGCAGCGGCAGCAGCTGCAGCAGCAGCCGCAGCAGCAGTTAAAAACAACAATGAAATAAGCACTGTTACTGCAGTTGGTGAAGATGCTAGTGCAGCGGGAGCCGACGAACAGGCCATCAAACCTGAACCGGTTACACCTGGCAAGGAACAGCATCATCTGATGGAGGAGTGGAACATGAAGCTGGGCCTACAAATCATCTCGAATTCATTGCTCAAGGAGCGCCTAATGAACACCATGCCATTTGCGTATAACAATAATTAAGAATTTTATGCAAAACCAAACTCAAGGCGTCGTCAAAGTATTTTAATTTGTCCGCAGGTATAGCCAATCGTTTTGGCTTAACATCCCGTAATTTGTATGAATCTCAGCTAAGACATTCCATTTGAAAATCAATTTATATTTATTTGTATGTGTGCGAAAGAAATGTGTCTTAAAAACCACTTTATAACAATGTTACTAATGCACTATCTAAACGAGGCAGCAGCAACTCAGCGGCATGTAAATGTGTGTCATTACGAACTGTAGCTGTCTCGTTTAAGTAGTGTTAAAAAAAAATCAGCAAACAGAATTTGAAAAAAGCTCTTAAACGTCACGAATTTGTAATACCTAAGTCCTGCCTCCCTTCCCACCCCTCGTCCCCTCTAAATGTTAGTTTGCTACGACCAAATCAAATCTCTTTACTACCCTGATGAGTAATCAAAAATTTGATAAACCAAAAAAAAAAAAAACAAATACTCAGACAAAAAGTTGTATCTAATTTAATGTGTATTTATTTAAGCACCTATTCCAAATGATATGCCACCAAATTTGTATGCTAGATTTTAAGTATTTAAAAAAAAAAAAAAATTATTTAAACAGACCCGAAACAATTTTTATACTATTCATTGAATAAATCAGAAAAACAATAAACCAACTAGATGTATTTACTACTGGCCTACCACGACGCCCCCGCAGCCCTTTATCTTTTTGTTTTGGTTTTCGTTTCGTTTGAGGTGCCAGCAAAAATCGAATTGTATCGAATTTCACTAACCTATTTTTATTACTAAATTTCTTTTAGATATGTGTACGTACTCCAACTACTACTTCTTCTACCTACTAGTCGGTGTAGAACTAGGCTTGCCGGCTCTCACTCACTACTACTACTACTATCAATCTATCTGTTCTTGCGCCTCTCTCAAAATGGGTTCAACACCACCACCACCACCACACACACATCTAGCATGTTCTACAAAAACAACAACAAAAACTACATACACCTAGCGTTGGCGCTGCGTTTCTTCTTTTGGGTGACTCCTAATCTTCCTCCTGGTGTGTGTTTCATACATATGGTGTGTGTGTGTGCGTGTGCTTTTGTGTCTTGTCCATTTGCTGAGCTTCTCTACATATTTTGACTTATTGATATTGTATTTGTGTGTGTCTTTTTCATATAAACAAAATAAATTTATTTAACATTTGATGTTTTTTCTTACACAGCCTTTATATAGCATTTAAGTGTATGTGGGGATATGTTTACAAATTTTTACTTATGTTTTACCCGTCATTACATATATATATATATATAGATAATTTTTTTGTTAGTTCTGGAATGCCTTTGATATGTTTTTTTTTTATAGTTTAAACTAAGTGATTTTATAATAATATTTATGTTTTTATTTTTTTTCGTAGCTTATAGCCTCTTTGACTTGCTCAAAATATCAAAACAACAGAGATATCAGCATTTAAAACATCATATCATAGATCCGAACACAAACAGTCTAAATTTCATCCTAGTGTATATTCACTAAATCAACAAATATGTCAAATTCAAACCATAAAGCGCAGAATAGTAGGTGGATAAAATAGAATAATGGAAACAAATTGGAAAATGGAAGAACTCTCAGTATTAAACTCATGTGTATATCGGACTTATTCTGAGGTGTTTTGGAAATCATTAACGTATAAATCCTCGATTTCGTCTGATATAATTCAAATTAAAACAAAATTTATATATTTGAAGAGTTATGTTCAACTAGATCAGTTATGCCCACATATAAGCCTCATTTTAAGAGTAAGCGACGTTAAAATAAGAGAGATAATTTAACAACAACATAATAATGTCTTTGCTTTTACATTTTGACGCTTTTGCGTTATGCGATGCAAAATACTCAAAACTTTTGAGTATAACTTTTTCCTTATTATAGAAATAATTAATTGATATATTTTTTATTTTTTTTTTGCTGTTCTACTTAAACGAGGACAAAGTTTTCGATTGTTGAAGCTTACTTTGATCGAAATTAATGCAGATCTCAATTGATTATAAAACTTACCAAGCGATTCGATAATGCCTTGACTATTTTGCGTCTAATTTATGTTTTGAATTTGAGCTAGTGAATATTCCTTAGTTTTATTTATCACAAATCAATCAAATCATTTCCTTCACTCACCACAAACATCCACTTGCGTTGTCCCCCCACGCCTGTCTTTCTCTCTCTTCTTTTCCCCCTCTGGCGTATATTTTTCTTACAGATTTTGTACTAACCTGGTATCAGCATGCTTGCGATCAATGTGGCAAATCCTATAAGACGCGCAAGAGTCTCAGTCGCCATCGTCGATTTGAGTGCCGTTTTACTACTGAGCGGCCCATCTTTCAGTGTCCCAGTTGCAATTATGCGGCCAAACGTAGCGACAATCTGACCAAGCATATAAAAACGCATTTTGCCAAAATGAAAAAGGATTTTTTACCTTTGGCATTCCAAATGCAGGCGTCCAGCAAATGGGAAGCAACGGCTTAAAAAGACAGCATAAACCAACTGTCCACAATTTTCTGTTAAGTTTAAGTTGAGAAAATGGTCCTTGGCAGGGCTGTGAATTGAAAAAATCATTATCATAACCATTTTTTTTGTTGGGTAATCAAATATTTCATTATCATTACATTTGATAATACAAAATAATTGTAGTAATTTCAGCAGCAAGTTTTTAATTGATAATAAAATTTGTTTGTTACCCAAAATGGTAATCGTAATGGTAATTTAAATTTACAGCTCTGGTCCTTAGTTTATAGTTTGGCGACAGACGACGCACTGCAATGCCTTGTCCACATTTCTTATTTTATTATTTTTTATATATATTTTTTTGCTTGATTTGGTGCCTGCTTTCACTTTTGCATAAATTTAGTAATTCATGCAAATTTCATACAATACGTTACGGCTTGGCCCTTTTGCTGGGGTTGAAGCTAATTTAAAAGTCAAATACCTTAAAACTTATTTGCATTGCAGCCGTCGTCGTCATTCGCATTCGTATTTAGATTTAAGTTTTGTCCCTAAACTTTTTTTTAAAGCATATTTATGGTTCAGCTTATGGTCTCTTATTTTATTTAAGTTTAAGTCGAAAAACAAAACAAAAAACCAAAGAAACTCAAACGAAACACCTAAGTCAAATGCATTTAAAGCAAATTTAAAAAAAAAAAAACTACTGAGAGTAGGCACAGTTTCGAATACTTTGCATTCCTAAGAAGTGAAAAACGTAGACTAGTTCCGGCCATGCCAAATAAAAAAAAAAAACAAAACTTAAAATTCCAAAAATTTATTAAGAGTTGGCTTAAGTTGAAAATCATTATGATGATGAGCAGTAAAATCTAAGTTCCTTGCTAGGTAGAGATGGCATATACAATTAAATGGATCTCAACCAAAAATACAAATGAAATGCAACCACAGTACAACTACAAGAAAAACCAAAAACAAAACAGCAAATAGTTCAAATATATTTACAAAGAAAGAAAACAGCCAAAACAGTTATGAAATCGTATACTACTACCTTACTATATGCCCATGTGAAACGAATTTGTGAAGATATTAAGCAAAAACCTAAGTAAAACGTCAACTTTAGTTCGACCATAGAGTGGGGTCATATGAGTGTCTTATACAACTAAATGGCAAAATAAAGAAGACAAAACAACAACAGAAAGGCTTAAGGACAAAACAGGCACAGCCTGATCCGACCATACACAGTTTGCGTGGCACCACACTTAAAGTTTTGTTTTAAACATTTTTAAAGCTTGGTAATTTTAACCTATTGCTTCACATATTTCGCCATAACTTCCGTAATTCCAAACCGATTTTTAAAAGAAATATACGTAAGCACAGCTAATAAATGGGCCTACAAACAAACCCCTAATTAGTTTTTACTTGTAGTTAATCGATTTCTAGTTATCTAGCTGGATACTTTAAAATTTCTTTCCATTTTATTTTTCCAAAAATGTTTTCTTTAAAAATTTGAGAAAAACAAAAAAAAAAAATACATTAATCAAACAAGCTAACGTTAAATAGTATACCCAAGATAAATTGCTTACATAACCCTCTTTCAGTTATCTTTAAAGCTTCAACTTAAAATACAAGATTAAACTTTGTACTGATTTGAGTTTAGCGTTCCAAAGTATTGGATATTTTGGGTGCAAAATAGTGTAATCGTCTGCATTCACTCAATATCAAATGTTCTCAATTTGAATATTTTCTTTTTCGAGCACACAAATATATTTTCACCAAAATGTGCTCACAGATTATGTCCTAGGAGTACAATTGCTTGATTAAACCATTGAGTCATTGGAACAGCACCAAGTAATTACCGGTTTTCTATATTACTTTCCTATGGCTGTTGTTGTTCATCATAAGATTTTTTCCATTTGCCTCAGCGATCACTTCACTCGAGGTAGTCCAAAATAAGATTCACATGATCCCACTCTATAAAATTAGTTATGTAAGATTTATTTATCCATATACATATTAATATATATAACTTTTAAAAACTATTTTTGATAACTAAATATTTTTATAACCATTTACTACATATACATATAAATATATATATATATATCTATCAATATTTTTGTAACTGAATAAACTGCAAGAAGAAAGAAATTGTTTTTGATGTCGTCAGCCTTCGCTCTTAGGGTCTCTCTCTCTCTCTCTCTCAAACTGGGCTAGAAAGTATTACTTTACATATTTCATTACAGCGAGTATCCACCTCATCAATCAATCATCTTAAAGTCATCATCCACAGCGCGCCTCATTCAAAAAGCAACTGTACCAGCCACTAGCTAGCTCTCTGCTCACGCTTCACCATGCCACCACGCCCACACTATACATAATACTACAAAACACCCCGCAAAAACGAACAAACCAAAATGCATACCACACACTAACTGTAAATATCACATTTTTTAAATTAAATAATTATGTTTTAGGTTTAAAAAAAAAAAACAATAACTTAATGTTTTAAAGAAATCTTGTTACTTCACTTCATGGTGAAATTTACAAGGTGAAGTCATGCGAGCTCTCTGCCTCTAATGACTTCACCTTGCATAATTCCATTATGCTATACTCTTTTCTACTTTGCTCTTACTCTCTGTCTCTCTCTCTAGTTGTTTAAGCCTTAGCTTGTTGATATTATTTTTTATACAGAACTCATTTCGAAATTCTCTCTTCTTATAGCTCCCAGCAGTTATGCCTCCAACTCCAGCCAAACGCCACCACCCACAACTAGTTCGGCCCATTCGTTAATACGTGATTATTGGTATGAGCTTAAATTTTCGGATTTGTTCAAATTCATAAATCCGGATGGACGATATCAGTGTCCCAGATTCAATTGCCTGAAGAGCTACAAGGATGCCAGTTCATTGCAACGACATATCAGGTGAGTTAGACGAAGTTAGTGTCTGTCCTGACACCACCTGACTTTCTCCCTCTACCCACAACAGATATGAATGTGGTGGACAGAAAAAATTTCGCTGTCTGATGTGCGGCAAAGCATTTTCACAAAGCTCCCACCTAAAGCGACACCTTGAGTCCGGTGTCTGTGTCAAATATTACTTATGAGATAATGTTTTCTTCAAAATCAAATAGAATAAGCGTTATCCCCCCAAAACATATACCACAACAAGAACAAGAACAACAAGAACAAAAACTATATAGAACAATTACAAATAACAACAACAAAACGAATTTATTGGATGCCACATCATTTATAAACAACAAAAAAAAAAAAAAAAAAAAAAAAAAACAACCAACCAATATAGAATTATTGTTGAAACTGAGCATAGAAAAGCATTAAAACTAGTTAAAGAAAGATAAAAAAAGCATAGCTATTACAAATATTTAACAACAGCTAGAACAACAATATACATAGTTACCAATGCATACATATATATACCATATATAGATATATATGTATACAGGCAGTCGTGGACATTTTATAGAATTTTAGTAAAATGTAAGAGGCAAAAACAGACACGCAAGGAAGCTAAGAGCAAAACATTTTAGTCAAACTAACCAAAACTACGTAATTTTAGTCGAAAAAAAAAACAAAACAAAACAACACCTTAGTGAAATTAACAGAGAGCAGAAAATAATCTACCATAGAGAACCAAACAAGAAATGCATAAACATAACATGGAAAAATACATATAACAAAAACGTACTGTGTTTATTTGTTGCCAAATATATATCTATATATATTTCTAATATAATTAATACCTATTTGTTGTTATACAAAATGCCAGGCAATGTTTGATTAACACAAACAATAACTAATACAAAACAAAAAAAAAAAAATCTGATCAATTTCATAGACGCTAACAAAGGATACCAACTACCAAAAGTACAGAGATCAAATCATATGATAAAAATTCATCAAGAAACAAATCAAGAATTGCAGTGCAACTTTAGAAAAAAATTCACTAAACTCTTGGGGAGATCATTATTACTTATTTTATATTTATTTCATACTAAGAGTCCTAGAAGTCTCTCATTCCATCGGCTTATAGAGTAAACGTAGTTTGGAAACAATTCAAAAAAAATTTGCTCAAGGATCAAAAATCGTGGCAGCGATTTAGTTGGTGATTAAAATCGTATAATTTATGTACACCTGAATTTTTTAAGGCTACCATAAAAAACTCGTTTACAAGATGGGTTCAGTACAATAACTGTTTTATTTTTGATGTTACCATCCTCACACCTTGGTACTAGTAGTAGTATTCCGCAAACTACAATATAAAGCTGCCACAGACACAATCAGTCCTTAAATTGGATTTCGCCACAGACGAAGCTTCTGCTTACTCGCCATATTTATTGAAACTTAAATAACTAGTGAAGTAAATCCATAAAATAACCGACTTTAACTTTGAAACCAGGGCTGCAAACCTCCGAAATTTTGGAAAAGGTTCGGTTCGGAGGTTCGAACCAGTGAGGAATCTTTGGGTTCGGTTCACGGACCGGTTCCTGGATCCTCTGAACCCCAGGTTTGGGTTCGAACCTCGGTTCACTTAAAAAAAAATAATATGAAGCTTTTATTTTCGATTAATTTATACGATTCAATTAGTTTGATCATCTATTATTATATAATATAATATAGGCGACCTTGCCTTGTTTAAGGTAATTCAAGTCCCGAACTTTGGATTAAAATTTCAAGAAATTTCATAAAATCTGGAATCCACCATCAACTGACATTTGTTGGGATTGATTTTAGTCCGGATTTCCTGGAACTGTTATTTTCTACTAATTCTTACATTATAAGAAACAGATTTTGGTGTTAAAAATGCTCGTACAACCAAGTTAGAAGAATATTTTTAAAAGCCCTTTCCAAATAATTACATTTTTCGATGTATATTCTCTTGGACAATTTTCGAAGGAATCTATAACTTCATTGCTTTCTATTGATCTTATATACAACCCTTTTTTACAGTCAGTCGTAGAGCCATTTAAAGATAAATTTTTAAATAAACATATCAAGAATTTCCTCCGGCTGAAAAATTACTTAATATTGTGAACCGAACCTTTTTTTGAATAAGTGGTTCGGTTCGGGTTCACGTTCAAGGGATCAAAAATGTAGAAGGTTCGGTTCGGCCAATTTAAGAAACCTGAACCGAACCGGTTCTTAGGGGTTCGGTTCAGGACCGGTTTGCAGCCTTGTTTGAAACAAAACTTTAACCGGTAGTTAGAAGTTTTTGGGAACCGGTATTAAACACTGGAAAAAAACGGAAATGAACCGACACGTCGTACCGGTATAGTTTAAATGGTTTAACCTCAGGCAAACAGTTTATTTGAAATTTTCAAGCATAATAAAAGTTTTTTGTGCTGTTCCATCTTGAACAATTAAGCTTAACACCAGGGATGGATACCGGTTCTGAAGTAAAGCATTCGAAACCGCTAACTTGTGTGTATTTTACAGGAGTAAAATGTATTATGTTACCTTCTTTGTTACTACTTTCTGTTGTAGGTTGCCTGCCCACTTTGTCCAGATTTAAGTTCCTTTGAATGTTCAAAGTAAGTGCGAGCGACCGGGGACTTTTTAAAGCCTACCCTCAGTATAGGTTGTTGTGGGTATAGAAGCAAGACAGAAAAATACACTGTCAGTACGTAGTCGGCCCCATAACGCATGAAAGGAACTTTTGAAAAAGCTATAATGATCTCCCCATATGGAATTAGTGGAATTTAGTCTAAATCTTATTTGCTATCGCTGTGTTGTTATATGTCAATGTGAGTGTTTGTTATTAAACAAAGTAAAATGTTGTTAGAGAATGAAGTTTTTGAAGTTAGTGTGCAGAGGCCACTCGATTTGTTGGTTCCAAGAACAAGAGTTTATATACACACAAACATATTCATATACATATAAAATACACATCCACATATACACAAAATATATACACATAACTACGTATGTAAATGCTAAGTTAGCAAATGTTGTCTGTTGTTGCATAGAAAAGGGAAAAGGATGATACTACTACTCACTAATGAAAATAGCCAGAGAATTACATTTGTGTTGCAGCATTGAGTTTGTGTGTGTGTGCCAATTGGTTAATTTGTGCCATTTAAATACTTGAAAACTCCACCAAAAAAAAAAAAAAAACCTGAAAACCTGAAATAAATTCAATGCTGCAGCCGCCGCCTCCCTTCCCGGAGATCGAACACATATACTCATCAAATAAGCATAAACTTACTTACATATATACAAAATGTGTTGCATTCAAGTTGTTTCACTTAAATTTTTTAGTTAGTCTTTGTTTTAGTCAAATTTTTATGGCAAAATGACATGAGCATTAAATAACAAAAAAAAAAAAAAATAAATAAATAGAAAAAAATACGCTAGAGCTATACAATAAGTTGTTAAATTGCATACTAACGAGTAAAACAATTGCTATGAGTGCCATTAAACAAATTTAAATGTAATAAATTATTGAAATTATACCATATGAAATAATAATAAACAAAAAAATTATAAAAAAAAAAATAATGCAAAACAAAAAAAAAGTTATTTAAGCGCAGCCAACTAAAAATTTTACTTTTACTCTGTACATTTGGCCGTTCAAAAATGTGTGTAGAATTTTTCACGGGCAAAAATGGTCTAATTTTTTTTTTATCTTTCACATTAATATTTAGAAAAGTATAAATTTCTGCTGACTTTAAACGTTTACCAGTGTTTCTCGAAACTTAAAAGAGATCGAAAACAAACAGAAAACGTTTTCTCTCTTGCTCAGTTTGGAACATTAAATGTATTTTTAACGAAAGAGCGTTAAATCATTTAAAGCAACGTTTGTTTGACTGCTAAAGGTTTGATATTTTGTTCATTTACGAACATTTAGCAAATCTTTTATTAAAGACGGGGTTTGAGCCTGTTTGTGAACAAATAGAATAGGTTTGTTAAATTCAAGAATTTTTTTTTTTTTGCAAGGTTTTTTGTTTTTAATTTCCTTCACCGGATCATGATCTTGACATTTTAAATTCATGACCTTCCGAATCTTTGACAGTTCAAAATAAATTGTAGGTTCCCCACAAAAAGCACGCCTAAAAATCAAAAAAGGCACTTCATGCTCAAAATACACAAAAACTCAAAAACTTCAGGCATCACCTCATCCTTTAGTATCAAATATAAATTGTGAATTTTTACAGTCGTGTGTATATTTTCCGAATTGTTGCTTCCCTATCAGTGAGTTGTATTAACTTATTAACCCCCTAGACAAAGAATGCAAAAATATAAACAAATAAACAACGTCTTGGTCTACAGTTAAGAAAGTTATGCAAAGGTGATATAGATCCCTACATTCGTTTGAACAAAAATTGAAAACTTACAAGCCAAGATAGAGGAAGAGAGACAGAAGCAATATAGTTATATAAAAGAATCTGTCCGTAAAATCTAATAAAAAATATATAATTTAAATCGACCAAAAAATTATGAAATATTACACCGGCTTAGCATATCTAGTGCTCAATGTTAGTCGCTTTAAATCCCGGGTACGAACCAAAACCTTGGGCTTAAGTCTTTTACGAAACGGTCAACAAAACCGAACCTTAAGATTTCGCTTCCCATGGATACCGAATCGGATACCTTTAAACGATTTTTTTCTTAGCCCTTTCTTTGGTCTCAAGTCAAGAGCTGGCATTTTGGTAATTCAAGTTAGATTCTGATTTTGCTTAGATGAAATTAAATTCGAAACTTAAATGTTCACACGCAAAATTTGAAATGGAATTTGGAATTTTTAAACGGCCATTTAAATACATATACATACGTAGTTAGGGCAGAATGTAATATAATTAATTTGATTGTTTTTAATATTGTTTGTTGATTGTTGATAGACATATTTGGTTGCAGATGTGAAAATACATATAAAAATGGACAGTACAATAATAATACGCATTAAACCATTGACAAGTTGAGCGGTTGAACTCGAATTAACTAGACAAATTATACAGCACTTTCTCACCACTCTCCCCTCCCCCTCCAAACTACTACTATTACTAACCAAAGGCAAATTTTCATTACTTTTTAAACAAATGGTTTGCTTCAATTTGGTTTTAAAATTAGCTGAAATGTGCAATAATTAGTAAAAAAATGGTTGGCAATTTGTCTTGTGCGACTATTTCAAGTCAATTTCAACAATTATTATAACCCAAAATACAAAGCGAACAGGACAAATTGCTTAAAAGATATTTGTTTGTTAAACTAATTAACTAAGACCTTGTTAGCTAAATTATTCTTTGTTTTTTGCTGTTAAAGCTTAGACTAATTGTTTAAATAAAACACATTTTTTTTGTTGCATTGTTTTTAATTTAATGTTAACACACCTTTTTGGTTTTTATGTTCATTAATTTAACTTGTTATTGTTATGATTAATATTTATCCTTAGGTTTTAATTAACAAAATAGCCTAAAGCAGCATAAGTTACAAAATAATGATGAACAAAATATACTCCAAAGAAACCAACCAAAAATATATATACAACATACATACATATACATATATATACAAGGACATATACATATACCTTAATATATACAATATATATATATTAAACTGAACAGAAGAAATACAACGTTTTGGAACAAAATTGCCATATTTAGCAGAGCAAATTAACAGACACATAAAACAATAACAAGCAACAACAACAAAATATATAAAACTGTAACACAAACGAAAGTTGTTTATTTTTTGTAGAGTAATATATTACAACAGAAACCAAGTAAAGTGTTTATATAAATATATATATATATATTGATATGTATACATACATATATATTTATTGTTAAACGAAACCACGGAAAAGGCGAAATTATGAAACAAATTTATATACAAAACATAAAAAAAATGATGAAGCTGATATTGTTAGTACCTTTAAAAAAAAAAAAACCAAAATGAAAACCAATTAATAATAATAACAGTAGCATTAAAATCCACATAATAATGATCATAAAATTGAGATTCTGTTGAAAATTTTGTGAAACAAAAATTTAAAAAATTGTTATTTTTGCAAAAATGAAACAAAAAACTGAACAAAAAGGCATTATATATATATATGATGGAATCGTTTATATACAAATGTTTGAATTTGATGAAGTGTGGTAACAAAACCGTAATAAAGATTGATATTGAAATGTTGAAACCCCAAAAAAAAAAGAAAAACAAACAAAACAACGATGTTTTTATTTAGTGGGGAATATTTAGACTAACGATTCTTTGACATTTTAATTTGAAATGATTTTTATATAATTTCAGATTTATGATGTTGTTACCAAAAGACGTTTATTTCGATCTCAACTTCATACACTAAGTCAGCGATGACCGTTTATAGTGCGTGCGTGCCTATTGTGAGTTTGAAATGGTAAAAGAAAGCAACAAATCAACAACAGAAGGCCTATACAAACAAACAATAATCGGCAGATGGTAATGCAAATTTCGATTAAAGATCTTTGCATTTCGCTCAGTGCACAGCACACCAATTCATTCAAACAACTGAGCGCTCCTTTTTTGTGGGCTTTCCTGAACTAAGTATGCAAAATGTCAAAATGTACAGTGGCCCACAGCTTAAATGACCCAAGGTGTTCATAAATCTTAAAAACGTTGTTAAAAACAAGTGCTATTATTTTCCCAAAAAAAATATTAATGAATCTTTTTTTAAATTTTTTTTTATATTAAAAAACTCTCTTAATAGCATACAATGGAAATTTGCTAGTTTTCAGATGAAAAAAACCAACATTCAAAAAAATTCAATGATGTTTTATTTTTTTTTATCTTTACGTTAACGTAAACACTCCCATTTCATACTTTAGGGACTCTACTTTCTAAAATGTTTGTATATAGCCGTTTGGTTTAGCCTTTAAATAATGGTTACTTTGATTCTGGGATCAATTGACTCTATTGAACTCTACTTCATATGTGAAGACCTTTTATGTTGGCGACAATTGAAGTTATTGGAGTTTGGTCGTTTTTAACCAAAAGAGTCAGGTCAATGGAATACCATTGCTACCGTAATGTCTTAGTAGACGGTACTACCTGCCACTAAGCTCAAGTTTCACTTTAATATAAACTAAATAAAAACTGTGGCAGCTGGTAAGAATTAATTTCACTCTGTTCTTCGTTTAGTTTAGTTATTTATCTTTCACGGTATCTTAGATTGATATTTTTGTAGCTATATTTATTATCTACTGCTCTTCTATCCTATCACTCCGCCATCTAATTGAACTGGTAGTTGGCTATATAAGTACGTAAAGCATTTTTAATGCATTTTCACGCATTATAAAATCTAGAACGATTTTTTTTTGTGTTGCCCGATCTCTATAATTAACCTATTACTTTTCTTTTTCACCATTTTAGAGAGCGCCTGGAGCTTGTCTATGATGAAGTCTATTACATCGCTGAATAAAGTGGCTCAGCTGGAGAATCGAAGTTCAAGTTCGCACATATGTCCGCGTTGCGACAAGGCATACACCTATAAGAAGAATTTGTCGCGACATTTGCGCTATGAGTGCGGTCGACTGCCTACGGAAAAGTGTCAGCATTGTTCATATGTGGCACGCTATAAGCATAGTCTCAACATGCACATTAAGACGCAGCATCCAGAGTATTTTAATGAAAATCAATTGGCGGTTGGCTTGGCGGCTCGCGACTGGTTTGAATCGGGTGAAAAAGTTGTATGAATGTGTTGTTGTTGTTTTTTTTTTATCAGGGATGCAAACTGTTCGGTTCAGTGGTTCATCTAGGATTTAAACCATGGTTATAAACGCGGTTTTGGTTTGGACTTGATATATTATTATGCCTGTTTCCATTTTTCGAGTTCGATCAAATTTTGACCAAGTCGAAATAATTCTGTTTAATAATTTTGTTTAAATAAAAAAATATAATAAAATTCGAAGTATTAAAACCAAATTACTCATTCGCTTGCTTTTCAACATAAGCTTAAAATAATCTTTATTATTTAAAATCGAATTTATAAAATTAAAATTTCATGTATTAAAATTGAATGAATTAAAATTAATCTAGATTTCATTTTCATGTCGCTAAAACAATTCGGCTTCAAGGATTCGAGCTATTTTCTTTACCAATTCCATATCATACGGCACTTTAGTTCGGTTCGCGGTTCGGTTCACGATTACAAATTGACGGTTGGGTACAGAAACAGTTTGCATTCCTTCTTTTTTTAATTTAAAAAAAAAAATAATAATTGTGATTGATCTCAGGTAAGTTACCAGGACCTGAAGGAGAGTTGTAACACCGATTCAGAAGCAGCTGGGGCGCCTTAATGTTAATAAAAAATGCATTTTGTAACCAAATTGAAATGTGTCATTATTGAATTTACTTTATAAATTAAGCAGCTTTAGTTTTTCATTTAAGGGCGCGGCTTTTAATAATCCTTATTATTTTTTTTCTGTGGTGGTGTTATGTTTGTCCTTGGTTCTCATTTTGTGTTGTTTATTAAACACACACACACACACACACAAACGCACATTACTATTTAAGCACTAAAACTCAAATGCAACGGGAATTTTTTTTTTGCTTGTTTGTATCAAGATAAAAATACAAGAGACAGGAGCAAGACGTTTATGAGCTTTAACTAAGTGGTTAACTTTATCCATTAAGAGTTAAACTAATCTTGTGACAAATCTCTGCAGCTTCCAAGCAGGACAAGGGCGAACAGACGGAGGGAACACCAGATGAATTTGAGCTGGATGATTGCCTATTGGAGAGCAATGATATTGTCATCACCCAGAACAAAGATGGATTTGTGTTGCATGTAAAGAAGTTGGGCAACATTACAGCAGCCAAATTGGGAGCGGATGAGGAGCAGTCAGCGGCTGTTACTGTAACAGGTCCAGCTGGACAGCCAACGCCCACTATTACAGAGCTACTAAATGCAGCCACGCATGCTGATGTGAAGCCCACGTTGAACACCACCACATTGACAAGCAGCACACCCATTAAGCTACCTTCATCGGAATGCGGTGAGTAAACGAACCATTAATGGACATTTTTACAACATAAAATAAGTGAAACGATGGGCTTAACGTGTCGGCCTGTGGGCTGATATATTTATATTTCGAATCGCTAAACTAGACTGTAAATGAGTAGACTGCAATGATTCCCATTACTGGGACCAAAGTTTGGCCTTCCTGTACCAAAAATGAACAAACCACCTATCAGAGTTCAATCCCGAATCAAATTTCGGTTCCGGTGCGTTCCAAAACGAGTGATTGGTTGTCAATTTATTTCAGTTTTCGTAAATATAACTGATCGAATGGACCTTGGCAGATCGAATTTTGGGCATTGATTTTTACAGAAGCATTGGTATGTGCCGTCGTAGGCAGTATCAGGAAAGTTGCTTTGAAAAGTCGTAGAGGGCAAAATTTATGGTATCCGTTTTTCCGTCATATCGGGGGAACAAACGGGGATGAAGGAAAACAAACCGATGATGCAGTTTTATTTAGAGCAATTAAAATTATGGATCATATTTTTGAAAAAAGTTGACATTGACATAGATTATTAGCAAAAAAAAAAAAACGTATAAACGTTTTACACTGAGAAGTACCTTGATTAAAGCAACAAAACTAAAAAAAAAAACTTAACCGAAAAAACTAACTGTGCGGGTACGAATTAATTTCGATTCTAAAAATTTCAGCTTTCTGATAGAGATCCTCAAAAAATTTCAAATATCGGTTTTGGTTCTGAGTTTTAATCAGTTCTTTTCGGTATATGCTTCTGGTTCGCGTTCCGGTTTGATAACTAATCTAACTTTTTTGTTCCTACCTTTTGCAGAGCTTATCAATATCAAGAAAATCATACCGGCCTCCACCACAATTGCTGCACATCATCCCCATACAGGCAGCACTACAACCATTATACATCCACACCAGATCATTCAGCATGTGCCGCAAGAGTCACACCAAGAGCAACAAATTCAAATTGAAGAAGTCCCTCATACTTCGCAACAGCAGCACCATCACCATCATCAGCAGCTGCAGTCTGCCCAGCCCACGCATACACAAGTACAAAGTATAATTACCGCACATCATGGACAGACCATCAATCTGGTGGGTCTACGCAATGTACAGCTGGCCGAATCAAAGCCGCATATTGGCTCCCGAATTCGTTACTCGCGGGGCAAGATTATTGGGCCGACTGTTAGCAATTTACAAATTGTGGAAACTCACGAGGCCATTCAGCATCACCAGCATCATCATGAGCTGGCCGATGGCACCAAGTATGAGATTAGCGAGATCGATCTTAACAATCCAAATGCCTCGGCGGCTATAATCAGCGATCTAGTGAAATATGCCGAAATCGATGACATTGAGTTGCCAGATGGCACCAAAATAGGCATTGGCTTTGCACCCTCTGAGATTACGGAGCATATGCACTCGTCTGGCGGGGAAGCGCACATTACCACCATTGAGCACGAGCCGCAGGAGCTACAGACAGTCCATCAGCATGAGCAGTCCCCACAGACGCATCATATACACACCTCCCAACTGCAGACGCATCATATTCAGACCGTGGTTCAGACGGAACAGCAGCAGCATCATCATCACATACAGCTGCAGCAGGATGATGAAGGTGTGGAGACCATTATACCTGAAGAAATCAGCATACATGACTCCAGCAAGAGCTACACCATACTCACAACGCGACCCATGAAGGAAGAGTCGGATGCTGGTGGCGATCCCTCAGGCATGACATATGAACTGTCATTGAGCGACTCATCGCTGGGTCCCTGTGATGATCCAGAGTCACGTTATGTGTGCCGGCATTGTGGCAAGAAATATCGCTGGAAGTCTACATTAAGACGTCATGAAAATGTCGAATGCGGTGGCAAGGAGCCGTGTCATCCTTGTCCCTATTGCACATACAAAGCCAAGCAGAGAGGCAATCTGGGGGTACATGTGCGCAAACATCATCCAGAGAAGCCTCAGCTGGAAAGCAAGCGCGGTCGAAAGATCTAAAGTAGTGGGTTTGAGAGTGAGTACACAAAGAGAAGAAGCAAGCACCTACTTGTGTTATGCTAGTTCTATCCCATTTAGATTAGGTTCACCATTATGCTTATTTGAACCAACCTTCTTTTCAACATCATAGCGAACTAATGATGCATTTCTTCTTCTTATTTGTTGATTATTTTTATTAAGTTCAAACAATTTCACATTTTCAAAATTGACTCATACCTGTTGCTCTGTATCTGCATTCAATTTTCTAGGCTTTAGTTTGTCTTCTTCACATACATATGTTTAGTTTCATAAGATTTAAGTAAAAAAAAAGAAAATCAGCAATCAAAGTGCAAGTATTTTCACAGGAGATAACACAAAGAATTACATTTAACCAAAATATATAAAAATTAAAATAGATTTAAATAATTATGAATGGTTATTACAACTAACAACATTTCAAAAAATTGCAACATCAGTTAAATAATTTCGCTTACTAAGGACTTAAGCTATCGGCCCTTCAGACCAGCCCTGAGAGAATCAAGTTTCACACACACACACAAATAAACACCGAAACGAATTTTGATACCGTACACCGAAAATAAGGGTTTCAGTTCTCAATATATTTCGAATTTCATATCGGATACGCAACGGTAGAGGTATATATCTTTTAATGTCCGAAAGGTTAAGTTGTTTAAGATATTTAAAAAGTGATCGAACGTAAAGGAATAGCATTCATGAAAACAACATAAATAGTTTCCCATTTAACAGTGTAAGCCAAATTATTGGGATTGTTCAATCGAAAATTACATATTATTTTACAAAATAATCATTTGTATGAGACAATTTTTATATTTTTTGTACACATAAAATTCATTTAGATAAGAAACAGGCGATAACTTTTTTTTTTTAATATTTGGTAATAGTACCAATACAACAGTTTCGGTATGCGAACTTCGTCTCACTATTCTTGGGACTACGATTGACATCCTTAGAAAGTGATCGTTTAACTGAACCAATAACTTCGAAATTAACATATTCCAAACTATTGCTTAGATGTTTTATAAGTGTCGATAGATTATGGGAGTCTGAATTGTGTAGATGGCCTGAGTCGTTAATTTAAGCATTCTTTGATTTCTATTTCGATTTTGTTGTATTTTTTTTACTATTTCACTATCATCAATACAAATATCTTTGTATTAATCTAAAAAAAAAACTAGCAAAATAAATGTGTAAAGGGATGAGAAAGTTCTACTTACATGCATTATACATAAATGTTTAAGCAAAATGCAGACAATGTTATAACAAGTGCACATATTTTTTTTACATTTAAAATCACAAAATATTTTGATGTATCTATTTTACTTAAGACCTAAACTAAAGAATCATAATGTAAATTAAAACAAAAACAAAATGTAAACGTGTCTGAATTGGAGGCTTAATAAAAATATGAAGATGTTGATTTCAAAAAAGTAACCTATCGAATTAATTATAATTTGTGTGTTTGTATGCTCCAACATTAAATAAGAGGAACGGACACCTGATCCTCGGTAGTTAAACTGATTGTGAATTGCAACTTATGATGATTAACTTTCAACCATATTTTTACCCTTCAATTAAACCAATTTAACAAAATATTGATACAATTTTAGATGCATGTATTTTGCAGTTTATGTAATTGTACACCTTAACTTCATTGAAAATAGTTGTATAAATAAAAAAGTAAAATAAAATAATTAAAGATCAAAGACAACTGTCCTGGGCTTTTATTTTGGTGCAAGTAGGCCTTCCTTAGACATTCCCAGAATCTCTACTAATATATTTCTCTCTCCGCAGGTGACTGACTGGCGGCCACAACCACTTGAGGGGCAAATTCGTTGAAAGATTATCTAGTTGGCTTTAAAACATTGACCTGCATCACTAACATATTTCTCTCTTTTTTTAGATTTGCTCGCGCGCTGTATGTGTGTGTGTGTATGTGGAAGAGAACTGGACATGTCGCTTGGAACTTTGGCCTGAACCTAATTGTAATTTACTTTTCATGCATTTGTCCCTATAATTTAAGCGAAACAGCCAAATATTGTAATCGAAACAATTGCTTTAGGTATAAGCAAAAAGCAGCTACCCGTCTAATCGTTTTGTATGCCACTAAACATAACCAGCAATTGTCCTGAACTGAACCCTCTTTCCAGCCATGTGATGTGATCCACCTGCTAAGAAATGAACAAAAAAAAAAGTGTGAAACAGCACCACAGCTGCCACAACCCTTTGTTTACCTTTTCTTTTTTAGTTTTCATTTTTTATTTAATTTCAATTTTAATAAATATTTGTATACACCCTGCACTAATTGGCGTTAATTTGCTGAACAAAAAGAAGAGTTTTCTTCTTACTTTTACAATAGCTGTAAATATATACAACCAACACCACCTACTTTAGTTCATGCATTGACCTAACGCTTTCCCATTTCCCTCAAACAATAATGCTTCACTAATAATAATTCTATGCCTCTCATTATCCCCCGATGTAATACCAGTTTATTTTATTTTTATATATATGTATATGTGTGTGTTTAGTATTTGGTTAAGGATGTTAATTTTACAAACCATTTTCACTGGTTCTTTTATTTAAAGTGAGTCAACTCACTTATGTTGCTCACATGCTAAGTTCAGTTGTTTCACAGAGCAGTACATGGCAATGCGCCGAACTTGTTCCTTGTCAATTATTTTTGATTTTTTAAAATAGAACTGTTCATATAATCAAGGATGCGAACCGGTTCCGGTCCAGGCCGAACCCGTATAGATTTATTTTTACTGTCCGAAGCTGTATCCAGGATACAAGCAAATATAGCATTGTAACAAATTCATTATATTTTTCCTGTATTGACGTAGGAATAACGTTCTTTAAACTTGATTACGTAAAATGCGAAATCAATACAATTGTTTCCAATTGAATCCAATTTTGTTATAGTCTCGTTAACAAGCATAAAGTGGACAGGAGAGTGCGCAAATGTTCCTCAATCCTCATTTAATTAGTGATATCAACTGAGCTAAATGGACAACTGAACTAAGTAAAGAGAGTAACTGAATGAAAGAGAGAAAGTTCACTTCAGTAAGCAACTCATTTGTGTCTTCCACTCATTAACAACCCAACACTAGTGTGTGTGTGTGTGTGTGGGGTCATCAGCCACATATATACATATGTATCTTCTTACTGATGTCGTTACTTTAAGTTTGTTTTACTTTTTCGGTTAAATTTTCTTTTGCAGTTTTTTTGTGCCAGTCAAAAGTAATGCTATTTATTTTTGTTCTTCTTTTCTTTTGTTTTTCTTTTCTTGTTTTTATTTTCATATGTTGTATGCTGACACCCCCTTCACACCTATTAAAAAAAAAAAATCCAAAACAAACAAAAACCAAAATTAGATTTGAGTATTACGCGCATAGCTGGACTCACGTGGAACGAGTGGAATGCCCGCCTGGCCATGCCTTTTGGTGCTTTGCGCGACGGTGTTCAGCCAATAGTGTTTCCCACTGATTTGTCTGTGGACAAGCCGACAACTGGAAATCGTAAAATGCCCTTTAATAATTTGAGCCTGAAGATTGAACCCAGTGCCGCCTCCACACCTTTCAACAAGCCTCTGAAGACCAGCTGCGGTGGCAAGCTGAAACATTTAAGCGAAGAGGAGGCCACTGCTTTAATGCTCAAGGCTGTGGCTGAAAAGCAGGCGGCGGCAGCTGCTAACAACTGTGCCGACTTAAGCTTTGGCGAGGACAATGGCAATGGCAACGGCAACGATTATCCTACCACCTTAAGCAGTGCTGTAACATTTGGAGATGTGGGTGGCCCGACCGGACTCTGCCATATCAACATCTTAAACAGCATTAGCGCCATGAACAATCTCATCAGCGGCAGCAGTACGGCTAGCGATGGCAACTTAAGTGCCAACAGCTCTTTGATGGCTGCTTCAAATAACAGCAACAATGGGTCACTGGGCGGCGGAGCTGACAATGGTGGTGCTGGACACCCGTGTCCCGTCTGCGGCCGCGTTTATAAGCTGAAATCCTCACTGCGCAATCATCAGAAATGGGAATGCGGCAAGGAGCCACAGTTTCAGTGTCCATTTTGCGTTTATCGAGCCAAGCAAAAGATGCATATTGGTCGGCATATGGAGCGCATGCACAAGGAAAAGTTTAAATTGGAGGATGGAGTACTGGATGGTGATAGTGGAGGCTCGGCAGCGGCTGCTGTGGCCGCAGCAGCGGCAGCAGCAGTTTTGAAATCCGAATTGCATCCGCACTACTCGTAGATCTAGTTGGAACAGTTATTAAAATGGAACAGCAAATCAGGGATTAACAAAATGAAACAAACACAAAAAATAACCAGAAAAAACACACACAATACCTATCTACCTAGCTCGGAAAACGGAATCAGTGTGCCAAATTAATCGTAAAACAAAAGCAAAACAAAAAATATAGTGTAAGATTTTTGGAGATTCGAGAACATATAGTTTCGAAGAGACAAAAACCAATTTGTTGCAAAGCACAAAATTACGCCATTTCACACATACAAGTGTATAGAATTTTTTTGTTATTGTTATTAATTGTTTACATACACCCCCAAAAGCACAGCTAAGAAATATTTTTGATTTATTTTGAACAACAGCAAAGTGATCAGTAAAATGATTTTACACAATTTACAAATGCAGCATTCCACAAAAACAAAACAAAAAAAAGACAAAACTTGTACAATGAAACATACATACAATATATTAGGTTTAATGCAAATCATAGTTTTTAGTTATCATTTGGATATAACTTTAAGCCAACGCGGTGCAAGAAGCAGCCAACTCAGTGGATACATATTTAAATGTAAAGCAAGCTTTCGCAAACACAGACCAGGATTAGGATATTAGCAAACTTAACCAACCAACCAACCAATCGCTTCAATAGATATTCATTTTTTTTTTTTATATATATTTATAAATATTAAATAGTGCCAAAATGCGATACAGATATACTTTTGTATCTTAAAGGTCAGGGCTATAATTCAAGTTGGGTCGTATTAAGTCTTAAACTAGATCTTAAATTATAACTTAAAATGTCACAGTCTGTGATGGTGATAAACCATTACCTGTTCTAGTTAACTCAAGCTCAGTTTTGGTTCAACGTTTTTGATCACATAAAAGCATTGATACCCCAGTCTTACCTTGGTTCTTTTAAATTTAAATTTTTTTACGTTTTTGCTGTTACCCAGATATTTTTTTTTTAAATAGATTATTCTTTGACAATATATTTTAATACTTTGGAGTCAAAGTCGGTAATAAACCTTAATAAATTTGTTGCAAGAGAAACTTGTGAGTTTCTATCATGTTTCCAAACCAATTCAGAACCGAAATTTATGTTTAGTTTTTGGAAATAGGTTCGGTTTAGAATATCGCCTTCAATCATGTTCTTAAAAAAGATAACTTGTTTTCTTAACAAAATAATTATAAAGTATTGAATCGGTGCATCGATTAGTAAAGAATCGCTTTTTTATTTTTTTATCGTCCAAAATATAATTATTACAACTGAGAAGTGAGCACCAAAATTCGATAAGACAAAAGCCTGCGGATATAATTCGTTTATTTGCACGACCTTTTTGTTTTGTTTAAATATTAATAATGAATATTCAGACTCGATCACAGACAAAATAGGGTACATTCTTTTTCGTTTTTAATTACTTAGACAGAAATTTAGTAAGACCTCTATATGACCCAACCTTATATATTAAATACACATAAACCATAGGTTCCGTACATACGCAGTCAGTTTTTATCAACATGTTACCTCAAGTCTAAAATGCTTATATGTTAGGCTAATCAGTAGATTACTATGCTCAAAATTCAATAGGTTTTAAGGGCAGCGCGCGCGTTTGGTGGTCCAGAAAAGACAAGAATAGTGCCTTTTACTTCGCAACAAATAAAAATAAACGAAAACAAATAAAAAAAAAAAGCCATATAAAAATCTGTAGGATTAAATTTTTTACTTAAGATGAGTCAAAATTAAATCAGAAAGATAAATAAATGGTATACTCAGGTACTTAGTTTGTGTTTCTTTAATGAAAATGTAGCTGAGCTACAAGATAGCAACAACAGCAACAAAACACCGCCACAAATACGTCACACGCACTTATTTATTTTTTTTGTTTAATAATAAACTAATAATTTATAAATATTTATAATTTTCTTTTCACCACAAAAAGGACATTCCATAGAAAAGTGTTAAACATATAAAAAAAAAAAACTCTAAGCGAACCCATGGAAAAATGTGCGCCCGCCAGTTTAAAACTGTGTACTGCGCCGCCAAACACATAACTAAACCCAAAATCTCGAATGCTTATTTAAGTGATGGCAAAAACGCGAATAGCGTATATATATATATTTTCTATAAGAAATTAAAAACAAAACGAAATTTTTGTAAAAAAAAAAATTGGTTAATAATTGCGGTGTTGGGGCTAAGATTAGCGCTTCTTTATACAATGAAGAATTAAAAAAAACGTTATTTAGTAGCAATAGTTTCAAAATTATGGCAAACACACAAAATTGAAAATTCAAAATTTTCGAAAAACCCCTTCTTTCAGTTCGTCACATGTTTTCCTACTCAAAAATTATATTGTTGAACAATTTTGTTAAGTGACAGGAAAATTAAAAAAAAAAATTAATAAGAACACACAATACTCATAAAATATATATATATATAAATGTGTATATATATATATATATACATTATTATATATTATCTAGTTAACGAAAAAAATGCAAGTGTAAACATCAGATTTAGTTTTTAAAAACATGATATATATTTAGATACATTTAATTTTTCTATGCGTCGTTTGTAAACATTTTGTAAATTAATTAAAAAAAACAACAACCATTCAATGTGAGAAATATACAATTTCTTGTAATAAAACGCAAAACAAAGTTGTTTGTCATACTGCGTTCATTTTATGATTTCACATTATGTTTATTTTTATGTTTCTTTTATAGACAGACATATATTATTTTTGTACGGTAGCGTTTACTGCTTGTAAGTATTATTATTATGGACATTTCAGTTTGCTAGAATTCAATTGCCCATTCTAACACCAAACAACAAACGATACATTTGTCAGGGATACTTTGAGCTTAGGTACACGAAGAAACCTTTTTTTTTTTTAGACATTTTGTTACAAATGTTACATATATCTAATAAAGTTTCTTTTCGCTTTACAGATGAAAATGCCCAACTGGAGGGTGGAGAATCTCGCATTCGTGTTCGTAACTGGTTCATGCTGGCAGATCAATCCATTATTCAGAAAAGCTCCCATGACGCTTCTTCAGGTATTTACCAGACTCATAAACTGAAATTGTTTTGATTTTGGTTTTCTTGGTGATTATTTATTGTACTATCCCAGTACATTCTCATACCCTTGCAGAAAAATTCGACATCAACGTCAATTTTTAACTTACATTGTTGAGGGTAAAAACGTAATATTGGTTTTAAAGAAAATACGTGGTTAATAAAATCAATAAAAATGTTTGCCATATAGATCGAGTTGAAATGTAACTGCAAGGGTTTATGAACTTCGGCGAAACCGAAGTTAGTATTAATACAGTTTTTTTTAAATAATTTTTATTTTCTTTTTACAGTCGTCTTACTTTACCTTACATCTTGTATTTTGTTTTGTTGCCGAGTCCACTTCATCAGTTTTTTTTTAAATATTTTTGAAACCCTTTTACCATGTCAATTAAACTAACGTTTTCATTACCAATTTCTATTTCATGACTAACCACCAAAAACAAAACTAACTGATCAGACAAACTAACTCAGTCCAAAAAGTCACCCACCACTAACAATGCGTCCGCTCAGACCACGAAGACATCCACGACTACTGCGTCTAGCCAAAACAATAACCAGAAGCAGTTGACGTCCGTCACCGCAGGTGGAGAGAAGTTGACTGCTTTGCCGGTAACCCAGACGGTCACTCGCATAGGCAGCATTGGACGCACCACAATTGCCTGTATCACTCCGGCCAGTGGTAACAAAAGTACGGCGAGTAATTGCAATGTGGATGCCGCTGCTTCGGCAGCTGCCTTAGCTGCTGCTGGTGTGGAGCTGGACAGTATTGATGATGCCATGACCGAAGTTATAGTCAAAATCGAGAATCCCGACAATGTGTCCCTCAATGGCGACGAGGCTGTCTGTAATGAGGCCATTGACGATGAGAATACCTTCGACTATGACCTTAAGCTGGCCAGCCCGATGTCCTGGACCTATGATGCGGTTAAAATTGAAAATGAAGAGTTTGAGGATAGCTATCTAATGGACAATGACGATGATGATGATGATCTGCTAACCACAGCGGCGGCCACACAAAAGCATGCCAAGCAATCCACTGACCAGAAGAGAACGGGTCTTGGGCCGGGCGGTGGGATGAAGAAAATTGTATTAAATGCCCAGCAGCAACAGCAGTTGCTGGAACAGCAGCAACATTTGCAGCACTTGCAGCTCCAACCCACCAGCCAATCGATGCAGATCAAGTTACCCACTATTCCAGCCACCATTACGACAATATCGGCGCCCAAACAATTGACTCTGGCAGGCGCCACGAGCGCTACTATAACTCCTGCTAGCTCAACGCTGCTCAGCCATAAACTCGGCGGCCTGCCCATGGATGCACAGAATCTGAATCTGCACTGGTCGCACACGGATGACAATCGCTATCGCATTTTGGTGCAGAACAAGCGCACGCGTAAGGAATCTCTAGAACACTCGGCTGATATGATCTACAATGCTGATATTGAGAAGCCCTGGGTTTGCCGTAACTGCAATCGCACCTACAAGTGGAAGAACAGTCTCAAGTGTCATCTGAAAAATGAATGCGGCCTGCCGCCGCGTTATTTCTGCAGCAAGATGTGCGGCTATGCCACCAATGTGCACAGCAATCTCAAGCGTCATCTGAACACCAAGTGTAGAGATCGCGAGAAAGATGCTGAAGAGGAAAAGAAGCCCCAGCCTCCGATGTTGGCTGGTTCAGCTGCCAGTACACTGGTGCAGGCCAACACAAATCACAGCAACAACAGCAACAACAGCAGCAGCAGCACATATACATTGGTGTTTCAAAACGAGTAGATCTTTGCCTACCCACTCTCAGAGAAGAACAATTCACATTTAAACAAGATTGAAAGCAAGCACATGAAAATAAAGCTTTGCTTTAACATTTTATGCCCAGTCAAGCTAATAATTTTGTTTAATTAATTAAGCGATTGCCGTACGTTTCGCTAAGCGTCTCTCTGAGATAAGTGGATTAGGCAAAAGGGGGACAGGCCAACGGGTTTAGTAAAAATTAATTTGATTTTTTTTTTTATTGTTTTCTCATAGCTTTTAAGTTTGTGCAATGGTTCATAAAATTTTCGTTTAACCGTTGAGCCTACTCCAACCGGCAGTCAAGTCTTAACCAGGGTTAATCTAGGCATTGTTGGCCATAAAAAGTTCTCAAGAATATTGTATGGCCCTAGCAAATTCTCAACACTAAACTTAACTACATTTAAACGAAAATGTGTACATTTTTTTGCGATAAAACCTAAAGAAATTATTTCAACTAGTCACAGCAAATTGTTTAAGCAAGCAAAACAAAAATGAAATCTTTTGTAATAATTATTAGTTTTAAAGAAAACTTTAATCCCCAGATAAATGCATGAACAGATGCAGATGAGGCATGAACATCATTCGAATTCCCTCACACTTTTCAAATTATATGGAAAATTTGGATTTGTTAGCAACATTTGGTTAACACATATAATACATATATGAATAATAATTAATCTAAAACATGATCTAGTCAAAACGAAACAGATTACGAGATAATATTTTGAAATTTAGACAAAAATTATTATTAATTTTGAAATAATGTTTCCATTTAATTCGAAATATCAACATCAGATGCTTTTCTACAACGTCAAGCGGAAAAATTTGTTAGACTTAACTAAGAGCCACACAAACACACACACAGCACTCCCCCTTTCTGAATTTTATGTAAAAGATCAAGAACACAAAAGAACAGATACCTCTGCGACGTTACAAGACCCAAAATATTACATATTATAATTAATCGTAATTATTGCCGGCTATATGTATTAAACATTTCAAAAAATAAAAAATAAAATTTAAAAAAATACGAAATATAATTAAAAGCAAATGTCGAACAAATACCAAAACAAAACTTTGTACTTATTTTAATTTCAAACTGTTTAATTTCAAAGCTACCCCACCCAGACCCTCCATCCCACCCTCACCATTTACATGAAGATAGGCAATTTTTTTCGCTAAGAACCCATACTAATCAGATCTCTATTTCAGGTGGATGTGTTGATGATGAGGATGAGGATGATGATGTCGATGGAGTCCCAACTTGGTCCGCCCAGGCACTTATGGTGTAGCCCTACTTATTGTTGTTTGCATGCTTAACTACTCTTCAGCATTTATATATATATATATATATATATATATATATCCTACCTAAATATCTCTCTTTATACAACTAGAAATGCATAACTGTGCAACTATGTATCTACTTCTTAGACCCTATTCAGCTTTATTTATTATATATATGTATTTTGTTAAAAAAAGAACAAACTTTTGGACCTGTTTTAGTTTTCGCAAACGCATAAAGCTATTGAACTCCCCGAAAAACCTTAAATTTTATATTAAATTCGAAAGAACAAACAAGCTTCCACGGACAGGAAAAGATGTGATATGATAAAAAGAAATTAAGTAATTTTGCTAATAAATGCAGACTTAAAGCAGCATTAAAGTCTGGCCAAAATTAAAAAATAGTTTGAAATCGGCACGGGACAATAACACTATGGAGCAAAGTGAAACTTTTTCTATTAAAGGCCTATTCTCAGATGAAATTAAAATCATTACTTCATTTGATAAGTAACATTGTAAATTGTGATATTTAATTAGGAATAAAACCAAGTATCGTTAATGTAAGTCTATGGATAAACGGTCAAGTTATAATCATTTGCCAAAGCCATCACCAAGTTTTAAGACAATCGAGCTAAATGTGTAAACTATTTGCGTAAACCAGAACAGGCCTGTATTTTTTCAATATGTACATGTATACTATTATCTCTAACTATGTATGAATTTTTGAATTTGTGTAGATTGAGTTTTGTTTTTACATTAATTCGTTTGTATTGCTGAAGGTTTAATTATATTTCCCAACATCCACATTCCTTAAGCCCCTCTGTCTCTTTCTTTCTTTTTAGTGAACTTTAAATTTTCAATAATAAATATATACTATATAGAATTAAAGATAAGAAAATGATGAAAACGAATACCACTTAGTTTGTAACAAACAATTGTTTCTATAAATATCGGTTTTCTTTGAACAAATTATTGATATCATTTTGAATTGTAGTTTGGTTTTATAAATTTATTTTTATCTCTACTTGAAAAAGTTAAATTTAAATTTGCATGCGTATTTATCTCATCCGTAGAGACCCGTACTGAGAGGGGATTTCATATTCTAGTCTCTATATGTAACCATATAAAGTGTTTTTGTCACTAACAACAAATATGCCCACACATTGATGATACTATTTAAACAAATTGAAAATCCATTTCACTTGTGACTGGGAGAACCACGTTTTGCTTAGCCCAATGAACCCCACCACCACCTACCTGTAACTTAATTTTAATTATCCATGTTTCCACCTGATGTATTCATTTATGATTTTTTTCTTTCAAGATTAACATTTTACTTTGCAGCCCACTCACGTACACACACACAACCACACACATGAACATGAACACACACAACCACTACATCGCCCCATTCTCTCACTAAAGCTAAACAAAAACAAAAAAACGAAAACGCCATACACTACTCTACTTATATAACCCCAACCCAATCACGGTAAAAAACTTGATAATTTACTTATTATATTTTCCCCCAAATAGTTTTAGGACTTTGAACAGACAAGAGATTCTTTTATTCCAAAATGTATTCACATATATTATTTTGTTGTCTTTTGTTCCTTCTCTCCTAGAATTTGCGCACGGTAGCGGCCGCCTGTCACCCACATCTACGCATCGACGCTATAGCTTACTGGGTCTAAAAACCAGTCCATATACTAGTCCCATCGCCACGCCCACGGGCGTCATCAAATTCGAACCCAGCACCGGCTATGATGACAACGAACATGAGCTGCGCATAGACAGCGGTCGTGCCACGCCGACGCACTGCACGGGACATGGACATCCACCACGGCATGGCAATGGCGATAATGATGACAGCAACGACGAGGACAGCATGGAGCCCTGTGATCTGCGCATGGACTTGGCCAAAGTGTTGCTAGCTGCTGCCCAAGGTGGTCCAATGGGCCACCATCATAGTCGTCCACTGCCACCGTTGATTTATCCAGCTCCAGGTTCGCCCACGCGTCGCTTTAGCAGTAGCAGCAGTGGAATGATAAACGCTGCCGCCACTACCAGCTCAGATCCCTCAAGTAGTGCCGCAGCGGCTATAGTAGCTGCTGCAGCTGCGGCTGGTTTGGCTGCCAACAACACCAGCGGTAGCGGAGCTTCCACCTCAGCAGCGGCGGCAGCGGCCGGTACGAGTGGTACGGCTCCGTCGTCCAATTGGAGCGGCGGGGGTGGAGCCTACGCCTGCGATAGATGCGGCAATACCTATGCCCGTCCGCATAGCCTTAATCGGCATGTACGCTTCGAGTGCGGCGTCGAGCCGAAATTTGAGTGCCCCATTTGTCACAAGAAATCGAAGCACAAACACAATCTCGTGCTGCATATGCGCACACACCAACATCGATGATACAACAGCCAATGACGCCAGGCTCTCATTAATCCACAACTGGGGCTAAAACTAGGTTTGGGCTTAGGCACTGGTGGTAGGATAGTCAGTCAGAGTTCAGTCCAGAGGGCGGTTTGAGTAATTTTCCAAATGATCTTGAAACATATAGTCGCTTTTTATTTACATATATATATATAAAATATATATACAAAATACAACTACAACACACTAACTAAATGCATAAACGAAATATTAACAAATTCTAATATTTAGCTCATTATTTAGTTGCGTCTTTTGTAATTATTGCCGAACTGCATGTGTACATACTTATATATTTCTATAATGAATTGGCAGAATGAAGCAATTCTTGTTGGCGCGTGAGAGTGCAATATGCCTTTGCGATTCCGGGTACCCATCATGTTGCATGTGAACTCAATGATCTCAATGAATTTTCTTGATTGTAGGGGAAAAAATGCATTTTTGTAGCATGCAGCAGCGGCGGCAGCAAACGCAAAACATTCACATTAATTTAAGGGTAAATTATTTATTGTAAATTCAAACAGAAACGCAAAAATGTTGAAATGACTCGGCGGAGCACTCTTACGCGTCCACATTGGGGCAATAGTTTAACTTAATATACAAATCTACAAAATAGACACAGCAACAGTTAGTCGTTCAGAGTCGAGAGTCAAATCTAGATAGTAGCCCATAAGTTAGATCATAGCACAGAGCGAGGAAGGAAGCGGGCAATGAGGTCACGTGCAATACCACAACTGAAACAGGCACCAAAAACTGCAACAACACAGTTTTTGATACGTTTTTAGTATGACTTCTTATATAAGTTTTATTTTGTTATACCCTTGCAAGTACGTGTATATAGCCTGTCCGTGCGTCCAATCTCCAAGTTCTAAGAAGAAAAAAATCCTTAAGATGCCTTAAAATGAGTGTATTAATAACTTTGAAGTTTTTACAACAATATTTAATACTTTGTTATTTTCAAAATATGAAGAAAAAGGTCGATTTTTTTCCTTTTCAAAATTGTTTTCCTTATTAAAGCTAACGAGCTGTATTTTTTTTGTGATAGTCTTCTTTTTTACTGCACGTTTTACATTTGTCGGTTACATACAGTTTGGATCATTTAATCATATGGCTTGAGAACCAGCGGTCAGAAATTAAGTTTTAGTAAAAAAAAAAATGTTTTATATATGATAAAGTCGTAGTCAAACTAAGCAAACAACAATCCGACTCTAATTTGGTTTTTAAAAATGAATATAAAATTTAATGATGATTAAAGGAACAGTTGGTCAGAAAATATATTTTTTATTCTAAAATTTGACAGTTAACTTTAAGCAAAGTTGGCAATTCATTTGTTTAGATCAGATAGAACGAACACACTTACAAGGGTTAAAAACTTCGGCATGGACGAAGTTAGGTTGGCTTTCTAGTTTTAGTTAATACATTTGCCAGCAACTTTTTTTTGGGGGGAGGGAGGGGGGTTTGTTTAGGCACGCGTCGCTACCGAAGCCACATTGAAATATGATATATATACATATATTTATATTAAAAAAAAAAAAGAATAATAAAAACACAATTATAGTTAGTAGTTGAAACGCAACGATCTCTACACTTTTCTAAAACGTAAAAAAAAATAAAAATTTTATTAATTTATCTTGTGCTCATTCCATGAAAATTATTAAAATGTATTATGATTTAAAATTATGAACACGATATGTGATAGTGGGAATTTTAGTTTGACCAAAAACAAAAAAGGAAAACAAAATTATTATGTTATAAAACAATCAAAGGCAAAAGTGGCTATGGATACGGCGCGTGTGCCCTCTAATCAAACCGTTTAAAAAAGAAATAAGTTATTAAACGGAGGGGGTATTGGCATTGCAAAGGTTAGTTGGGGGGAAGGGTTTAAACTCGCATCGAGTCACAGTCAGTCATCAAGTTTATGAGAAAATAATTGGTATGTGATATAAAGAATATAGTCCTCATTGTAATTAATAATAATATGTATAATTTTTTTTGTTAACACACTCTAAAACTAACTTTTTTTTTCAAAATTTTCAAAGTGTTGAAACCACATATAAAATCAAAAAAAAAAGTGTTGCAGACATGATCTTGTTATAAATCGTTTATTTTTAATACATGTATATATATATATTTAGTATAAAGAAATGTAAAGGTACGTTTTCTGATACAGAAATCGCCCCTCAAACACACCTACACACACTAACACTAAAGTGTTTGGTAACAATTTTGTTAGTAGGCGAAAGAAGCCAGTCTTTTTTCGTTAGCTAAGCTTGTTGCAAGGCACTTGATTCTTTCGCCTACTAATTAAAATTGCACGAAAACACATTTTTCACCCGTGGTTAAACAAAGAGCTTAAACTAATAAAAGAACAAATCAAAGTTGTTTAGGTAGTTCACATAAGGCGCAGCATAGAAATTTCTCGTTAAGCAGTATGTGCCACAAAATATGTGATAACAAAACAAAACAAATCAGAATTGGCACAAATTCCAAAAACACACCCGAAACGATACAGTTGTACATAAATCCGTGGTCCCACTGATTGTTCACTTAATTGTTTTTTTTTATTATTCTTAATTCGAATTGAAATGTGTGTCAGGTCTGATTAGATGACTGAACATTTGATTTTAGAACTTTAGAACCACAGTACTGAACTACTGAAACCTTTCAAACAAACGTATTCAAGCTTTACGTTTCCCCCCTGTATTTTATAAGGTACATTTCACCATCATAAGATACTAAACTTTTTTACTTGATTTACACTTTTTTTTTTTTGTTTATATCGAGCGAGAACGGCAAAAATAACGTAAGCGCCAAAAGAAAATATTTTTCAGGAGAGTGTTTTTGCGGTTAGGGCTCGATACAATAAAAAAGTGATGGTAGTCATCGATTAAATGTAATCTAATTTTTGTATTCAGTCAATTTGTCCATCCAATCGATTTTGGAAAAGTAGAGATTTGATCCTTAAGCATCTTTGGCTGTTTTCTAGTTTGACTTATGAAAAGAGACAAAGTAAACGGTTCTAATACATGATTTGATAGGTTAAAGTTCATACGATGCAAATAATATGCTTTCAGTCTGCTTCTAACGATTTTGTTTAAACATTTTTTCTGAAAAGTTTTATTCCTTAAGAGTCGTATGATTTTAAAACGACTTGTGGAAAGGATGCGATTAAAATTATGTTCTTAATTAAATCCTAAATTCAAATTTACAATGCTTAAATTTAAAGTGACAATGGAAGGGACCTACGCTGATAAGTTACATATACAGGCCTGTTTTGTTTTCCCTAAATATTTCGATCATTAAACCCTTAAACGTTTTAATTTAATACTAATAATTGCCCGGACAATTATTATGCGAATATTAGAAAACAAGTTTGAAATTGTATACAAAAAAACAAACTAAATTCTTTGTCGGTCAGTATTCGAATCACAAGTTAAAATTTGTTATTTTGTTTTTGTTACAATCGGGCAACGACTTTTAATTGGCAATCATTCGAGCCAGTTCCAATTTTCCTTGTTCATTTCTGCAGAATTGAACAGTTTTTCGTTGTAATATCACATGCAAGTTGGATAGTGGTATACGTAGCTGAAGTGACTATCGTGCTAATTTGGTGTACTCAATTCACTTCATTCACAGCTAAATTTGTGTGCCACTTTCTATAAAGAAAAACGCAAGCATTCCGATTAATTTGGGAAATGGAATTGACATTTAAAATAGGCCGAAAAGCATTGATTTTGTGCTAGTCAGTTAATGAGTTTGCTTTTAATTTGTTTTAACTAGTTTTACTACAATATATTATTTTTTCTTCAGTTTCACAATCAACATGCAGAAATTAATTACTTTATATCCTTCTCCTGTTTGTAATCAATAATGCAAATGCAATTATTTAACTTTGTCTATTAAGGTTGTGGTTCTTATTTATACAACATATTTTTTTTACTATCTTATGTTAAAAAAAAACCAACAAAAACATGAATTACAAGCTACTATTTTAATTTATCAACAGCGCATGTGATGAACTCAAAGATAGCCATTAATAATAGGCGTCAAGACAGACCGCAGTGCAGGTACCCGCGGGCAAGCTTTGAGTCGTATAATTAAAAATGTAAATGGAAGAAAAGAGCATGTGATAAATTCAATATAATTTCATTAACAACAAACTATTTACTAACACACACACACACATATATACACAGCAGCAGATTTAGATAGCAACAACAAACAGAACATATTTTTCGAGAAATTGTACTAACCTTGATAACTATTCTACTATCTTCTTTTCGTAAGCTTAAAACGGATAAAATATACCCAAATACACGTAAAACACACACAAAACACATTTAAGAAGTTGTAAACAAGGAGCTGTGAATGTTAAAGAAATATATAATATATATACTTATATATAATAGAGATACATACATATATAAATCGATGTGATTAATTGTGATTGATAAGAAAATGTTATGTGAAATGAAACAAACGGCATAGGCAAGCAGGGGTGGGGCTTTAGGTTGGATTAGACTTTTCTTTTCAAACACACAGACACACACTCATACACAACACCTATTTCAGTTGTTTGTCCTTCTATCTATCATTAAGACGTTGTTTTTAATAGCTGCTAAAGTAATAAATAATGTCAAATCATTAAAGGAGCATTTCTGAATTCCATCCCTTTTTGTATTTGAACAAATTCATTATTAACCTCATTTTATATTCAAAACTTAATTTATTTTTTAAATGTATTCAACCACTGATACCGGTAATAACAGAAAAAAATTACTTTTAAAGGTAGAATTATTGAAAAATTGGAATGGTAATGCCATTTTGAATTAACCAAAAAACAGTGCTGATAATTTGAATTTACAGCAATGGCTGATACACATATATTTTCACAAAATTTGCTATGGCATCAGCTTATGCGAAATTATTCGCACTATTAAGCCTCTCTGTTTGTGGGCATCACTGGCATATGTGCCACATTAGCTGATGAAGCTGACAGATATATGGGAACGGCTAAAGGATCTTTCAAAAGAACCATTCCAAGACCTATAGGTAAAGATTTTCTATTTTTAAAATTGATAATCAGGCCCTCTATATAGAAAAACGTTTGGAATTCAGAAAATATTAACAAAATAAATCAACTTAACGGGGAATTACATATTATGCATATTCAGGCACACACACAATAAAAAACCAACTAGAATGTTAGTGCTAAGTTACAATTAATCAATATAAAACTGCAACCATAAATGTTAATTGCTGTTGACGCACGACGCTTTACAATGGCATAGGAAAGTGAAGAATTCTTTAAACAAAAATACACACATATAAAAGAAGAGCAACCCAAATTCGAGTAATCATATTTGTAACATTGTAGCTTAGTTTTGCGCTGATAACAAAATTTACAAAAATGTAAAAAAAATTTAAACGAATTAGCTTAACAAATTTCAAAGAAACACCTATATATACACAATATTCATAATGAAATATCTAATAACAAACGACATTCAAAATGCCAGTTGTTAGACTATTTTTAAAAGTGTGCTTAAATCATTTAACAATGTGTAACTGCAATGGGAATGTTATGTATAAAACCGAAAAACGCCTTAAAATTTGTGAAACAATTTTATGATGAGAATAAAGTAAATCAAATGTAAAACAAAACGATTAATGCAGTACCTAAATGAGGCAGCAGCATTCATAAGCTGTATTCTATCGCTCCTATTTTAGTTTTATTGCGAGCCCCGAGTAGACGCTATAACAATGAGCGAGCATTTGCCAAAACAAATTCGTTCACAAAGCTGCACCAATTGCAATTTTATGAATCACTGCTGCCTCGTGTAGGTGAGGCATAAATGATTTAATTGTTATAAGCAAATTAAAAACATATATAAATTATAAAATCAATGAACATAAACACAAGAGTTTATTGCAACCCAATGTTGTCTTCTTTTCAGCGATAGCAGGTGTAAAGGGGGAGGGGGGGTCTAAGAATGTGTGGAAAAACTTTCAACTAACATAACTTTTTCTCTTTTTCTAGGGCGCAAGCAAAGTGAAGACCCCTAACATTACATAGGAAAATTGTCAAGTGAGAATGCTGACTGCTGATCGAATAGGCATAATTTGTTGTGATTGTATTGAGATAAAAAAAAAACAAATTTAAAAAATATATATGATAAACATATGTAAATTATATGCTGTTCTGTTGTAGTTTCAAAGCACACACACACACACCTACACACAAGCATATACCATGTTTATGCAAAAATTACCATAAATACCCCTTAAAGTATGCTATATTTATGAAAATTAATCACACTATGTTAGCTCTTTTTTTCCTAAGCGGTTGAAATGTGTTTTCTGATAGCATTGGCGCTCCAAATAATGAAAAAAAAAATACAAACAAATTTGTTTAAGCTATTTGTGCATGTTATATAACTTGTATAAGATAACTCAAGTTATGACAATATAAAAGCCAAATTTACAAAATTAATTTTAATCAATTCTTATCTGGAAAAAACTTTTTTTTATTTTATTTGGAGACCATAGTCAGTCTATCAGACAAAACCAAATTTTATAAGCTCAGTTTTTTGGCTATAACATATTGTTACTAAAGAAACTTAAGTTTGCATACCTTGAAGGGCATTTATCATGAGTTTTTTGTGTATAAACGGGTAACTGTGATAGTAATTTTGTATATATTTATTAATCAAATATTTGGAGCTTTCGTTTAGGCAAGTGAGCTTGGGCCAAACTCAATTATGTGCTTACATGTTTGTGCATTCATCGAACGCGCTGAGTCATTGCTAAATCCTCCTCCTCATACATACTCCTAGGCACAAAACCACACGAAACGAATCACTTAATCAGCATCAACATCATTATCATCATCATCATCTAATGGGTAGTAGCCATAACTTTAATTTTTTTATTTATTTATTTAAAACATTTACTTTAAAATTTTGTTTTTATTTTGAAATTGATTTGCCTATTAATTTGTGCCCTGTGTTTTGTTTTTTCTTTGTTTTTCTTTTTGGTTTTTTGTGTGCTGCCCAGCAGACATCTATCCCATCCTGGGCAGTCTTTTGGGAGTGGATACTTCAACAAATGCTAATGCCAACGCCAGCCATGACGACTACTACGGCTATCTCAACAACAACAACAACGCCGCTACAAACACCAATCCGAGTAGCCAGCGCCCTGCCGTGCATTCCAGTGGTCTTTCGCGTGACTCGTTCATGCAATGCAAGCACTGCAATCGATATTATAAGTCGCACCAGAAGCTGCAAGAGCATGTACGCAAATACTGTCTCAAGCAGAAGAAATATAAGTGCGTGTCCTGCGAATATCGTTCCCGTCGAAAGGATCATGTGTTGCGCCATGCCAAGCGCAAGCATTGCATGCTCTATGAGCGTTCCCGCAACGATGAGGAAAGTCTGTATGTGATACGTAACGAAGAAGATTTGAGCCATGATGAAGCCACTGGCGATGGCGACGGAGAGGATGGCGAGGGCGGTGGCATGGATAGCGATGTGGCTGCTGCCCTGTGTGAAATCAATTTTGACTTTGCTGGTCGGGATCTAACCATAACCGCTGTTCCCAGGCTGCAGGAGAGCGATGAGGATGACGATGACTATGATGATGATGGCTAAATCCGAGATATGCAGCATTAACTCTCGAGAGGCGTAAAGTGAAATGTTTACCAAATGAATAACAATAACAGTAACAATAGTTTTTGTTGCTAGCTACCTCCAGCTTTCCTGGCACTCACTCAAAACAAGAACCATGCAAAACGTTTGTGCCTGTCACATTCCCGCACAAATTACTTAAAAACTTTTGACATTTTCCTGAGCGCATTCCGTTATATGTTTTTTTTTCTTATTTTTTATCTTTGGGAATATCCTTTTTGTTAATGTTTGCCTAAGTTAGCCGCAATGGGTCTAAGACCAATTTATTTATATTTAAACAATTACTTTTACTGTGGTTAGTTGGTGTTCTCAAAACTCAAATATTTCTTGCCAACAATTTAAGGCTTTTCGGATGGAAGGCCATCAAAGACTTAAAGCGCCATTATTTGCCACTTTTCGACATATATTCCTCAGTTATATATACCTACACATAATGAAGCTGCTTAGCATAATTATAAACCATTAAGAAATTTTTATTTCCAACACTCACCAAAGTTAAAAACCAAATTGAGGATACCAAAACGCTGTTTGCTATTCTTTGTCATAAACCTCAATCTAGAACGAAACCTTGAAAATTGGAAATGGTCATGGATAACCTTATATGTACAGTATATATATCCTAATACATATGTATTTCAACATGTTCGACTTTTCCATTTTATTTTTTGAAATCTTTAAAATAATTTAAAAAAAAAATGTTGTCGTAGATCTAAGTTTAAACACATTTAATGAACCAAATGTTTGACACCGCCCGAACAACTATGCGATAACAAAGCAAAATCGTTTCAAAATCGGCTTGCATTTAATCTTTTGTGGCGTTTCTCCTTAGAAGGGACAAGTCGCTCCCCGTCTTAGGGCCTAGGGATTTCCCCCTATATCGGCTTATGAAAAGCTTCTATTTGGTGAGTGTTGAATAACAATTTGCACAGGAATCATATAATTATGTTAAGTTCCTTTTACTATATCTAGTTTTTGATGTTACAAAGCAAAGCAAGAATTTGTGTTAATCTTTTTATATTGTAAATGCAAGCAATTAAGAATAAAGTATATATTAATATATATATATGCCTCAAAGCAAAAAATCAAACCGCAAGTCTATAATCCTACACAAACACACACACACACCTCAAAACCAATTGGACGGGCCAATTTGAAAAGCAGCTGACCAGACACTTGTTTAATAATTACAAGTAATTATACAATCACCAACAGAGTGACCAACTGATGGTTAACCAGAGCTCTTTGTATTCCTCTCCACTCTTTACAGATGGCTACTGGACCATATTGGAAACTGTGCCCTACTCCATTGCCAACACCTCTGGCAACCCATCCCTAAGTACTGCTCAGTCACTGAGCAATGCTAGCGCGTCCAATCTGTTGACTGCAGCCACAGTGGTAGTAGAGCTGCCTCCTGATGATCTAGGCAATCCAGTAGGCAATATACAGTATACCATACCGGCACTCACCAAGAATGCCACCACAAATACAAATACCACCAGTTTGCTTCATAAGCCGCAGGCCACTACCATACAGATTGTGAAGCAGCAGCCAAACCAGCGACAACATTTGGCCATCCAGTCCTGTCACCAGCAACCACAGGCGCGACAGGAGTATATCAAAATTGATACCTCCAGACTGGAGGATAAAATGCTATTACGCGATGTGATGCAATATGGAGCCACTAGCATTTCTATGGCTCCCAGCAGTAGTGCCAGCGAGGTGGTAACCACCACTGTGGTATCCAGCCATGACTCCGAGCTGTTGCTGACCGATGCAGATGAAGCTGAGCGTGAGTTGGAACTGGCTGCCATGTCCAAGAGTGAGCAACATCATGATGATTTGCTAGACGATGACTATGTGGTCGAAAAGATGCATGGCGGCGAAATTGGTAGTATGCAAGCAGCTGCCACCGCCACAATGACGTTGCAACAGGTCAATGAGTTTGCTTTGGATGATGCAAAGTTTGCCTGCAATGTGTGCGGAAAAACCTACAAGATCAAGGGCTCGCTCAAGCGACACAAAAACTATGAATGTGGGGTGGAACCCACCCTAAAGTGTCCACACTGTCCGCATAAATGCAAATATAAATCCGATTTGCGGAAGCATATAAACCAGAAGCATGCCGAATCTGGCGAGGGCGCTTTGCAGCATATGGGCAATGGGAATTAATTTAGAGACATAAAAAAGAAATTATATATTAGGCCAACTCTACACGAGCATTTGTTGTTCTGTTACTAACTAAGTATGCTTACCATACCTATATATCTATGTAATGTATCTCAAACATCTAAGGATCGGTTAGAAGCATTGAAGAAAAGGCTGTTTTTGATTTTAATTGATATGGAACTTGGAAAATATAACGACATGATGAAAATGATTTAATGTCAAATTTCCCAAAGATGACACTTCCAACCAACTTAATTTAATAATTTTGTTGAGTTTTTTAGTTTGTTTCTATCGAAAAGGATGCATCCACTTATTTTCATAACCATTTCTCTGGTGTTTGTTCCGCACTTGTTGTAGGCTTGGTATTTATAATTGTAATATAGCCACAAATCTGATCTCCCAAACTCTACATGTAAAAAACACGAAATGTTAACTTTGGTCCACCAAAGTTTATATACCCTGGCAGGTTATTGAACATTATCTAACGGACTAGCCATATTTCTTCTGCTCCTCTGTGACTCCAAACACTTTTTCAAAATATACCATATTCAAATTCGATAAATTTTGTCAAATTTGAAAACCAAAACAAGTTTTATAAAAATCGGTCACAAAATTTTTAAATGTAGGAAGAAAACTTACTGGTTCCTTATAATTTTTACAAATTTGAACTCAAATAATCCCACACAAAACAGTAGACAGACTTTCTTGGCTATGTCGACCCATTAAGCTGATATAGAAAATATGTCCCCTGCCAGGGAATAATAATTTCATATTTAGGGTAGTCAATTAAGCGAACGAACTTAGTTTTAGCTAAAAATTGCTCCATGTTTACATGCAAATTCGAATTCTGCTCAATGTCAAGTGTAAGTACACGTCCACATTTAAACCAAAACATGCAAAAAGAAAACAGATATTTTTTCTTATTCCATGTAATAAAACAAACATTTTAATCCCTGCCCCAATATATAACATTCTAAACTTGTATATGAATTTGAAGTCAATAAATGTTTACAACTATGCAATTAAATCAATTATAATTTACTACTACAAAGTAAATTCAGCAATTTCGTTAAGAACCAAGCACTAATATGTTTCTCTGTTTTTCTAGGACCAGCCAGAAGGATACCTCCCAAGGATACTAAAAAGGTCTATACAAAAATTAAGCCCATTTGATTTATGTCCAAATCATTTAACCAAAGCATTTAAGAAACTGATCAACAATAAAAAAGTGCCACTGAAACCAAATTTGTTGTATTCATCACCAGAAATCACTTGTCGTTCGCTGTCCTCTTGTCGTTATCTGTTTGATTGATTGATTAGTCATAAAACGAAACCCTCTCTATTCTTGTGTCTATAGATTTTGTACGTCATGGCCCCAAGAATCAGCTGCTGTGCCAATGTGGACGCTACTATAACACCATGAATCGTCTCATGTTGCATCAGCGCGAAGAGTGCCAGGACTTTAAGCGTTTCCAGTGTGATTATTGCCTTAAATGGTTTAAGCGGCGCTCCCATTTGAATCGTCACAAGAAGCTGCATGATGCTGAGTTGGCTGCCGAGCATGGCCATAAGCAGAGTCACTCAACACCAACAACAACGGAAGCAGATACGGATGTCACACTTAGTTGTCATTCACGTGGATTTGATGCTTTATATCTGTCTGAAATCAAAGTTGAGAATGAAGCGGATCTTATTTAAGTTTTTTTTTTTTTCGTATGTATACCCATGCAGGGTGCATGATGTAATCTCCGCCACATAAATATAGCCATATCTGCCTGTTTCTTGCTATCTTCTCCTCTTTTTTTCAAGTTATCTCGAACAAACTTTGCCCAAAGTCTTGAAATACGTATTGGCTGCACATTTGTGTCTATTTTCTCTCTCTCTATTTTTTGTCTATTTATTAATTCTGTATCCACATAATTCTATCAGGTTTGATCAAAATCGAGAAATATATCTAAAGTAGTTTAAATGAGAAAAACTATTTTGTCTATAGTACCGTCTTAGCACTTGTCAAATATTAAGATATCTTTACCACAAATAAGTCGAGTTTGATCAAATATCGTGGGCAGCCAAATGATCACATCTGTTGGTCGGTTTGGGAAATTACTCAAAATTAAATTTTTGGAAGAAAATGAATTAAAACATCTACTTATGTAAATTATGTGAACTGCAAGGGTATATAACTTTGGCAGAGCCGAAGATAGATTTTCCCTATTTTTTTTGTGTTACTTAAAGTTAATAATTTAATTATTAGCCAAGTTCTCGTTATTGCCAAAAAAAAAATAAAATTGAACATGAATTTTTGTAAATAAACTGAATAAAAGAAACAGCAAAAGTTGATAAATACTTTTCACTTTTTATGTACCACCAGCAGAGCTCCTATTAAATGATGATGTACTCTGTATATAAACACTTTTATGTGTTTATTTGTGTGTCTTCTTCTCATTGTATTGCCAAATTAACTCTATTGTTTGTTGTACTCATTATTATGATTTTATAGTTTTTTTTTTATATTTTGATTTGCCAACTTTTTGTTCTCTTTCGTTGCAGTGGCCTCCACTCAGCGTAAATACAATCTTCGCACACAGGAATCCACCGTGCAGATGGACTATGCCACGCCGGGCACTTCCAAGCAAATTTCAGCCAAGTCGCCTAGACAAAGAAAGTCAGTCTCGCCAGCGGCACCGCTAGAGCAGAAGAGCGAAAACGAGGAGCCATCGACCACTAACAACAACAGCAAAAAATCAACGCTCATCAATAATTCCGATGCCCTAATAGCCCTGCAGCAATTGGCCTCTATTTCGACGGCACGTTCGTTGCAACATCTTGTGCCACACTTACCGCACCACTTGCACATCGATACCAGTAGTCTGGTGGCCGGACGCAAGCTCCCTCGTCAGAGTTCCAAGCGTACGCCACAATACGACGAATCCAATCGCTGTCCGTTATGTGCCCGCGTCTATCGGTCGCAGGCCTTTCTCAACGAGCACATGCGCCAGGAGCACTCGGTTTTGATTTAGTCAGGGAACAAGAACTTAAGAAAAAGTCAGAGTCAGAGCAAAGGCTGAACAGCAAATGAAAATTGGATTCCAAGATCACTTTGTATTTTAACAAATTTACCAAATTTGAAATCAAGAGACCAAAAAAATGTATTTTTTATGCAAAATTACCCACATACTATATAGTATATATGTTTAAGAACCGGCCACAGTTTTAAATGAACAAAAATCATAACTGATAAACTCGCTTATCATAAGAGAAACTAAACAATAACAATTAGTCCGCTTGAAAAGCATTTCGTTGCCTTTGAAAAGAAAGTGAATACCTTACATAATTATATGGATATATTACCATTGACAGGTTAACCAGGTTTTTATACGTGTTGCTAATAAAATAAATTAAATAAAAGCATATTTGGATGATTTATGGTGGATTATTATGAATGACAGTTTTATATATTATATTTATAATTTTTTTTCTGTTTTACTTTTTTTTCAAAATGTCCTCAAAAATTGCAATGCATCAACGATCACTGGCTTGGGTTAGTATAATTTTGTTCCTTTTTCTTTTCGTTTGTTTAATAATTAATTTTTCTTATAATTTTTTTTTCCTAATTTCAGTGTGAACTCTTAACTTGCTTTTTGGAAATAAATCATGACAATCTTAAGAGTAAAAATATTTAAAGAGGTAAGTTAACAAGAGAACTAATAAGTTACATGAAGTTAAGCCGAAACCGACTACGATTCATCATAAAATCAGCCGTTTTGCTTTTAACTAGTTTGTTTTTGTAAAAGCGTCTTCGATAGGGGAAGGGCGATCAAGGAATATTCTTCGGATAACAAAGCGCAATCAGTTTTTAAGGCCCAACTTCCATAATCTTCATAAATGTTTCTTCTTTGTTAAATTTTAAGCAACAAATTTTTATACACTTGCAAAGTGTATATTTTTTTCCCCAAAAGTTTGTAACGCATAGATATATTCATTTCCGACCCCATCAACTATATAGATTCTTGATCAGGACGACGAGCAGAGTTCTTTTCCGCCTGTCCGTCTGACCGTCTGTCTGTCCGTCTGTCTGCTAGGCCAACTAGTACCTCAGTTTTAAAACTACCGAGCTGCACAAGCTGCCTTCTTTTTATTGCACGCAACTAATTTGTCGGAACCGGCCGGATCGGATGACTTTAAGATATTGCTGCCATAGGATCGGCTGCCGATCGGCCAAAAAACTAGTTCTAGTGAGAAAAACTTTTTTGTTTTCCATCGTAGCTTCACCAATCTTGCTATATATAAGTTTTATATGCTTCCCCATAATTTTGTAAAAATTGATCAAAATCTGATGACTACAATGATTTGAATTTATAAATATGTGATTCATACCGGTTAAATCAGTTGGAGAGAACTTTTGCAAGTGTATTAAAACTTCGGCACAGTCGAAGCTTGCTTTGCCTTCTCTGAAAAGTCGATATTATTTAAACAATTAAACAATTATTAAGTGAGTTTACTTCATAATTAACTTCATTCCGGTCAGGAACTGTATCGATTCTATTTTTAAGCGAAGAAATTAATGTTAAGCCATAAAATTACTCTAAATACGTTTTAAACAAAAATCTGTTTGAACTTAATTATATATTTTCGGTTTGTAATTTAGAAATGTACACTTTCGAATGGCCTTCAGATTCGCATATCATTGCAAACATAATCCTTTTACCAAACAGGTTTGGAAAATAATGGCTATGGTTCAAACAAGCAAGCGAAAAAGGGAAAGAAGCGCATAATACCTGGCATATTCCATTCCATTCAAATTCGGCCAACCACAATATAACTGTACTGCCAGCCCTTCTTATCTGCAAAGAGATTGAGGTTGTTATCCCTCTCTCAATCTCTCTCTTCCTAAGGCTTCGCACCCACACAAAAGCCGAAATGCATTTCGAAAAACATTTGCGCATACACAAAAATCGTCAGTCGATTTGTGTTTTTCTAAAAATAAGTTTTCCTGCCTGCCTGCCTGCTTTCTGCATTAATGAATGTGTGTGTGTGATATTTTTATCCTGGCAAACGGCTTTTGCTTTTATGCTTCCCACTTGATTTTCCTAAATTTTTCTCTATTTGCCCATGAGCCTGCGTGCCTGTTTTTTTGTGTCCCTTTTGTGCTTGGCCTTCGTAAAGCGTCGTATCAACAGGATACACATTTAAGTTTTAAAGGCTATTTGTGTGTGATATTCCAGGAATTGTTGGTCATTTAAAAGTAAGTGTGGGTCTAGTCTAGGTGTGGCTAGATGAGTTAGTAATTCTAAGGAAAAATGATTGGCCTGCTGGTGTCATAGTCGAGAAGCTTTGAACCCAACGATTTAGTTCGAATCTGGGTTCCATTAAATGGTTTCAAGTAAGCGAATTAACTCGATTTGATTCAGCCTATTCTTTTTAAAAATCATTGTTATCCAACTTCAATTCCCGTTCCTAATGTATACCTCCTTTGGCTAAGCTATACAAGATTTATTTCCGTAAACGCCTTAGTGGCTGGAAATGCAATAGATACATACCGTTTTCGAGGTGCTATTGCATTTAAGCTCGTAGGGACAATTCGTTAGCTTATGGACACAGCTCCTGCACATCCGACTTTATAAAATCAATAAGTTTATATTAAGATTTTGAAGCAATTTATTTGTTTTCTAGGAATTTAATTTGGAAACTAAATGCACTGTTTTCCAGTTACTCCTAACTTTCCGCGTTCGTATTGACCTTGAATTATTTTATGAACAGATGCAAGTGGAAAGTTGAAAACAAAATCACCACCGGAAGCTACTCGTAAACACACACACACACACACACGCAGATTTATGCTATACCAAATCAGGAACATTCTACTGCGCCTGCGCAAATGCTTGCCCCAGCACAAAACTCTTACTCTTGCTCTCTCAGAGAAAGTTTTCTCCTAACGAATTTTCCATGGAATATGCCAGAAATAGAATAGCAGAACGGAGCTGCAGCAGCAGTTGGTTTAGGTAGAAAAATAAATCAAGGACCAGGCCTTAAGCCCTAGGCTACACTTGATGTGCAACAGATACAGAAACACACTCACACACCCCAAGGAGAATTTCCAATATTTGCCTGTGTGACGGCAGCTGCGCTGAGGGATTGGGATTTGTGTGTCGGTTTTGTTGCTGCCTGCGCTTCGTGCTTGGAAAATTATAAGCTAGAAGTAGGCAACGTCAACTAGTGCAGTTTCGTTTGTGTTGCGGTGTAGACGCTGTCGTGGGCGGTTGCGGAGTGGGAGGAATATGGAAATTAAGCTTAATCATCAGTTAAGCTCCCACTCTGCAGCTGTGCTAGAAATTTTGTAAAAATAAAATATAATTTATTAATTTAACAAAAATGTTTTCTTTTATTTTACAGTGTATTATGGACACACTTGGATTTACTTACCGGAAAAGTGAACACAATTTTTAAACTTTACTAACCTATTTTATTGTTTATTTCGTTGTTCCAGATGTTCCAGGTAAAGTGTTCAATATTGGTTTTTGGTTCAAAAATTCACCACCACATCATTCTCATCAACCTGATCATTCTCACACTGCAGCACACCAACCCACCAACAAAAATGAAACATTTCAGTTTGATTAATTTCCATTTTTCCTGTGTTGTTAAAAAGTGATCAAGAAATAAAATTTATAAATATGTGTTTTTATTTTATATTTAAATGCTTGAAAAGTTTTTTTTTTTAAGTTAATTTTTTTATTATTTCGTATTTTACTTTGCATGCTTTCATCTAACATTTTTCATGCCCTTAACCCAGCAGTCTGGGCGACAATTTTGCTTTTTCATTTGTCATAGCTCCATTTTCATCTCCATTTCACCAACAAAAAAAAAAATTAGAAAAAATTAATCTAAAATATGTTTCCGCTTGTAGATTTGAGCCGAAAGGAGAACACTGCCCCAGCTGTAAGCTCGGCCGAGATTCAACGCAGCTTCCAGCGTAGTATACTCAACGAACAGAAGCCCCATGTGCCAGGATCGCGACGCAAGCGTTTGTCCGTATCCGAGGTATCTGATATGCTGTTCGAGTTCTATAAGACCAAATCGGCCAAGGCCCCCAAGCAACAGCAGCAGGACCAGGCGGAGCTGAGTAAGTACGGCCAGGTGTCGCCCACCTCGGCCGAAACGCTGGAACCCTCCAGCATTGCTGCTATTGCCGTTTATGGTGCCGCTTCCGAGACGGCTTCAAAAAACTTGAATGCTGATGAAATGTTGGGTGCTGCCGCTGGCGCTGCTTCATTTCATCCGCGGCTAAAGTACACACTAAAGACAGCGGTTCCCACAGAACTTGGACTGGCTGGGGTATCAGCCATTCCCACTGGTGCGGTTATAGCGCCAGTGGCTCCGGTTCAGAAGCCACAAGCGGCTGTCATAGCCGAGGCTTTAATCAGGAATGGCATGCATAGTTTCCAACAGCAGTTGCGTGCCCAAGAGATATTGCGTCAACAGACGCCCCATCGTCGCCTCAAAGATGAGCCAGAGCCGGGCCATGGTACCGATATTACACCCACCAAAATATTGGAGAATCTGTTGCGCAAACAGCAAGAGCGCGATCTGCGCCACTCGGAGTGCGAGAATGATCCGGGATCGTCGACAGAAGATGAGGATGATGGTCGTTTTCATGCCTTTGATGACATACACTTAATGGAACAGGCTGGCAACAAATTTGGCAACATGTTTAATCCGGCCAACTCAATGCTTGACGCCCAGGCCCAGGCCCTGCGCAATCTGGAGTTCACGCTGAGCGACTATGGCGGAAGCAACAGCAATGGCAGCATCACCAGTCCCAATGGACTGGGCCTTGACGGTGAGCCGGTCTATGAGTGTCGTCATTGTGGTAAAAAGTATCGCTGGAAGTCCACCTTGCGCCGTCATGAGAACGTCGAATGTGGCGGAAAGGAGCCGTCCCATCAGTGCCCGTATTGCCCCTACAAATCCAAGCAGCGTGGCAATCTGGGTGTGCATGTGAGGAAGCATCATACCGATTTGCCTCAGTTGCCCAGCAAGCGTCGGTCCAAGTATTCGATGAAATGCGAAACGGGAATGGAGATGGGCATGGGCATGAGCGGTTCCCTATCGGACGATTCGCAAGGAAAACTTATCATAGACTGCAATAAGTGAGAGCCAAGATCAAATACCAAATAAATAACAAATAATTCTAAAGATCTATATACATATGCGGGGGAAAAACTCAATCCTTCCTTTTCTGTGTATTTGATTGATTGTCTACTTAAGATTTAATTCTTGTCAATTTATGTGTCATCCCAAATATTTAATGTTATAATTTATATATGCGATAAGCAAGTGCAAACCACAAATCTAATCAAAGCGTATAATCAAATTAGTTGTAAGGCGACAAACGAATTCAAACTTCAAATGATGCGTATTATTTACAAAAACAACAACTCATAGTCTACGACATAATTTTGATATTTTATATAATGATGATATTTTAAAAAATATAGTTAAGCCAGCAATTGTCATTTATTTTTTATATTTATACCATTTATACACATATAAACAAAAACTAATCATTTTTTCTGCTCAAAATTAGGTTTCTCGCAAATTGGAGAGTTCCCATTAAAATCCCATTAAAAATTACCCACATAATAAAATTCCCAGCTTAATATACAGCTGTCCAGCCATATCTAAATAGACATTATATGATATTTCCAACTAGATCGAGTCGGCAAATATTCATAATTATTGGATCAAAATGTTAAAAATTTACGGACTCATGTTAGCAGTTCTAACCCATTTTTTTCTTCTAATTTATCCAAAATCCGAACACATTCGGGTTATATGTAGTTTCTAAACAGATTGGATCAGAATTTAATACTTTGGGGATGCAAACCGACTTTAAAGAAATTATAAAAAATGTAAATTTTAAAATATATTTAAAATTGTGGTAGTGTTGGTCCTTGATTTTACTTGGCACACTTTCTCTTTCAATATTTAGCGTTTTTAAAAATATTGGATTTACTAAAAGAGTGCCCACAAGCTTTAATTTTTATTGAAATTAAAATTACAAATAACTGACAAAAATGTACCAAATAATTTGAAGAATTTATTAGTTCCCTTCCATAGAGATGAATATAAAAGACTTTAGTTTTATTTTTTGTCCCCAATTTCGTAGTTTTTGGACTCAATAGTTACATCTCATTGGAATATATTAAATTAGGCGAACGGGGTATGATTAACTGCTTACATGATTACGAACTTTTAGAATTTATGGGGCTTACGTAGTGTTAGGTAATCAACAAGTAAACCAGTGAACAATTTAAGTGAGTTGAGTCCGCTACGGAGTTTGGAACTACCTTATATTTTATACCGATTCTCAAGCTAAAAACATAAGATGAAGCCAGTTACGAGTTCAACGGTTATTGAGTTTCCAATTATCTTGTATTATACTGTTTTCCAATCGAGCTACGAGCTATACAATTTTAGAACAAACGATGTTGGTCAAAAACGTACAAATAAAATATTTCTATCGTCTAGAAAAAACAAAGAAGAAAGTAAGGATAAATACTGATTTTTCTAGTATACACATAAAATACCTAATTTACCTACCTATTCATAGATTTTCTTATCTAAACGGAATTAAAAATATTTTAAAAGGAGTTTGAAATAGTTTTTTAGTACGTATTTGACAACAAAATCTAGCACATTGCTCACTGCCAGACTTGCAACACATTCAGAAACTCGCAAACGGCAATAAACCAAGTGACCATTTTAAAAATGAGCAGAGCAAAAAAAGCAACTGAATGAAAAAGAGAACTTGTCAACTTTAGTTAGCAACTCGTTTTTATTCAATCACTCAGAAATAACTCAACACTAGGACCTGTGCTCTACGGTGCCATAGAGTTTCACTTTTACGATGTCAATTCGTCAAAGTGCGATTGTGCACGAGCACGACTGTCTTTACAATAATTAAATATTACCCCATTGGCTTCTTGACACTCGAAAGATCTCTTATTTTTAGTTTGCCCCATAAACTAAAACATTTAACTCTTATTTCTCCGATCTCCTTACTTAAACATTTTGACTGATATAGTTTTACAACAATAGGGTATTGATCCAAATGGAATTTTAAAATAATATTTTGTGCCCTAAACGTTAGATTCATTTTTATGGACATTTTAAGACTGAACACAACAATTACAGTTTATCGGTCCCTTCCCGAATTTCGAAATATTTAACATGAAAATGTGTGAATTTCGAATCAAAGTTCCGTTAGATAAATAAGCTTAGTCGAAAAATATTTCCTTCCTTTAAACCTGGAATTTTAACTTCGAAATTGAAATATTCTAGCGTAGAACGAATCGGTACACAGTTTAGAGCAGCGATGGGCAAGCCCTTGCTCACAACTGCTCCGACTTATTTTTTGGCAATTGCCGCCAACTTGGCGAGATCGCCTTAAATTCGTAAAATTGTATCATATAAAGAAAAACTTGAAGACCTAAATTAAGACTCAAAACCAAAAACTTTTTATTTTAAATCCAAATGATTTGTCGTTTGTGTTTGTACTGTTTACTCATAAGTTTTATACTGCCATTTTGATAAATGAAACTAAAACCAATTATTCCTATTTTTATACCAGGCAGTGCAACTGCAAAACCCCTTAAGACATGCTATTTCTGTATCTTTAATCTTTTTTATAAAATGTTTACAATTTCAAATAAAAAACCAACTTTTTACATTTCTATATATAGAATACCTTTATTTTTAGGCGCAAGAGATTTTGTACTGTGTGTGTGTAATATGATTCAAGAAGATTGCATTATAGAAAGTGCGAAAATAACAAAGTTAACATCATACACCATACAAATTTAAAACGAAATGCACCAAAACGGAATTGAAATTGCATCTTAGATGGCTATGTGTCTGTGTTGCACAGGTGAATTTGATCTGAGTTTGACTTTATTTAGTATGAACAACCAATGGCCACTGTCAAAAAGTCCTCAAAGGCAATGGTAATGGTGCCATTCTGCTGCGTATCGCGCTGTCTAAAAGCCTCCGTAAAGCGCTGTACTTGAACGCACAGCACTATAAATTGATCCACAGAGACTTCCTTGTGACTTTGAGGATCACTCTTCTTGACCAGGAAGTTAATGAATTCTGGCGTAAAGCGAAACCCCATTTGGGTAAATGCTACAAGTAGATTAAATGTCATATAAAATACCAAAATTGCTGGAGATTAAATTATATTCTTACCTTGCGTCAGTTCACTCTCCTCGATGTGCCCAGAGGCATCATGATCGTAGGTCTTAAAGACTTGCAACCATTGATTGATGTAATTGTAGAGCTTCTCGAACTCGTAAATATCGATGGTGCCGCTGGCGTCATTATCGAACATGCCTGTTGGTAAGTAAATGAAGAATTTGCCATAATTAAAATTAGGTAAACATATTAAAAAGCGGTCATTAAATAAACAATTGAGATAGTGTCTGCTGGGGCGATCTAAACAAACGGGCAGTCGTTATATTATATGTGTATGTGTGCTCCAGTTGGCCATTCCCCTAGCTACATCAGAATTAACCTGCTCCTGACGTCATAACTTACTAATCATCAATTTGCATGCGTTATCGGAGAAATGTTCCCCGCGGCCATTGACCAAGGCGGCTTGTAGCTCCGACGAGCTAATCTTTCCGGAACGATCGCGATCAACCATGGCAAACCACTGCTGAGCCTGTGGATTCACCTAAAAACAAGATACATATATACGTAAAACATAACAATTAAAAAATATAGAAGGCTTTAAATACCCTTGCAGTTTTTTAAACACGGTACCATTGACAACAAAAAAGTTTTTCAAACTAGAACTAGTTTTTGGACCGATTGTTCCTATGGCAGCTATATATAAATATAGTCATCCGATTCGACCGATTCTGACAAATGTGCAGCCCATGTGCATTTAAAGACTTTTTGCTAAAGTTTGGTCAAGATAGCTTTAAAACTGAGGGAGAAGATTTCATAGAAACAGACGGACAAACAGACGGAAATTAACTCGGCTCGTCATGCTGATCAATGTATATTTATGGGGTCGGAGATGATTCCTTCTATGCGTTACAAACATAGTGACAAATTTAATATACCATCTGCAAGGGTATAAATATATTTATGTATATACTTGAGCATTCTGCGGCGGAAAAGCTCCAGGTGGGGCAGCATAGCCTCCACCTCCAGGTTGTTGTTGTTGGCCATAGGGATTGTAGCCGCCTCCCTGCAAGTTGTGAACGAGTTGTAGATTATCTATGCTTAAATAATTTCTGCTGGTACTTACATAGGACATTTTGAGAAAATTAAATTTTGGATTTTTAATGAAGTTAAATTAAATAAAGTGATACGCACACAACGACAGACACAGATTCAGTTGAAATAGACTCTAACCAACACTTACATTAAAACAATTTCCAACACATAAAAGTAACGAATAAACAAAGTGGTTCATTTTTCGACTACGCTTGCAGAACTAGTTCTAGTTGGAGCTAGTTTTAAAATGTTCGTCTCAAATACACTTGTTACTTAAAATACTGCTCTTATATGGCATGAAGAAGACCGTCTTACAGATTTTGAAAATCGGACAAAATGTTATTAAAGTTATTTAAATTTCGTAAATAAATAATATACCAGCAAGTGATTTGATCTAGAACTACAATTCCATTGAACCAGTGCAGAGGCGAACTTGATTTGACATCACTGGTAAGGCCGGCATAAACAAGCAGCAAACAAAATTAATCGAAAACCATCAACCATGTCGAATTTTGTAAATATGGATATATTTTCGAACTACCAGAAATATATTGATAACGAACAAGAGTTGCGGGAGGTAAGTGATCCAATGCACATTGTGTATGTATGAAAGTTTACCGTAATTTCCTCGCCTTTTACCCGCTGCCAGAATATCCGCATCGTAGTCCGAGAGATTGAGCAACTGGCCAAGGAAGCTCAAATTAAGCTGCAAATCATACACAGCGATTTGAGCCAAAGTAAGTTATTGTAATAGTAATGGTAATCCCTAAACAGTACTCTAATGCCAAGATTAATCCAGTTAGCCATGCCTGTGGCCTGGCCCGCAAGCAAATCGAGGCCTGTGCTGAAAAATATGAGAAACTTGCCACCTTGGTAAGGCCCGGCCAGTATTACAGGTGAGTCATAGTCATCAGTACTAGACCTGCCTCAGTGTGTGGGTGTCTCATTTCCTACTTTCTACAGATATTCCGACCATTGGACTTACATTACCCAGCGTTTGATCTTTCTTATTGCTTTGGTCATCTACTTGGAGGCTGGCTTTTTGGTCACACGCGAAACGGTTGCTGAAATGCTAGGTTGTAAGTAGTTGTATATGGTGATTGTTGATGTTGATAATTCATTGGTTTTCAATTTCTTTTAATAGTGAAAACCAGCCCAGTTGATGGCTTCCACTTGGATATTGAGGACTATTTGCTGGGCATCTTGCAGTTGGCGTCGGAATTGTCGCGATTTGCCACCAATTCTGTAACTATGGGCGACTATGAGCGTCCTCTCAATATCTCCCATTTTATTGGTGACTTGAATACGGGCTTTCGTTTGCTCAATTTAAAGAATGATGGCCTACGCAAACGGTTTGATGCCTTGAAATACGATGTGAAGAAAATTGAAGAGGTGGTCTATGATGTCAGCATACGCGGACTGTCCAACAACAAGGAGCAGAATGCGGTTGAGCCGTCGGAATCCGTATAAAATTCCACTTACATTAGGTATAGTACCTTAAGAAGAAATTACAACTTTGGAGTGCATTTACATATGTATCTCTCTCTCTCTCTCTCTTTTTATTGAAATGAATTCTTGAATTAAATATGTATGCATTAACCCTATCGAAAACCAGCGAACCACCACCACTCGACTGAGGCCGCTGCTGCTGCTGACATTGTTGTTTTTGCTTTGATCATATGGTTGTCGAACATTCTCGCTCTGCTCGCTCTCCTGTCTGCTCTCTGTAACCAGTGTCAGTATGTCTTTTACCACCGTCTCGTTTACATTGCGCGCGGACTACATTTTATGTTTTGATTTCTTGGTGTGTTTTTGCGTTTGGATTTAAGGTTTCCCGAGCTGTATTACAAAAAAAAAGTAAGTGCCGAAAACTCTCAATTTGATATTCGGTTTATATTTTATATCTCACAAAAACAAAAGTGAAAAACTCCAACCAGTTCCATAATTGGGTCACCCATACCCCTCGCCACAAAATTATCCGCTATGCGTCCCATACAAATACAACTTGTTGTGACAAATAAACATTCAAAATAAATAATATTTATTACAACATACACCGAGTCTTTTTTAGACTCTTGTTGTTGGTTTTTTTTTATTTTACAAAACACGCTTTGCTCAGCGCAGTTCAAAGTCCAAAACAAGTTAATGTGAGGCTCGACTGGGCCACTCTCCATCTCGTCTCTCGTCTCTCTCTCTCTCTGTGTAAATTCGGAGGGAGTGGGTGCGCAATAGCGAGAGCTTTGTCTGGTAAACATCTGTAAAACAAATACATACACATTCACACAAAGACAGGTGCAGCTGTATGCATTAGTGACGGTCTTAGGTCTGCGTCTCTCACCTGGCTACGTGTCTTGCTCAGAGTTACCTTCAAAACAATTTTTAAAAAAATAATAATAATAGAAAAAAGGTAAACAAAACCATATTATTGCCACACATAAATGCCACTAATTTCATGCAAATTAGTTACATATAAATGAAGAGGGGTTTCATTTATTCCTATCCATCTAGGAACAACTATTTTCCGAAATGTACAAATAGTAGATTACATTAAACAATTTTATAAAATGTGTAACCCAATGATCCCACTTTTTCTATCCTCTTGCAGTTTAGGTTCGCGAAGCGGTTTCAGAAAGTCAGTGAACCTAGGTTCAGGTTTGAAGCCTGGTTCAGTCTAATATTTTTGTTCCTACTTTCAAAAATATTCCTTTGCTTGAAATGTGTTTGATTTAAAATTTGAATGTGTAAATTTAAGGTGTTTATATTTGATAAAATTTATTTACAAAAGCGCGTTTCTTTTTTTTCATCTTTATGTTCCTTATTTTTCGAAATTGTAAATAACATTATGGCAACGTGGACCAGTTTATTAAAAGAGTGGGGGTGATGCTAGATGATTTTCGTGTGCTAAACACGAATCTGTTTGGTCATATGCTCCATCACTTAAAGATTTTTGGAAAATTGTACCTAAAGTTTGAAAAAGTTTTTATTTTGACCATTTAAGTGCATGTTTTGTGGGCAACCTATATGTATATTTTGACACTTCTTGATATTGTCGTTAAAGAAATATTCCTTTGCTTTAAAATATTTGTTCGCTTACAATTCTACGATTTTTTTAAACAAAGATATACCATTTGGAATACATGTTTCGAGAAAAAAAAATGTTAAAGTTTTAAGCAACCCATAAATGTCTCATTTTAGCAATACACTGCTCCACTGAGCCACACAAGGCCACGCTCAGTGCCACAATTAATGCCGCACTCTAAAGATTTAGGCACTTGTAACTTTCCTAGCCTGTGGTTTCATTAAATGTTTGCGGATTCGTCTAATTTTTATTCGAAACCGAGAGAGCACAAATTAATCCCTTTACAAACGCTAACTAAAAAGAATATTAGGAAGACGGAGGAAAATTGTCTATAAACCTGATTTGAGTGCTTTCTCAAGCAACAACTTTGCTGCACTAAAATGGTTATATCTGCTAAGCTATTTCAAATTTTTGAAAATGGTTTGAAGGAGATGAAAGGGGAATGTCCAAGCTATAACAATCATGGAAAACAAAACTATCGAAAAAAAATTTTTTAAAGGTACAAGACCCCTTTTTAGGGGTGTATTGAGTGCTTCCTTAAGCAAGAACTTAGCTCCACTAAAATAGCTACAGCTGTGAAAAAAATAATAGCACCATCCTCACAAGCAAATTTTCCAAAGACCTCATAACAACTTTTGTAAGTTGTATAAACTTTTGTATACGTTTTTAGAAAACAAAAAATCTCAAAATTCTTTTTTACATAGATCGAACACCCCCTCTTAAGTGCTTCCTCAAGCAAGAACTTTGCTCCACTAAAATGGCTACATCTGCAAAACTATTTCGAATTTTTGAAAATGGTTTGGAGATGAAAGGGGAATGTCCAAGCTATAATAATAATGCAAAACAAAAAAATTGAAAAGAAATTTTAAAGGTAGATCTCGTCTTAACATCTGTGCCGGGGCCTAACTGGTTTTTTGTGTATCTTTTCACTGGCATTTGTTAGACAAGCAGCGCACAATTCAAGATTGTCCCAGATTAAAGTCCAAACTGTGCTCTGTCCGCTCGTGATGTCTCCCTTACTCCGGTCTCCTAGTATTGGGGTGAGAATGACTGAATACCACCTTGGCTGCGAGGCCTTGATAAGACTTTAGCTGATAACCTCATTTTATGCCAATCGCTAGACTGTTTTAATGCGTCACTGATACGTTTAGCTTAATTCGTAGTAAATTTTGGCAATTCTGAAAAATTATCGCACTCCATGCTTTTTGCTTATCTGCATACGATTGCATACTATATTGCGTTCTAAATGATCTAATGCAAAATACACTTTGAGCCGCATGAATATCCTAAAAAACACATCATCATCTTTATTAAATTTAAAAGAAGTGACATTAAGGGGGGAGATACAATTAGGACGGCAAAAAATTGATTGTTTAACAATATAAAAAAAAATTAAAAACGAGAAGGCAAAGCTAACTTCGACTGTGCCGAAGTTTTAATACACTTGAAAAACTTTACTCCGACTGATTTAACCGGTAAAATATATATATATAACTTATACCTAAAATATAAAACTAACTTATACCAAGATAAGTGACGCTACGATGGAAAACAAAAAGAAGAAGTAGTTTTCTGACCGATCGTTTATATGGCAGCTATATGATATAGTCATCCGATCCGGCCGGATCCGACATATTAGTTGCGTGCAGTAAAAATAAGACTATGTGCAAAATTTCAGCTCGATAGCTTTAAAACTAAGAGACTAGTTCGCGTAGAAACAGACAGACGGACGGACGGAGAGAGTGAGAGACGGATTTAAACTCAGCTTGGCGTCCTGATTTAGAATTTATATAGTTTATGGGGTCGGAAATGAATATTTCTATGCGTTACAAACTTCTGGGCAAAATTAATATACACTTTTATTCTATTTATGGAAAAATATAGAAAGGCTTCAAATTTTAATACGGGACTTTCACCTTTAAATTTTCCAGAAAATTTATTAACTGTTAAAGCAAAAATAAAAAAATCGATTTTTTGGTCGGTCTAATTGTATCTCCCCTAATATATTTCTTCTGGTGTGCTATTCAAGTGGCGTTTTATCAAGTAATAAAGAACTATTTTTTAGGTTACTTTAACTTTTACTTTTGACTTAAATTTGTAATTTCCTACGGATGTGCTATTTAAATGGCCTAGAGTGTATCAGAAGCCACACGCCAGCATTTAATTGAACTTTAAACTAACAATAAAACTGATTAATTGTTACTTGCCTTTTAATTGACTATTTTTTGCAAGGTATACACTATAGATAATCAAATCGCTGTAAACTTGTTTTCCGGAATTTGTTTTTCTTATACTTACAGTGTAAACTTTATTAGCAATCAGTTGGGATAGGCAAAACAAAAACAAGACACTTGAAGAAAAAAAAAGTAGGAATTTTATTTCGATATGACTAATATCGAATTGATAGGATCAAAAATATCAAACTGGTATTTTCGAGCATATCTAAATTTTATTTCTAAGGGCATAGCCGGGTTTACTAGGCGTATCGGCCCCCAATCCTATCCATATTTCAAGTATGCAGTTTCAGAGTACATCAACTGAAAGTAATTTATAGATTTTTTTATACTTCTTCTAAATAACGATTTTTATCATTTCCAACTCAAGCGTTCTTCGGGCCAACCACCCATTCTAAGAATTTCGAAATTTTGAAGGCAAAAGCTGGCATGTCAACACTCCCCCAGAATAATTTTTCTGATTTTTAAAATGCAATCCGAAACTTACAAAATTCCGAGAAATTATTAACTCTATTTATTTTAGACTTTTAGTTGGGGTACCACTTTTATATTAAACATGGTTAATTGCCAATTGCAAGATACAATTTGTATAATTTTTGCAGAACTTTTGAAGGTGTGAAAGGTGGTTAAAAATAATTAAAACAATAAAATTATTATTTGACAGAGGATTTTAGGCTTTGTTAGATTGTAATTAATACTAGTAGGCAAAGTAAGAATCACGATTAAACCCTTTACCTGCCACAGTTTGTATATAACTGAAAACTATCAACATGTATACGTCCATTAATTTTGTGATATTTGATGCTTCCTATCACAGAATATGAGTGTTGCGATTTTTCAAGTCTGTATTTTTAAATGTTCTATATTTTTTTTTTATGCCTAAAAAAATTTGGGTCTTCCAAGAAGACAATGACCCCAGGAAAAAGCAAAGGAATGGTTAAGAAAAAATTCTGTGAAAGTTTTAGAGTGGCCTGCGCATCAATCCCATCGAAAATCTGTAGACTAATGTTAAAAGACAGTTACTACAGTTAAGCCAACCAGCACAGGATCACTATGGGAAGTCTTTCAGAAGTTCTGAAGCAAGATTCCTCTAGAACGGTGCCAGGTCTTGGTTGAATCGATTCCAAGACGTTGCGCAGTCGTTATAGCCAATAAAGGCATCGCAACTAAACATTAAATTTATTTAATAATCTTAGCTTAAATATACAATTATCTTTCGGTAATCATTAAAGTGATTTTTGTAATTTTAAGTGCATATTTGAAAAATGGTCCTATTATTTTTTTCGCCTAGTTTCCCTAATTTTTTCATAAAATTCCTTATATTTGTTGCAAACGGTAAATAAACCACGGATTTTTTCCTTCTATAATTTTTATGAGTCTTCTCATTCTAAAAACGTATTCAATAGTTTCTAAAAAATTGCTTGTGAGGGTGGTCCTATTATTTTTTTCGCAGCTGTATGTATATGTACTCCGTTAATTTTGTTGTAACATTCAGTCGCACAATTTCCCTAATCTGTTTTTGCCACCCTCATATCGCATATTTAAGCTATTTTTATAGTTGGCTGTGAGATATGGCGGGGCCCGCCCTCAGCTAGAACGAGACATAACAAATAAGCGGCAATCATTTCTGCACTACCTACATACATACAATAGTATCTGCATTTTCCAATTCTTATAATCTTTTATCGATCCCACACACTGTCGGGGGAGTCAAGAACCGGCAACGACAAACGGTCAACAGACTCGCAACACAAGCGCGAGCCCCTTTGGTTTGCTTGTTATACCCTTGCAAAGCGTATATTAAAATTGTGCTAATGTTTGTAACGCATAGAAAAAAGCATCTCCGACCAGGGCTGCAAACCGGTCCGGAACCGAACCCCTAAAAACCGGTTCGGTTCGGGTTTTTGGGTTTCCCGAACCGGACCATGAACTGAACCTCTTACATTTTTGACCCCTCGAACCTGAACCCGAACCGAACCACTTTTTCCAAAAAATAAGGTTCGGTTCCAAATAATAAGTCATTTTTCAAACGAAAGAAATTCTTAATGAGAATATTTAAAATAAAATCTTGAAGAAAGCGAAGACATAAAAATATTGCGCTAACTTAGTTCGGTAGGAAGGAAGATTTAGTAGTCGGAAAAAAATTTTTCGAACTTTCAGTTACTTTTCGTTCCTTCACTATGACATTGCAATTCAGAACCTGTTTTAATCTTAATGCAAGATTATTTGATTTTCAGGTAGGACCCGTAATAGAAATGAGACTTTTCGAGTTTATACAAAAATTGTTCAAATGAACCGTGGTCCAAACCAAGATTCCTCACGGGTTCGAACCTTCGAACCGAACCTCATCCAAAATTTTGGAGGCCTTGTCTCCGACCCCATAAAGAATTATATATTATTGATCAGCATGACGAGCTGAGTTCATTTCCGTCTGTCCGTCTCTTTCTATGCTATCTCCTCCCTGAGTTTTAAAGATATCTTGACCAAACTTTGCAAAAAGTTTTTAAATATACATAGGCTGCACATTTGGCGAAATCGGCCGGATCGGATGACTATATCATATAGCTGCCATAGAAACGGTCGGTCCAAAAACTTGTTCTAGTGAAAAAAACTTTTTTGTTTTCCAAAGTAGCTTCACCAAACGTAGTATATATTAGTTTTATATGCTTCTACATAATTCTGGATCAATTTTTCAAAATCTAATGACTATAGCATATAGCTGTCACAGGAACGATCGGTCTAAAAACTAGTTCTAGTGAGAAAAACCTTTCTGTTATCAATGGTAGCGTCTTTAAAAAACTGCAAGGGTATTTAAACATCGGCGGATCCGATGTTAGCGTTCTACTTTTTTTTTTCCATTTTTGAGACCCCATGCGCTCGCCACGCTGCTCGAATCAGTTGGCGCTCGGCATTCAAGCGATCAAGTTGTTGCTCCTCTATTTTCGTATAGCTAAAAACGGATTTTGAAATTCCGATTCGCGGTGTTGTGCATCATATAATTTCGAAATTGTCAATACACACGAATTGGATAGACAATATAAGTGCAAACAATTGGTTAAACACAAATTGAAAACAAAAACAATAACAAAACGCAAAAGGTTTGTTTTGTGATGCATTTGGTTTTTCACATAAAACCTAAACTGAAGGTCGTCGTCGAGAATGAGAAGGGAAACAAATTTGGCTCATGCTCTATTTTAGTTTTATTGGCGATAACGAAAAACTTCTTTTCTTATCAGCAGGCATACCGTTGGCTAGTTGGTTATGTAAAAGAGAGACCTCTCCCCCCCTTAACCACCAATCAATTTAATATTTAAAAACACATCAATTTAAACTTTTCTGCAATATAATTAACACGATAAACCGCATACGCAAGCATCACGATCATATAATCGTACGTGTACATAGAAAAACATTTTTGGACTTTGTACCCTTTTGTGTGCCCAGCGCGAAAGATCGCGGCAAAATAAACTATAGAAAATAAATGCTTATTTCTGGTTTTGCTTGTGCCCCACTCAGACTCAGAGACAAACAAATAAAAGCCGGTAGTAGCAGATGTATACCAAATTATGTATACGCCGCGTAGCCACCACTCAAACTGGGTCAAATGAAAACTAAAATTGTAGTTTTTGTGTTTTTTTGTCGTTTGGAAGTCGAGTTTGGTTTTATTTAAAAATAGATCCACTGCATTGACCATGTATTAGCATCTTGGACTTGAGTTTATATCAAGGTCGAAGGTTTTTTTGACTAGACAAACAACTTTTCAAATATTTATTCACTTGCAAATTATAAACAATTAATATGCATATAAACAAAGCAATTAAATGCATGCATACATAGAACTATTACATACAAAATGGATGAGAAATCATCCAGGGGAGGGGGGATAAAATTGCCAGGGAACCCCACAAACGTCCATTGACTAATAGGAATGCTTATATAACCAAGCAATTAAGTATAACAATTTGGTTTTGAAGGCAAATGAGTAGTAATTGAAGTACTATTGAGAATGTCTAGTGATCTAGGCTTCAGAATTCCCCAAGTCCATGGGACACAAGTTGAAATCTGTATTTATATAGATTAAAAGGATCGGAGATGCTCCTTTCGAAGTGCTTATTTTTACCTTATCACAAATAAGTTTGCATACAACCATGGAACCCATAGAATATTTATTTCCGTCCTAATATACTATAGATATTATTGATCAAGACGACTAGATAAGTCGATTGAGCTTTTTGCACCCTTTAGGGTGTATTGAGTGCTTTCTCAAGCAAGAACTTTGCTCCACTATCTGCTAAACTATTTTGAATATTTGGAAATTATTTGAGGGAGATGAAAGGGGAATGTCCAAGCTATAATAATAATGCAAGATAAAAACTATTTTGAATATTTGGAAATGGTTTGAAGGAGATGAAAGGGGAATGTCTAATCTAAAATAATAATGCAAAACAATCGAAAAAAAATGTTTTTCAAAGGTAGAAGACCCCCATAAGGTTGTATTGAGTGCTTTCTCAAACAAAATGGTATTGGGGAAATGCTGATTCTGGTTTTCTTGTCTGATCGCTGCCTAGACATCAGACTCTTAAGCATACTTGACTTTTGTTCAGCTGGTTATCGCAATCCCCTGGTTAGGGGTTATCGGAGGTGAATGAAAAACTGATGTCAATGACGTCAATGATCATCAATTGCATGAAAATGTTATGACCCTGAAAATTATTATAAAAAGTGTATATTCTACGTATTATTGCACTCTCTAAATAACCACCAAAAGTACAACGATTTAAGTAAGTCTGCGACGTATTTTAAATGGATGTCGAATATACAAAGAAAAATTAACAAAAAAGATAAGAATGACTCACACCAAAGTCGTCTAGCAAATTTCTTAAATATAGTCCATCTTATCGGTAATTAGATAATTAATTAGTGGAAAAGGGCATTTAGACTTTAACCTAGAACACTGACCAACTAATGAATGTCCTCTCTCCATTTCCAGCTTACTACTTAAAACTCTGGTTTTCCGAAGTAGGCTGCTGGCATGGCTGAAGCCCATTCCGCTGTTGCTTTCTCGTTTGCAATCACTCACGAGGGCTTCGACATTAACTATGACCATGAGGTACTAAATCTCGTATGGAATTCGGGTGTGCGTTCCTGGAAGAAACGTGTAGCTCGTGCCCGGGTAAGCAAATGGTTTTAACAATAACAACTATCGCATTTTAACTTTGATCATCCAACAGAATGGCGTTCGCAATGGCGTCTATCCGGCTCACATTCAAAGCCTCTGGCTGATCTCAGCCATTGCCTTGGGCCTGCATTTTGCCGGCTATCAGGCGCCCTTTAATCTGACCAACAGAATACTCGTTCACCTGCCCTCCAATACAATTAATTGGCAGATCGGCGCATGCTTTCTGGCCGCTTCAGTTGTTTGGCTTTCCATCTGCTTTACCATGCGATATACACTGAAGCTGTTGCTCATCTACAAGGGTTGGATGTATGAGTCGAGAGCGCCGGGTAGTCGCGTTTCTGTACCCACCATGCTGTGGGTGGCTATAGTGAGGGTTCTGTCCAGTTGGAACAAGCCAGGATTGTATAGTTTTCAAGGGTCCTTACCCCGTCTGCCACTGCCCTCGGTTAAGGACACCATGGCGAGATATTTACGCAGTGTACGTCCCCTGTTGGATGATGAGAACTATACCAGAATGGAGGGTCTGGCCAAAGAGTTTGAGCAGACAATTGGCAAGAAGCTGCAATGGTATTTGGTACTAAAGAGCTGGTGGTCCACTAATTATGTCTCGGATTGGTGGGAAGAGTACGTCTACTTAAGGGGGCGCGGCCCGCTATGTGTGAACAGCAATTTCTATGGTACGGATGCGATCTTCATGAATCTCACCAACAAACAGTCCGCAAGGGCAGCCAATGTGATATCGTTGCTGCTCAATTTTCGACGACTTATCGAGCATCAAGAACTGCAGCCGGTAAGAAATCAGGACATTATGCACAGGAATATATATTCCCTCTAAATATGATTTCCATCTCCAGATTATGGTTCAGGGCATGATTCCTTTGTGTTCCTGGCAGTATGAGCGCACATTTAATACGGCGCGTGTCCCAGGACTAGAGACTGATCGCATAGTCCACTACAGGGACTCCAATCACATAGTGGTGCTGCACAAGGGCTGCTATTACAAAATGCTCATCTACTACAAAGGACGTATTTTGCGCCCTTGCGAGCTACAAGTGTGAGTAACCGATCTTCTAATCATAGATTAAGTAATACCAATCCAATGTTCATATTCCCAGTCAAATTGAGGACATATTGAAGGCCAAGGCTACACCGCTCGCTGGCGAAGAGCAACTAGCAGCGCTGACCGCCTGGAATCGTTCCAAATGGGCCGAGGCTCGAAATACGTTCTTTTCGCGTGGCGTTAACCATGTTTCTTTGCGCACCATTGAATCCGCTGCGTTTGTCCTCTCCTTGGATGATGAACCCTTTGAATTTGATTTGGCCCGTCCCGAATTGCTCGATTATTTTGGCAAAAAGTTGCTTCATGGCAATGGTTATAATCGTTGGTTCGACAAATGCTTCACTGTTTGCGTGGGCAGCAACGGACGCGTTGGATTTAATGCCGAGCACACCTGGTAAGATACTTCTAACATAATCCTGCAGAGCTTACCGTCAACACAGTCTGAACTTCCTGTAAACTACATTTTTCTGAAAATTTGCCAAATCAAAAAAGGTCCGACGCTGCCATTGCCTCACACATGTGGGAGAATCTGATTGTTGATGATCTTGTAACGGATGGGTAAAGTTACAGTTTTCATATGCCCTCTTACTTGGGCGGTGTCGGTTGGGTGATCCCTTCTTTTTATCGTACTTTGATTTCTAATCCTTTATTTCTTAACCCTGGGTTTGGCCTAACAAATGTTTATAATTATTTACAACTTTTTTATAGGGCCGATGCACCGGTTATGGGACATCTTTGGGAGTATATATTTGGTGATGATATTTATGGGTAAAACTAAAAAAAAAACGTTCAGTCAATATAATTTCGACTTTTGGTTGATTAGAGTAAAAATTTATTTAAAAAAAATTTCAGTTTTGCTCTACCGAAGTTTATATACCTTTGCAGTTACTAAAATCGAAGATGCTTCTTCTATGCGTTAATCACATTAGACTAATTTTATTTTACCATCTGCAGGGGTATACATATGTGTGTATGTAATAACAATTGTTTAAAAATTCAAATTTATTTCTGAATGATTTATAAAAATCGAAGCTCAATTGATGCAACTCCACTTCAACCTTAACTCGAAATTAATTTAATTAGTACATCCTTTAATTTGTTACTAACAATTGTTTTAAAGTTACAACCAGTCACACAATCATATCACTTCTAACCGAACGAACCCTCTTTCCATTCTGTAGATACGATGAGTCTGGAAATACTAAGGGCACACCTGAATTTCCACCGCCCACCCCCACACGTCTTAATTGGGAGCTAACGCAGTGCCTGTCGCAAATCGAGGAGGCCACCATTGATGTGACCAAGCTAATTAACGAAGTGGATTTGCGCATTTTGGTGCATCAGGAGTATGGCAAAGGATTCATGAAGAAATGCCGCCTCTCACCAGATGCCTACATACAAATGGCTTTGCAATTGGCCTATTATCGAGATGCTGGGCGCTTCTCGCTGACCTATGAGGCTTCAATGACGCGTCTCTTTCGCGAGGGTCGCACTGAAACGGTGCGTCCCTGTACCATTGAGTCGGCGGCATGGGTTAGGGCCATGGAGAATGCAAGCATGAGTAACGACAAGCGCGTCCAATTGCTGCAAGATGCCTGTGACCGCCATCAGTTGGGCTATCAGGATGCTATGTGTGGACGCGGCATTGATAGGCATCTGTTTTGCTTATATGTTGTCTCCAAATATCTAGAGGTGGACTCGCCCTTCCTCAACGAAGTGCTGAGCGAACCCTGGCGTTTGTCTACCAGTCAGACTCCTCATGGCCAGACCCCCAAAATGGATTTGAAGAAGCATCCGAATTGCATAAGCGCCGGTGGTGGTTTTGGACCCGTTGCCGACGATGGTTATGGTGTGTCCTACATCATAGCTGGAGAAAACTTGATATTCTTTCATATCTCAGCGAAAACCACGTGTCAGCAGACGGTAAGAACCTTTTAATTTGAATATTTAAAATGCCAAATGCTCATCCCTCGTCCTTAAATTTCTTGCAGAATGTCCATCGTTTCTCGGAGAACATTGTTCAAGCTCTGGCGGACATACGCAGCATGTTTGAGCAGCACATGAGAGATCATCCGAAGCCCGCCAAGCCACTCACAAATGGCACATCCACATAATGTCCATACATATGTAGTCCTATTTAGAGCGAGATTCTTGTTAGCATTTGTTTTATCTTCAATAGTTTGTCGTTGAATTCATCTTTCATCATATATATACATTTGTCTATTGTAAGGTCCAAAATTGAGTTCAGAACTCTTTCAAAAAGTTTGACAAAAAAAAAAACAACAAACAATGCAATTTCATATAAACTATGGAGACTTGTAGTCTTAGCAAACTTTTGCACAATTATTGCTGTTTCTCAATTAATTAGTTTGTAATCGAAGATGATGAATCGTGTAACTTAAGTGCTAGAAAAATATATACATAAATTTTATCGGTTGTCTTTAAGCTGACTCTTCCCCTATGGTCCTTTGGCCAGGATTTAGTCCTTAAATGGAAACCAGTTTGACACCAGTTTGGTCTTGATCCTGGCAAGGATACGGCGGAAATAGCCACTAAGTTTTAGAGAAAAGTCCTTATAGCTCCGCTCCTGGAAGGATAATCCAGGATTTCTCTATGCCATCCGATGTTAATTAGCAAGGACTACCTCCAAGCCAAAGCGCATCCTTAAAGTCCTTCAAATGGCTGAGTAATGGCGTAATTTGTAATTCAAGGATAATATTAGTAATTAGGTCATATCCTGCTTATATCCTGCCGCAGGACAACGGGACTTGGTTTTTTCGAATCCTGGAGACAATTCTGATCGTTTGACATCAAAGGATGTGCCATTAAGGACCAAAAATTTTCGGGATTGGCAACGCTAAAAAATGGCCAAAAACACAAAATCCTGATTATCTCGGCCCCCTGCAGGACTATTCGCATGTCCTTTGGCCAGGACTTAGTCCTCAGTAAAAAAATAAGTTTGCCCCCAGTTTGGTCCTGATCCTGGCAAGGATACGGGAGAAATAGCCACTCTTAACTTTCAGAGAAAAGTCCTTATAGCTCTGCTCCTAGAAGGATAATCCAGGATTTGTTATGGCCATCCGATGTTCATTATCAAGGACTACCTGCTGGCCAAAGCGCATCCTTCTAGTCCTTCAGATGGCTGAGAAATCACGTTTTTTGTGATTTTTTTGCGATTTATTAAAAATTTAGATGATTGATTTGATTTTTTAGTTTTGCATTATTATTATAGCTTGGACATTCCCCTTGTATTACCTTCAAACCATTTTTAAAAATTCGAAGTTTAGCAAATAGCCATTTTAGTGGAGCAAATTCTTGCTGAATGAAGCACTCAATAAACCTTTTAAGGGGACTTATGCCTTTGAAAAAATTTTAATTTTTTGATTTTTTAGTTTTGCATTTTTATTATTGCTTGGACATTCCATTTTCATCCCGTTCAAACCGTTTTCAAAAATTCGAAGTAGTTTCGCAGATATAGCCATTTTAGTGGAGCAAATTCTTGCTGAATGAAGCACTCAATAAACCTTTTAGGGGTCTTATGCCTTTGAAAAAATTTTAATTTTTTTGATTTTTTAGTTTTGCATTATTATTATTGCTTGGACATTCCATTTTCATCCCCTTCAAACCGTTTTCAAAAATTCGAAGTAGTTTCGCAGATATAGCCATTTTAGTGGAGCAAATTCTTGCTGAATGAAGCACTCAATAAACCTTTTAAGGGGACTTATGCCTTTGAAAAAATTTTAATTTTTTGATTTTTTAGTTTTGCATTATTATTATTGCTTGGACATTCCATTTTCGTCCCCTTCAAACCGTTTTCGGAAATTCGAAGTAGTTTCGCAGATATAGCCATTTTAGTGGAGCAAATTCTTGCTGAATGAAGCACTCAAAAAAACTTTTTAAGGTGTCTTATGCCTTTGAAAAAATTTTAATTTTTTTATTTTTTAGTTTTGCATTATTATGATAGCTTGGACATTCCATTTTCATCCCCTTCAACCCGTTTTCAAAAATTCGAAGTAGTTTCGCAGATATAGCCATTTTAGTGGAGCAAATTCTTGCTGAATGAAGCACTCAATAAACCTTTTTAAGGGGACTTATGCCTTTGAAAAAATTTTAATTTTTTGATTTTTTAGTTTTGCATTATTATTATAGCTTGGACATTCCATTTTCATCCCCTTCAACCCGTTTTCAAAAATTCGAAGTAGTTTCGCAGATATAGCCATTTTAGTGGAGCAAAGTTCTTGCTGGAGGAAGCACTCAATAAACCCTTTTAGGGGTCTTAGTCCTTTGAAAAAATTTTAATTTTTTAATTTTTTAGTTTTGCATTATTATTATAGCTTGGACATTCCCCTTTTATCACCTTCAAACCATTTTCAAAAATTCGAAGTAGTTTAGCAGATATAGCCATTTTAGTGGAGCAAAGTTCTTGCTGGAGGAAGCACTCAATAAACCCTTTTAGGGGTCTTATGCCTTTGAAAAAATTTTAATTTTTTGATTTTTTAGTTTTGCATTATTATTAAAACTTGGACATTCCCCTTTTATCACCTTCAAACCATTTTCAAAAATTCGATGTAGTTTAGCAGATATAGCCATTTTAGTCGAGCAAAGTTCTTGCTGGAGGAAGCGCTCAATAAACCCTTTTAGGGGTCTTATGCCTTTGAAAAAATTTTAATTTTTGGATTTTTTAGTTTTGCATTATTATTATAGCTTGGACATTCCATTTTCATCCCCTTCAAACCGTTTTCAAAAATTCGATGTAGTTTAGCAGATATAGCCATTTTAGTGGAGCAAAGTTCTTGCTGGAGGAAGCACTCAATAAACCCTTTTAGGGGTCTTATGCCTTTGAAAAAATTTTAATTTTTGGATTTTTTAGTTTTGCATTATTATTATAGCTTGGACATTCCATTTTCATCCCCTTCAAACCGTTTTCAAAAATTCGAAGTAGTTTCGCAGATATAGCCATTTTAGTGGAGCAAAGTTCTTGCTGGAGGAAGCACTCAATATACCCTTTTTAGGGGGTCTTATGCCTTTGAAAAAATTTTAATTTTTTTGATTTTTTTAGTTTTGCATTAATATTATAGCTTGGACATTCCATTTTTATCCCCTTCAAACCGTTTTCAAAAATTCGAAGTAGTTTCGCAGATATAGCCATTCTAGTGGAGCAAATTCTTGCTGAATGAAGCACTCAATAAACCTTTTTAAGGGGACTTATGCCTTTGAAAAATTTTTTTTTTATTTTTTAGTTTTGCATTATTATTATAGCTTGGACATTCCATTTTCATCCCCTTTAAACCATTTTCAAAAATTCGAAGTAGTTTCGCAGATATAGCCATTTTAGTGGAGCAAAGTTCTTGCTGGAGGAAGCACTCAATAAACCCTTTTGGGGTCTTATGCCTTTGAAAAAATTTTAATTTTTTGATTTTTTAGTTTTGCATTATTATTATAGCTTGGACATTCCCTTTTCACCCTTCAAACCATTTTCAAAAATTCGAAGTAGTTTCGCAGATATAGCCATTTTAGTGGAGCAAAGTTCTTGCTGGAGGAAGCACTCAATAAACCCTTTTAGGGGTCTTATGCCTTTGAAAAATTTTAATTTTTTGATTTTTTAGTTTTGCATTATTATTATAGCTTGGACATTCCCTTTTCATCCCCTTCAAACCGTTTTCAAAAATTCGATGTAGTTTAGCAGATATAGCCATTTTAGTGGAGCAAAGTTCTTGCTGGAGGAAGCACTCAATAAACCTTTTTAGGGGTCTTATGCCTTTGAAAAATTTTAAATTTTTTTGATTTTTTAGTTTTGCATTATTATTATAGCTTGGACATTCCATTTATTTATCCCTTCAAACCATTTTTAAAAATTCGAAGTAGTTTAGCAGATATAGCCATTTTAGTGGAGCAAATTCTTGCTGAATGAAGCACTCAATAAACCTTTTTAAGGGGACTTATGCCTTTGAAAAAATTTTAATTTTTTGATTTTTTAGTTTTGCATTTTTATTATTGCTTGGACATTCCATTTTCATCCCCTTCAAACCGTTTTCAAAAATTCGAAGTAGTTTCGCAGATATAGCCATTTTAGTGGAGCAAATTCTTGCTGAATGAAGCACTCAATAAACCCTTTTAGGGGTCTTAGTCCTTTGAAAAAATTTTAATTTTTTGATTTTTTAGTTTTGCATTATTATTATTGCTTGGACATTCCATTTTCGTCCCCTTCAAACCGTTTTCGGAAATTCGAAGTAGTTTCGCAGATATAGCCATTTTAGTGGAGCAAATTCTTGCTGAATGAAGCACTCAATAAACCTTTTTAGGGGTCTTATGCCTTTGAAAAAATTTTAATTTTTTGATTTTTTAGTTTTGCATTATTATTATTGCTTGGACATTCCATTTTCATCCCCTTCAAACCGTTTTCGAAAATTCGAAGTAGTTTCGCAGATATAGCCATTTTAGTGGAGCAAATTCTTGCTGAATGAAGCACTCAATAAACCCTTTTTAAGGGGTCTTATGCCTTTGAAAAAAATTTTAATTTTTTGATTTTTTAGTTTTGCATTATTATTATTGCTTGGACATTCCATTTTCATCCCCTTCAAACCGTTTTCAAAAAATTCGAAGTAGTTTCGCAGATATAGCCATTTTAGTGGAGCAAATTCTTGCTGAATGAAGCACTCAATAAACCTTTTTAAGGGGACTTATGCCTTTGAAAAAATTTTAATTTTTTGATTTTTTAGTTTTGCATTATTATTATAGCTTGGACATTCCATTTTCATCCCCTTCAAACCATTTTCCAAAAATTCGAAGTAGTTTCGCAGATATAGCCATTTTAGTGGAGCAAATTCTTGCTGGATGAAGCACTCAATAAACCCTTTTAGGGGTCTTATGCCTTTGAAAAAAATTTTAATTTTTTGATTTTTTAGTTTTGCATTATTATTATAGCTTGGACATTCCCCTTTCATCCCCTTCAAACCGTTTTCAAAAATTCGAAGTAGTTTAGCAGATATAGCCATTTTAGTGGAGCAAAGTTCTTGCTGGAGGAAGCGCTCAATAAACCCTTTTAGGGGTCTTATGCCTTTGAAAAAATTTTAATTTTTTGATTTTTTAGTTTTGCATTATTATTATAGCTTGGACATTCCATTTTCATCCCCTTCAAACCGTTTTCAAAAATTCGAAGTAGTTTCGCAGATATAGCCATTTTAGTGGAGCAAATTCTTGCTGAATGAAGCACTCAATAAACCCTTTTAGGGGTCTTATGCCTTTGAAAAAATTTTAATTTTTTTGATTTTTTAGTTTTGCATTATTATTATAGCTTGGACATTCCATTTTTATCCCCTTCAAACCGTTTTCAAAAATTCGAAGTAGTTTCGCAGATATAGCCATTTTAGTGGAGCAAATTCTTGCTGAATGAAGCACTCAATAAACCTTTTTAAGGGGACTTATGCCTTTGAAAAAATTTTAATTTTTTGATTTTTTAGTTTTGCATTATTATTATAGCTTGGACATTCCATTTTCATCCCCTTCAAACCGTTTTCAAAAATTCGAAGTAGTTTCGCAGATATAGCCATTTTAGTGGAGCAAAGTTCTTGCTGAAGGAAGCACTCAATAAACCCTTTTAGGGGTCTTATGCCTTTGAAAAAATTTTAATTTTTTGATTTTTTAGTTTTGCATTATTATTATAGCTTGGACATTCCATTTTCATCCCCTTCAAACCGTTTTCAAAAATTCGAAGTAGTTTCGCAGATATAGCCATTTTAGTGGAGCAAAGTTCTTGCTGGAGGAAGCACTCAATAAACCCTTTTAGGGGTCTTATGCCTTTGAAAAAATTTTAATTTTTTGATTTTTTAGTTTTGCATTATTATTATAGCTTGGACATTCCATTTTCATCCCCTTCAAACCGTTTTCAAAAATTCGATGTAGTTTAGCAGATATAGCCATTTTAGTGGAGCAAAGTTCTTGCTGGAGGAAGCACTCAATAAACCTTTTTAGGAGTCTTATGCCTTTGAAAAATTTTAATTTTTTTGATTTTTTAGTTTTGCATTATTATTATAGCTTGGACATTCCCCTTTCATCCCCTTCAAACCGTTTTCAAAAATTCGAAGTAGTTTAGCAGATATAGCCATTTTAGTGGAGCAAATTCTTGCTGAATGAAGCACTCAATAAACCTTTTAGGGGTCTTATGCCTTTGAAAAAATTTTAATTTTTTGATTTTTTAGTTTTGCATTATTATTATTGCTTGGACATTCCATTTTCATCCCCTTCAAACCGTTTTCAAAAATTCGAAGTAGTTTCGCAGATATAGCCATTTTAGTGGAGCAAATTCTTGCTGAATGAAGCACTCAATAAACCCTTTTAGGGGGTCTTAGTCCTTTGAAAAAATTTTAATTTTTTGATTTTTTAGTTTTGCATTATTATTATTGCTTGGACATTCCATTTTCGTCCCCTTCAAACCGTTTTCGGAAATTCGAAGTAGTTTCGCAGATATAGCCATTTTAGTGGAGCAAATTCTTGCTGAATGAAGCACTCAATAAACCTTTTTAAGGGGACTTATGCCTTTGAAAAAATTTTAATTTTTTGATTTTTTAGTTTTGCATTATTATTATTGCTTGGACATTCCATTTTCATCCCCTTCAAACCGTTTTCAAAAATTCGAAGTAGTTTCGCAGATATAGCCATTTTAGTGGAGCAAATTCTTGCTGAATGAAGCACTCAATAAACCCTTTTAGGGGTCTTATGCCTTTGAAAAAATTTTAATTTTTTGATTTTTTAGTTTTGCATTATTATTATTGCTTGGACATTCCATTTTCATCCCCTTCAAACCGTTTTCAAAAATTCGAAGTAGTTTCGCAGATATAGCCATTTTAGTGGAGCAAATTCTTGCTGAATGAAGCACTCAATAAACCTTTTAAGGGGACTTATGCCTTTGAAAAAATTTTAATTTTTTGATTTTTAGTTTTGCATTATTATTATTGCTTGGACATTCCATTTTCATCCCCTTCAAACCGTTTTCAAAAATTCGAAGTAGTTTAGCAGATATAGCCATTTTAGTGGAGCAAATTCTTGCTGGATCTAGCACTCAATTAACCCTTTTTAGGGGTCTTATGCCTTTGAAAAATTTTAATTTTTTGATTTTTTAGTTCAGCATTATTATTATAGCTTGGACATTCCCCTTTTCATCCCCTTCAAACCGTTTTCAAAAATTCGAAGTAGTTTAGCAGATATAGCCATTTTAGTGGAGCAAATTCTTGCAGAATGAAGCATTCAATAAAACCTTTTTAGGGGTCTTATGCCTTTGAAAAATTTTAATTTTTTGATTTTTTAGTTTTGCATTATTATTATAGCTTGGACATTCCCTTTTCATCCCCTTCAAACCGTTTTCAAAAATTCAATTAGTTTAGCAGATATAGCCATTTTAGTGGAGCAAAGTTCTTGCTGGAGGAAGCACTCAATAAACCCTTTTAGGGGTCTTATGCCTTTGAAAAAATTTTAATTTTTTGATTTTTTAGTTTTGCATTATTATTATAGCTTGGACATTCCATTTTCATCCCCTTCAAACCGTTTTCAAAAAATTCGAAGGGTTTCAGATATAGCCATTTTATGAGCAAATTCTTGCTGAAGAAGCACTCAATAAACCCTTTTAGGGGTCTTATGCCTTTGAAAAAATTTTAATTTTTTGATTTTTTAGTTTTGCATTATTATTTAGCTTGGACATTCCATTTTCATCCCCTTCAAACCGTTTTCAAAAAAGTATCAGATATAGCCATTTTAGTGGAGCAAAGTTCTTGCTGAGGAAGCACTCAATAAACCCTTTAAGGGTCTTACCTGAAAAATTTTAATTTTATGGTTTAGTTCATTTATCGGTTCTCCCTAAACCGTGTGTTGATAAGGCAGAGAACTTAAGGGCTAGCCTTGAAAAAATTTTAATTTTTGATTTTTAGTTTTGCTTATATAAGCTTGGACATTCCATTTTCATCCCCTTCAAACCGTTTTCAAAAATTCGAAGTAGTTTCGCAGATATAGCCATTTTAGTGGAGCAAAGTTCTTGCTGGAGGAAGCACTCAATAAACCCTTTTAGGGGTCTTATGCCTTTGAAAAATTTTAATTTTTTGATTTTTTTAGTTTTGCATTATTATTATAGCTTGGACATTCCATTTTCATCCCCTTCAAACCGTTTTCAAAAATTCGAAGTAGTTTCGCAGATATAGCCATTTTAGTGGAGCAAATTCTTGCTGGAGGAAGCACTCAATAAACCCTTCTAAGGGGTCTTATACCTTTGAAAAAATTTTATTTTTTGATTTTTTAGTTTTGCATTATTATTATAGCTTGGACATTCCATTTTCATCCCCTTCAAACCGTTTTCAAAAATTCGAAGTAGTTTCGCAGATATAGCCATTTTAGTGGAGCAAATTCTTGCTGGAGGAAGCACTCAATAAACCCTTTTAGGGGTCTTATGCCTTTGAAAAAATTTTAATTTTTTGATTTTTTAGTTTTGCATTATTATTATAGCTTGGACATTCCATTTTCATCCCCTTCAAACCGTTTTCAAAAAATTCGAAGTAGTTTCGCAGATATAGCCATTTTAGTGGAGCAAATTCTTGCTGAAGGAAGCACTCAATAAACCCTTTTAGGGGTCTTATGCCTTTGAAAAAATTTTAATTTTTTTGATTTTTTTAGTTTTGCATTATTATTATAGCTTGGACATTCCATTTTCATCCCCTTCAAACCGTTTTCAAAAATTCGAAGTAGTTTCGCAGATATAGCCATTTTAGTGGAGCAAATTCTTGCTGAAGAAAGCACTCAATAAACCCTTTTAAGGGGTCTTATGCCTTTGAAAAAATTTTAATTTTTTGATTTTTTAGTTTTGCATTATTATTATTGCTTGGACATTCCATTTTCATCCCCTTCAAACCGTTTTCAAAAATTCGAAGTAGTTTCGCAGATATAGCCATTTTAGTGGAGCAAATTCTTGCTGAATGAAGCACTCAATAAACCTTTTTAAGGGGGTCTTATGCCTTTGAAAAAATTTTAATTTTTTTGATTTTTTAGTTTTGCATTATTATTATAGCTTGGACATTCCATTTTCATCCCCTTCAAACCGTTTTCAAAAATTCGAAGTAGTTTCGCAGATATAGCCATTTTAGTGGAGCAAATTCTTGCTGAATGAAGCACTCAATAAACCTTTTTAAGGGGTCTTATGCCTTTGAAAAAATTTTAATTTTTTTGATTTTTTAGTTTTGCATTATTATTATTGCTTGGACATTCCATTTTCATCCCCTTCAAACCGTTTTCAAAAAATTCGAAGTAGTTTCGCAGATATAGCCATTTTAGTGGAGCAAATTCTTGCTGAATGAAGCACTCAATAAACCTTTTTAGGGGTCTTATGCCTTTGAAAAAATTTTAATTTTTTGATTTTTTAGTTTTGCATTATTATTATAGCTTGGACATTCCATTTTCATCCCCTTCAAACCGTTTTCAAAAAATTCGAAGTAGTTTCGCAGATATAGCCATTTTAGTGGAGCAAATTCTTGCTGAATGAAGCACTCAATAAACCCTTTTAGGGGTCTTATGCCTTTGAAAAAATTTTAATTTTTTGATTTTTTAGTTTTGCATTATTATTATAGCTTGGACATTCCATTTTCATCCCCTTCAAACCGTTTTCAAAAATTCAAAGTAGTTTCGCAGATATAGCCATTTTAGTGGAGCAAATTCTTGCTGAATGAAGCACTCAATAAACCCTTTTAAGGGGTCTTATGCCTTTGAAAAAATTTTAATTTTTTGATTTTTTAGTTTTGCATTATTATTATAGCTTGGACATTCCATTTTCATCCCCTTCAAACCGTTTTCAAAAAATTCGAAGTAGTTTCGCAGATATAGCCATTTTAGTGGAGCAAATTCTTGCTGAATGAAGCACTCAATAAACCCTTTTAGGGGGTCTTATGCCTTTGAAAAAATTTTAATTTTTTGATTTTTTTAGTTTTGCATTATTATTATAGCTTGGACATTCCATTTTCATCCCCTTCAAACCGTTTTCAAAAAATTCGAAGTAGTTTCGCAGATATAGCCATTTTAGTGGAGCAAATTCTTGCTGAATGAAGCACTCAATAAACCTTTTTAAGGGGTCTTATGCCTTTGAAAAAATTTTAATTTTTTGATTTTTTAGTTTTGCATTATTATTATAGCTTGGACATTCCATTTTCATCCCCTTCAAACCGTTTTCAAAAATTCGAAGTAGTTTCGCAGATATAGCCATTTTAGTGGAGCAAATTCTTGCTGAATGAAGCACTCAATAAACCCTTTTAGGGGTCTTATGCCTTTGAAAAAATTTTAATTTTTTGATTTTTTAGTTTTGCATTATTATTATAGCTTGGACATTCCATTTTCATCCCCTTCAAACCGTTTTCAAAAATTCGAAGTAGTTTCGCAGATATAGCCATTTTAGTGGAGCAAATTCTTGCTGAATGAAGCACTCAATAAACCCTTTTAGGGGTCTTATGCCTTTGAAAAAATTTTAATTTTTTGATTTTTTAGTTTTGCATTATTATTATAGCTTGGACATTCCATTTTCATCCCCTTCAAACCGTTTTCAAAAATTCGAAGTAGTTTCGCAGATATAGCCATTTTAGTGGAGCAAATTCTTGCTGAATGAAGCACTCAATAAACCCTTTTAAGGGGGTCTTATGCCTTTGAAAAATTTTTAATTTTTTGATTTTTTAGTTTTGCATTATTATTATAGCTTGGACATTCCATTTTCATCCCCTTCAAACCGTTTTCAAAAATTCGAAGTAGTTTCGCAGATATAGCCATTTTAGTGGAGCAAATTCTTGCTGAATGAAGCACTCAATAAACCCTTTTAAGGGGTCTTATGCCTTTGAAAAAATTTTAATTTTTTGATTTTTTAGTTTTGCATTATTATTATAGCTTGGACATTCCATTTTCATCCCCTTCAAACCGTTTTCAAAAATTCGAAGTAGTTTCGCAGATATAGCCATTTTAGTGGAGCAAATTCTTGCTGAATGAAGCACTCAATAAACCTTTTTAAGGGGTCTTATGCCTTTGAAAAAATTTTAATTTTTTGATTTTTTAGTTTTGCATTATTATTATAGCTTGGACATTCCATTTTCATCCCCTTCAAACCGTTTTCAAAAAATTCGAAGTAGTTTCGCAGATATAGCCATTTTAGTGGAGCAAATTCTTGCTGAATGAAGCACTCAATAAACCTTTTTAAGGGGGTCTTATGCCTTTGAAAAAATTTTAATTTTTTGATTTTTTTAGTTTTGCATTATTATTATAGCTTGGACATTCCATTTTCATCCCCTTCAAACCGTTTTCAAAAATTCGAAGTAGTTTCGCAGATATAGCCATTTTAGTGGAGCAAATTCTTGCTGAATGAAGCACTCAATAAACCCTTTTAGGGGGTCTTATGCCTTTGAAAAAATTTTAATTTTTTTTGATTTTTTTAGTTTTGCATTATTATTATAGCTTGGACATTCCATTTTCATCCCCTTCAAACCGTTTTCAAAAATTCGAAGTAGTTTCGCAGATATAGCCATTTTAGTGGAGCAAATTCTTGCTGAATGAAGCACTCAATAAACCTTTTTAGGGGTCTTATGCCTTTGAAAAAATTTTAATTTTTTGATTTTTTTAGTTTTGCATTATTATTATAGCTTGGACATTCCATTTTCATCCCCTTCAAACCGTTTTCAAAAATTCGAAGTAGTTTCGCAGATATAGCCATTTTAGTGGAGCAAATTCTTGCTGAATGAAGCACTCAATAAACCTTTTTAAGGGGTCTTATGCCTTTGAAAAAATTTTAATTTTTTGATTTTTTAGTTTTGCATTATTATTATAGCTTGGACATTCCATTTTCATCCCCTTCAAACCGTTTTCAAAAATTCGAAGTAGTTTCGCAGATATAGCCATTTTAGTGGAGCAAATTCTTGCTGAATGAAGCACTCAATAAACCCTTTTAAGGGGTCTTATGCCTTTGAAAAAATTTTAATTTTTTGATTTTTTAGTTTTGCATTATTATTATAGCTTGGACATTCCATTTTCATCCCCTTCAAACCGTTTTCAAAAATTCGAAGTAGTTTCGCAGATATAGCCATTTTAGTGGAGCAAATTCTTGCTGAATGAAGCACTCAATAAACCTTTTTAAGGGGTCTTATGCCTTTGAAAAAATTTTAATTTTTTGATTTTTTAGTTTTGCATTATTATTATAGCTTGGACATTCCATTTTCATCCCCTTCAAACCGTTTTCAAAAATTCGAAGTAGTTTCGCAGATATAGCCATTTTAGTGGAGCAAATTCTTGCTGAATGAAGCACTCAATAAACCTTTTTAAGGGGTCTTATGCCTTTGAAAAAATTTTAATTTTTTGATTTTTTAGTTTTGCATTATTATTATAGCTTGGACATTCCATTTTCATCCCCTTCAAACCGTTTTCAAAAATTCGAAGTAGTTTCGCAGATATAGCCATTTTAGTGGAGCAAATTCTTGCTGAATGAAGCACTCAATAAACCCTTTTAGGGGGTCTTATGCCTTTGAAAAAATTTTAATTTTTTGATTTTTTAGTTTTGCATTATTATTATAGCTTGGACATTCCATTTTCATCCCCTTCAAACCGTTTTCAAAAATTCGAAGTAGTTTCGCAGATATAGCCATTTTAGTGGAGCAAATTCTTGCTGAATGAAGCACTCAATAAACCTTTTTAAGGGGTCTTATGCCTTTGAAAAAATTTTAATTTTTTGATTTTTTAGTTTTGCATTATTATTATAGCTTGGACATTCCATTTTCATCCCCTTCAAACCGTTTTCAAAAAATTCGAAGTAGTTTCGCAGATATAGCCATTTTAGTGGAGCAAATTCTTGCTGAATGAAGCACTCAATAAACCCTTTTAGGGGTCTTATGCCTTTGAAAAAATTTTAATTTTTTGATTTTTTAGTTTTGCATTATTATTATAGCTTGGACATTCCATTTTCATCCCCTTCAAACCGTTTTCAAAAATTCGAAGTAGTTTCGCAGATATAGCCATTTTAGTGGAGCAAATTCTTGCTGAATGAAGCACTCAATAAACCCTTTTAAGGGGTCTTATGCCTTTGAAAAAATTTTAATTTTTTGATTTTTTAGTTTTGCATTATTATTATAGCTTGGACATTCCATTTTCATCCCCTTCAAACCGTTTTCAAAAATTCGAAGTAGTTTCGCAGATATAGCCATTTTAGTGGAGCAAATTCTTGCTGAATGAAGCACTCAATAAACCCTTTTAGGGGTCTTATGCCTTTGAAAAAATTTTAATTTTTTGATTTTTTAGTTTTGCATTATTATTATAGCTTGGACATTCCATTTTCATCCCCTTCAAACCGTTTTCAAAAATTCGAAGTAGTTTCGCAGATATAGCCATTTTAGTGGAGCAAATTCTTGCTGAATGAAGCACTCAAAAAACCCTTTTTAAGGGGTCTTATGCCTTTGAAAAATTTTAATTTTTTGATTTTTTAGTTTTGCATTATTATTATAGCTTGGACATTCCATTTTCATCCCCTTCAAACCGTTTTCAAAAATTCGAAGTAGTTTCGCAGATATAGCCATTTTAGTGGAGCAAATTCTTGCTGAATGAAGCACTCAATAAACCCTTTTAAGGGGTCTTATGCCTTTGAAAAAATTTTAATTTTTTGATTTTTTAGTTTTGCATTATTATTATAGCTTGGACATTCCATTTTCATCCCCTTCAAACCGTTTTCAAAAATTCGAAGTAGTTTCGCAGATATAGCCATTTTAGTGGAGCAAATTCTTGCTGAATGAAGCACTCAATAAACCTTTTTAAGGGGTCTTATGCCTTTGAAAAAATTTTAATTTTTTGATTTTTTAGTTTTGCATTATTATTATAGCTTGGACATTCCATTTTCATCCCCTTCAAACCGTTTTCAAAAATTCGAAGTAGTTTCGCAGATATAGCCATTTTAGTGGAGCAAATTCTTGCTGAATGAAGCACTCAATAAACCCTTTTAGGGGTCTTATGCCTTTGAAAAAATTTTAATTTTTTGATTTTTTAGTTTTGCATTATTATTATAGCTTGGACATTCCATTTTCATCCCCTTCAAACCGTTTTCAAAAATTCGAAGTAGTTTCGCAGATATAGCCATTTTAGTGGAGCAAATTCTTGCTGAATGAAGCACTCAATAAACCCTTTTAAGGGGTCTTATGCCTTTGAAAAAATTTTAATTTTTTGATTTTTTTAGTTTTGCATTATTATTATAGCTTGGACATTCCATTTTCATCCCCTTCAAACCGTTTTCAAAAATTCGAAGTAGTTTCGCAGATATAGCCATTTTAGTGGAGCAAATTCTTGCTGAATGAAGCACTCAATAAACCCTTTTTAGGGGTCTTATGCCTTTAAAAAATTTTTAATTTTTGGTTTTTTAGTTTTGCATTATTATTATAGCTTGGACATTCCATTTTCATCCCCTTCAAACCGTTTTCAAAAATTCGAAGTAGTTTCGCAGATATAGCCATTTTAGTGGAGCAAATTCTTGCTGAATGAAGCACTCAATAAACCCTTTTAAGGGGTCTTATGCCTTTGAAAAAATTTTAATTTTTTGATTTTTTAGTTTTGCATTATTATTATAGCTTGGACATTCCATTTTCATCCCCTTCAAACCGTTTTCAAAAATTCGAAGTAGTTTCGCAGATATAGCCATTTTAGTGGAGCAAATTCTTGCTGAATGAAGCACTCAATAAACCTTTTTAAGGGGTCTTATGCCTTTGAAAAAATTTTAATTTTTTGATTTTTTAGTTTTGCATTATTATTATAGCTTGGACATTCCATTTTCATCCCCTTCAAACCGTTTTCAAAAATTCGAAGTAGTTTCGCAGATATAGCCATTTTAGTGGAGCAAATTCTTGCTGAATGAAGCACTCAATAAACCTTTTTAAGGGGTCTTATGCCTTTGAAAAAATTTTAATTTTTTGATTTTTTAGTTTTGCATTATTATTATTGCTTGGACATTCCATTTTCATCCCCTTCAAACCGTTTTCAAAAATTCGAAGTAGTTTCGCAGATATAGCCATTTTAGTGGAGCAAATTCTTGCTGAATGAAGCACTCAATAAACCTTTTAGGGGGTCTTATGCCTTTGAAAAAATTTTTAATTTTTTGATTTTTTAGTTTTGCATTATTATTATAGCTTGGACATTCCATTTTCATCCCCTTCAAACCGTTTTCAAAAATTCGAAGTAGTTTCGCAGATATAGCCATTTTAGTGGAGCAAATTCTTGCTGAATGAAGCACTCAATAAACCTTTTAAGGGGTCTTATGCCTTTGAAAAAATTTTAATTTTTTGATTTTTTAGTTTTGCATTATTATTATAGCTTGGACATTCCATTTTCATCCCCTTCAAACCGTTTTCAAAAATTCGAAGTAGTTTCGCAGATATAGCCATTTTAGTGGAGCAAATTCTTGCTGAATGAAGCACTCAATAAACCCTTTTTAAGGGGTCTTATGCCTTTGAAAAAATTTTAATTTTTTGATTTTTTAGTTTTGCATTATTATTATAGCTTGGACATTCCATTTTCATCCCCTTCAAACCGTTTTCAAAAATTCGAAGTAGTTTCGCAGATATAGCCATTTTAGTGGAGCAAATTCTTGCTGAATGAAGCACTCAATAAACCTTTTTAAGGGGTCTTATGCCTTTGAAAAAATTTTAATTTTTTGATTTTTTAGTTTTGCATTATTATTATTGCTTGGACATTCCATTTTCATCCCCTTCAAACCGTTTTCAAAAATTCGAAGTAGTTTCGCAGATATAGCCATTTTAGTGGAGCAAATTCTTGCTGAATGAAGCACTCAATAAACCCTTTTAAGGGGTCTTATGCCTTTGAAAAAATTTTAATTTTTTGATTTTTTAGTTTTGCATTATTATTATAGCTTGGACATTCCATTTTCATCCCCTTCAAACCGTTTTCAAAAATTCGAAGTAGTTTCGCAGATATAGCCATTTTAGTGGAGCAAATTCTTGCTGAATGAAGCACTCAATAAACCTTTTTAAGGGGTCTTATGCCTTTGAAAAAATTTTAATTTTTTGATTTTTTAGTTTTGCATTATTATTATAGCTTGGACATTCCATTTTCATCCCCTTCAAACCGTTTTCAAAAATTCGAAGTAGTTTCGCAGATATAGCCATTTTAGTGGAGCAAATTCTTGCTGAATGAAGCACTCAATAAACCTTTTTAGGGGTCTTATGCCTTTGAAAAAATTTTAATTTTTTGATTTTTTAGTTTTGCATTATTATTATAGCTTGGACATTCCATTTTCATCCCCTTCAAACCGTTTTCAAAAATTCGAAGTAGTTTCGCAGATATAGCCATTTTAGTGGAGCAAATTCTTGCTGAATGAAGCACTCAATAAACCCTTTTAAGGGGTCTTATGCCTTTGAAAAAATTTTAATTTTTTGATTTTTTAGTTTTGCATTATTATTATAGCTTGGACATTCCATTTTCATCCCCTTCAAACCGTTTTCAAAAATTCGAAGTAGTTTCGCAGATATAGCCATTTTAGTGGAGCAAATTCTTGCTGAATGAAGCACTCAATAAACCCTTTTAGGGGTCTTATGCCTTTGAAAAAATTTTAATTTTTTGATTTTTTAGTTTTGCATTATTATTATTGCTTGGACATTCCATTTTCATCCCCTTCAAACCGTTTTCAAAAATTCGAAGTAGTTTCGCAGATATAGCCATTTTAGTGGAGCAAATTCTTGCTGAATGAAGCACTCAATAAACCCTTTTAAGGGGTCTTATGCCTTTGAAAAAATTTTAATTTTTTGATTTTTTAGTTTTGCATTATTATTATTGCTTGGACATTCCATTTTCATCCCCTTCAAACCGTTTTCAAAAAATTCGAAGTAGTTTCGCAGATATAGCCATTTTAGTGGAGCAAATTCTTGCTGAATGAAGCACTCAATAAACCTTTTTAGGGGTCTTATGCCTTTGAAAAAATTTTAATTTTTTGATTTTTTAGTTTTGCATTATTATTATAGCTTGGACATTCCATTTTCATCCCCTTCAAACCGTTTTCAAAAATTCGAAGTAGTTTCGCAGATATAGCCATTTTAGTGGAGCAAATTCTTGCTGAATGAAGCACTCAATAAACCTTTTTAAGGGGTCTTATGCCTTTGAAAAAATTTTAATTTTTTGATTTTTTAGTTTTGCATTATTATTATTGCTTGGACATTCCATTTTCATCCCCTTCAAACCGTTTTCAAAAATTCGAAGTAGTTTCGCAGATATAGCCATTTTAGTGGAGCAAATTCTTGCTGAATGAAGCACTCAAAAAACCTTTTTAGGGGGTCTTATGCCTTTGAAAAAATTTTAATTTTTTGATTTTTTTAGTTTTGCATTATTATTATAGCTTGGACATTCCATTTTCATCCCCTTCAAACCGTTTTCAAAAAATTCGAAGTAGTTTCGCAGATATAGCCATTTTAGTGGAGCAAATTCTTGCTGAATGAAGCACTCAATAAACCCTTTTAGGGGTCTTATGCCTTTGAAAAAATTTTAATTTTTTGATTTTTTAGTTTTGCATTATTATTATAGCTTGGACATTCCATTTTCATCCCCTTCAAACCGTTTTCAAAAATTCGAAGTAGTTTCGCAGATATAGCCATTTTAGTGGAGCAAATTCTTGCTGAATGAAGCACTCAATAAACCTTTTTAAGGGGTCTTATGCCTTTGAAAAAATTTTAATTTTTTGATTTTTTAGTTTTGCATTATTATTATAGCTTGGACATTCCATTTTCATCCCCTTCAAACCGTTTTCAAAAATTCGAAGTAGTTTCGCAGATATAGCCATTTTAGTGGAGCAAATTCTTGCTGAATGAAGCACTCAATAAACCTTTTTAGGGGTCTTATGCCTTTGAAAAAATTTTAATTTTTTGATTTTTTAGTTTTGCATTATTATTATAGCTTGGACATTCCATTTTCATCCCCTTCAAACCGTTTTCAAAAATTCGAAGTAGTTTCGCAGATATAGCCATTTTAGTGGAGCAAATTCTTGCTGAATGAAGCACTCAATAAACCTTTTTAAGGGGACTTATGCCTTTGAAAAAATTTTAATTTTTTGATTTTTTAGTTTTGCATTATTATTATAGCTTGGACATTCCATTTTCATCCCCTTCAAACCGTTTTCAAAAATTCGAAGTAGTTTCGCAGATATAGCCATTTTAGTGGAGCAAATTCTTGCTGAATGAAGCACTCAAAAAACCTTTTTAGGGGGTCTTATGCCTTTGAAAAAATTTTAATTTTTTGATTTTTTAGTTTTGCATTATTATTATAGCTTGGACATTCCATTTTCATCCCCTTCAAACCGTTTTCAAAAATTCGAAGTAGTTTAGCAGATATAGCCATTTTAGTGGAGCAAATTCTTGCTGAATGAAGCACTCAATAAACCCTTTTAGGGGTCTTAGGCCTTTGAAAAAATTTTAATTTTTTGATTTTTTAGTTTTGCATTATTATTATTGCTTGGACATTCCATTTTCATCCCCTTCAAACCGTTTTCAAAAATTCGAAGTAGTTTCGCAGATATAGCCATTTTAGTGGAGCAAATTCTTGCTGAATGAAGCACTCAATAAACCCTTTTAAGGGGTCTTATGCCTTTGAAAAAATTTTAATTTTTTGATTTTTTAGTTTTGCATTATTATTATAGCTTGGACATTCCATTTTCATCCCCTTCAAACCGTTTTCAAAAATTCGAAGTAGTTTCGCAGATATAGCCATTTTAGTGGAGCAAATTCTTGCTGAATGAAGCACTCAATAAACCTTTTTAAGGGGTCTTATGCCTTTGAAAAAATTTTAATTTTTTGATTTTTTAGTTTTGCATTATTATTATAGCTTGGACATTGCATTTTCATCCCCTTCAAACCGTTTTCAAAAATTCGAAGTAGTTTAGCAGATATAGCCATTTTAGTGGAGCAAAGTTCTTGCTGAATGAAGCACTCAATAAACCCTTTTAGGGGTCTTATGCCTTTGAAAAAATTTTAATTTTTTGATTTTTTAGTTTTGCATTATTATTATAGCTTGGACATTCCATTTTCATCCCCTTCAAACCGTTTTAAAAAATTCGAAGTAGTTTCGCAGATATAGCCATTTTAGTGGAGCAAATTCTTGCTGAATGAAGCACTCAATAAACCCTTTTTATGGGCCTTATGCCTTTGAAAAAATTTTAATTTTTTGATTTTTTAGTTTTGCATTATTATTATAGCTTGGACATTCCATTTTCATCCCCTTCAAACCATTTTCAAAAATTCGAAGTAGTTTCGCAGATATAGCCATTTTAGTGGAGCAAAGTTCTTGCTGAATGAAGCACTCAATAAACCCTTTTAGGGGTCTTATGCCTTTGAAAAAATTTTAATTTTTTGATTTTTTAGTTTTGCATTATTATTATTGCTTGGACATTCCATATTCATCCCCTTCAAACCGTTTTCAAAAATTCGAAGTAGTTTCGCAGATATAGCCATTTTAGTGGAGCAAAGTTCTTGCTGAATGAAGCACTCAATAAACCTTTTTGGGGTCTTATGCCTTTGAAAAAATTTTAATTTTTTGATTTTTTAGTTTTGCATTATTATTATACCTTGGACATTCCATTCTCATCCCCTTCAAACCAAACAAATTTTTAGGGGTCTTATGCCTTGAAAAAATTTTAATTTTTTGATTTTTTAGTTTTGCATTATTATTATACCTTGGACATTCCATTTTCATCCCCTTCAAACCGTTTTTCAAAAATTCGAAGTAGTTTCGCAGATATAGCCATTTTAGTGGAGCAAATTCTTGCTGAATGAAGCACTCAATAAACCCTTTTAAGGGGTCTTATGCCTTTGAAAAAATTTTAATTTTTTGATTTTTTAGTTTTGCATTATTATTATTGCTTGGACATTCCATTTTCATCCCCTTCAAACCGTTTTCAAAAATTCGAAGTAGTTTCGCAGATATAGCCATTTTAGTGGAGCAAATTCTTGCTGAATGAAGCACTCAATAAACCTTTTAAGGGGTCTTATGCCTTTGAAAAAATTTTAATTTTTTGATTTTTTAGTTTTGCATTATTATTATTGCTTGGACATTCCATTTTCGTCCCCTTCAAACCGTTTTCAAAAATTCGAAGTAGTTTCGCAGATATAGCCATTTTAGTGGAGCAAATTCTTGCTGAATGAAGCACTCAATAAACCTTTTAAGGGGACTTATGCCTTTGAAAAATTTTAATTTTTTGATTTTTTAGTTTTGCATTATTATTATTGCTTGGACATTCCATTTTCATCCCCTTCAACCCGTTTTCAAAAATTCGAAGTAGTTTCGCAGATATAGCCATTTTAGTGGAGCAAATTCTTGCTGAATGAAGCACTCAATAAACCTTTTTAGGGGTCCTATGCCTTTGAAAAATTTTAATTTTTTGATTTTTTAGTTTTGCATTATTATTATAGCTTGGACATTCCCCTTGTATTACCTTCAAACCATTTTTAAAAATTCGAAGTAGTTTCGCAGATATAGCCATTTTAGTGGAGCAAATTCTTGCTGAATGAAGCACTCAATAAACCCTTTTAAGGGGTCTTAGGCCTTTGAAAAAATTTTAATTTTTTGATTTTTTAGTTTTGCATTATTATTATTGCTTGGACATTCCATTTTCATCCCCTTCAAACCGTTTTCAAAAATTCGAAGTAGTTTCGCAGATATAGCCATTTTAGTGGAGCAAATTCTTGCTGAATGAAGCACTCAATAAACCCTTTTAGGGGTCTTAGTCCTTTGAAAAAATTTTAATTTTTTGATTTTTTAGTTTTGCATTATTATTATTGCTTGGACATTCCATTTTCATCCCCTTCAAACCGTTTTCAAAAATTCGAAGTAGTTTCGCAGATATAGCCATTTTAGTGGAGCAAATTCTTGCTGAATGAAGCACTCAATAAACCTTTTAGGGGTCTTATGCCTTTGAAAAAATTTTAATTTTTTGATTTTTTAGTTTTGCATTATTATTATAGCTTGGACATTCCCCTTTTATTACCTTCAAACCATTTTCAAAAATTCGAAGTAGTTTAGCAGATATAGCCATTTTAGTGGAGCAAATTCTTGCTGAATGAAGCACTCAATAAACCCTTTTAAGGGGTCTTATGCCTTTGAAAAAATTTTAATTTTTTGATTTTTTAGTTTTGCATTATTATTATTGCTTGGACATTCCATTTTCATCCCCTTCAAACCGTTTTCAAAAATTCGAAGTAGTTTCGCAGATATAGCCATTTTAGTGGAGCAAATTCTTGCTGAATGAAGCACTCAATAAACCTTTTTAAGGGGACTTATGCCTTTGAAAAAATTTTAATTTTTTGATTTTTTAGTTTTGCATTATTATTATTGCTTGGACATTCCATTTTCATCCCCTTCAAACCGTTTTCAAAAATTCGAAGTAGTTTCGCAGATATAGCCATTTTAGTGGAGCAAATTCTTGCTGAATGAAGCACTCAATAAACCTTTTTAGGGGTCTTATGCCTTTGAAAAAATTTTAATTTTTTGATTTTTTAGTTTTGCATTATTATTATAGCTTGGACATTCCCCTTGTATTACCTTCAAACCATTTTTAAAAATTCGAAGTAGTTTAGCAGATATAGCCATTTTAGTGGAGCAAAGTTCTTGCTGGAGGAAGCACTCAATAAACCCTTTTAGGGAGCAAAGTTCTTGCTGGAGGAAGCACTCAATAAATATACCCACTGCTAGGGTATACAAATCCCAGCCCTGTTACAATTGGTTTAAAATTTTTGGAAATGCATAAACAATTAAAGCGATTGAGTTTTTTTGTGAAATTTTCACGATTTCTTGAAAATTTAGATGACTTCCCTTGCCAAAATTTAAGCTGAAAAAATGACCCGCATTTGAAATTAGTGCGGCATACTTGCAGGCTGCTCGTCTTTTGAGCAGCCAAAAAATTAAAAATTTTTGCTGCATTTCCACCTCCTGCAGGTTTATGTTCGCCTAATAGTTCGGCTTTTTAAATTAAATTTTAAATTTTTAAATTAAATTATTTATTTAAATAAAGGATACGGGAGAAATAGCCCTTTGTTCATTTTTTTGGTTAAATTTGAAATTTGAAATGAACTAATAGGCGAACAGAAATGGACAGAAAGTGGATATTGCATTTTTTTTTGTGCAACAGAAAAGTGTGGCATACTTGTAGGCTAAATTTTTGTTGGTACTGCAAATAAGTGTGGCATACTTGTAAGCTGGTTTTCTTTTTTATGCCCCCTAAAACCATGCCATGAAAATACAAATTTGCTGCGGTTTTATGATTTACTGTTTTTATTTATTTGTACCTGACTAAACCTTGTCTGGTGTTTTATTTTGCATAATTGTGGATATAATTATGTTTAAGACTAATCTTAATTGATATGTCTATTCTAATCCAGGAGTTTCTTTTTCGACTTTGGTGTCGATATGGTGCGCAAGGATACGCGGCGCGGCGTTTTGTTGTTGGGCGTTGTCGATTTTAACTCATCTGCCTTAGCCGGTGTTCCCTTTCCGCCGCCGTTTTCTTCCTGTGTATCCTCGTAGACAAGACGTATATCCTCAGTTCGCTCAGAGGTGTTCTCACTTATGACCAGTGATGGCTCCTTAGACTCGGTGTTCAGCTCTTCCTTCTTGGCCGTTGGCAAAGGTGTAACTCCCTCCTCCAGGGGCCAGGCGTCCATGGCCTCTTCAACTACAACCGGTGCATTGAGGGACATGTCTATAAGCACGCGAGGCGTTCGCCTGACTGCAATGGGTGTGGCTTGTTTGGCGGGTGGATTTGTTGTGGGAGTTAGTGAAAAGTTGCTGCTGCTGCCAGGAGTGCGAGGCTGCCGACGCACTTGAATGGGCGTTGCTGGGCGACATTTCTTTTCAGGCGACTCGAATTTCTCCTCGGAGCTGATGATCTCCTTGTCCAGAACAGCAGCAACCACACTGATTGGTGGCTGTTGTTTCTCCTGGGAGGGCTCGGCTTCAGAGCTGGCTTTACGCTTTACGGCAATGGGCGACGCCTTCACTTCGTCAACTTCTATTTTACGCGGCGAGCGTCGTATGTCAATCGGCGTGGGCGTGGCAGAGACTTTCCTGGGCGAACGCCTAAAGGCAATGGGCTTGGCTTCGTTTTCTTTCGATTTGGGACTAATTGAGCTAGTTGAAGACGCACTTTGCAGGGATGAATCATTTTCAGCATCCATGTCAGTTTCTCCTTCTCCGCCTCCCACAGCCTCCTTTAGGTCTGACTCAATATGACTTTCCTGATTGTTGTTGGTTTTGCTTTTCTCCTGAAGCGGCTTACGCATGGCCAACTCATCGGCCGAGGCCTTTCTTAACTTTTGTTTCTTCTTCTTTATCAACGGATAGATTTCCGAGCATTTCAATGTGGCGCCCAGAACTGCATTCATTTGCTCATACCGCTCGCCCAGCTCATTCGCCTCAAAGGTTAATAGCGAACAGAAGCCATCTGTGCTCGACACAATCAACACAGTGCCATCTGGTGACCAAGTCAGATCCGTAAGCCTTGTATAATGTATATTGGAGACAATTGCCAAGGGAATTGGTTGCTGGGTATCATAGAAGAACACAGAATTTTTGGTGGCCACCGCAAATATCATTCGGTAAGGCAGCGATATAATCGGTGCATTTTTTTCGCCATTGTACGGTCGCAGACGGTACAACAGCGGAGAGCAACGCACGGCCACAGCATACTCATTGGGAAAAGGCAGCACAAGGGCGGGACGGGATAGATCATAACGACTGAAGACATAGCTGGTATTGATGGGCTTCATTACGCCATCGTAATCGGTGATCCCAGCCGGAGTGAGCAACAGCTTGCCGTCAGGGGTGAAACACAAGCGTCGAAAGAAAGTCTGCAAGGTGCCATCGTGATAGAGACGAATGCTCCGCCCATGCAGCTCGTGACCCGCCTTGACAGGCAAAGTAGACTTGCTGACCCGATTGAGGACTCGCTTGGTGTGGGCGTCGAATATGCGCAAGTGCCTTAAAAACACATCAAAGTTACCTCATATCAAAAACAAGAATCAGTCAACACTCACCTATCTGTACTCATGGTGGCTATAAACTGATTACAAGGATCCCAGGCCACACCCTGCACATAGCCCTTGTGGTCATCCAGTATAGCCATCGACTTGCCCTTATGTACATCCCACAGCATGGCCGTGTTGTCCACCGAACCGGTCACCAGAAATTGCGAATTTGGCGCCCAACTTAGGTCATAGATATCTTCACGATGGCCACGCAGCACTTTCAGCGTCATCCACACTTCCTTATCCTGCTCACTGTTGCCGTCGGCATCTACAATATTTACCACTTCATGCTCCGCCTTTTGCTTCCAAATAAAGACCACACTCTCATCATCGCCAGAAGCTAACAGTTCACCATTAGGTGACCAGCGCACTGTGTTCACCGCCCGCTGATGCCGCGATAGATCAGCGGCCAGCTCCAAGTCTACGCCACCGCTACCACCACCACTATCACAACTTCGGTTCAGGTACCAAATCAGGACATGGGCGTCTGTGCCCCCTGAGGCCAACCTGCCAATTGTGGACGCTTGCAAGCCCGATCCGTTTAACTGGATGTCCACACTCAGCACTGGGTCACGGTTGTGCCATGAGATCTCGGGTATTTTGCACTTCATTTTGTTTATATTTCTTACTTAAGTTAATGCAGCTAGTTAATTCCCGCCAAAATGCAGATAGTGTGACCACAAGAGAAATATGTGTATAGAAGAAGAGCCGCATGTTTAAAGTGACCATATCTTGACTGGTATCGAGTAATTTTAGGGGCATCGATAGCGACCAGCTGATTTTGATATATCTAATTTCGATAAGCACCCTGTGTAACTCCGCTATTTAATTTTTACTCGTCTGGTGCACTTTAGTATTCGTTGTCATCAACATGGTAATTGTCTTGGCATTGTCGCCCTCCACCGGATTGATTTTCTGTAGCACAGATTGGCCAGATTTGGAGAATGGCTGTTGGTTGGAGCGGTTGAAAAAGAGGGCCGGTTAGTCTATAATTTATTAAAAGTTGTTATATTTTGTATTCCCATTATCAGTCAGTGACACTCCATACCGACGTTGGCGACCTTAAAATCGAGCTCTTCTGCGAGGCCTGCCCCAAAGCCTGCGAAAATTTTCTAGCATTGTGCGCCAGCGACTATTACAGTGGCTGCATTTTCATAAGAAACATAAAAGGATTCATTGTTCAAACAGGCGACCCAACCAATACGGGTAAAAATGGACATTCGATTTGGGGCACGAAGTTTGATGATGAATTCAAAGAGACTGTCAAGGTATGCTGTGGGAATACGTTAACTTGAAACTTGCATGAATATTTTGTTTACTTACAGCACACGGATCGAGGCATGGTATCTATGGCAAACAATGGACCCAATGCCAACGCCAGTCAGTTCTTTATTACCTACGCCGCCCAGCCCAATCTCGACCTGAAATACACGCTCTTTGGCCGTGTGATTGACGGCTTTGATGCTCTGGACGAGTTGGAGAAGCTGCCAGTTAATCCCAAAAACTATCGTCCTCATGTGGATAAGAAAATCAATGGTGTAACCATACATGCCAATCCAATGGCCGTATGACCTAATAAAAATATTCTAGAAATATACAAAATACATTACTATTTAATTTTGTAATAAATTTATCGTAAAGAATTGTTGCGTTTTCAACAAGAAGGATGTTTTGCCCCTAATATGACACTCATTAAATTCAATGTTGTGTTTTTATTTAATTTTATTTAAATTAAAGATGACCTCTAACATTTTGAGTTTCTTTTACATACAAACATTTGGTTTTGTTAATCTGTATTTCATATTATTTATTATATATTAAATTTGTAATTCAACGATTCAATTTCTTCATCATAATCGTGTGATTTTTTTTAGTAAGTTCTTTTGTTTAACTTGCTCGGTTCTCAATTCATGGGCTTTAGGCTACACATTTTCGCTTGGTTCATAAGGTTTGTTAGAAAAGGGAGAAGAATGCTTAAAAATGTAATTTCCACAAATGCTATCATATAATATACAACGGAAATAAACGTGGATAGACAACTAAAGCATTTTGAATTTTACTACAACACCTTCTACCTTCTGTACCCATAAACCGGGATTCCTCGTTCCAGAGTTTTACAAAATTCCAATGATTTACAGGATGTAATTGAATGATTTAATAAGTTTATTATTATGATTTAATTTTCTCACTTATAAGTGTTTAACTTCTATTAAAGTAATAGTGGCTTTTACACTTTTGTAGTGGTGCGTGCGACTTGTCTGTGTGTGCATTTTTCTCGTATTCGGAGCAAAGGATTTGTATGAGCATTTATAAAAATATTAATAACTTGTATGTTTGTTACATTTGATTTGAATGAATTTATGAAACAGTTTTCTTTTAAATTGGGTCATAAAGGTCTTATATAATAGTTGGTTCATCATAAATTGAATACAAATCGTTCAAGTGAAAGTGAAGACTGTAATTAAGTCAGGACTGAAACGAAGACCACCTGAACGTCAACGGAACATAGCAAAGGGAAAATCAAAAGTTGGTTTAAGCAGGTAAGAACTGCCGTTGGAAACCATTAACTAATAATGGGAATGAAATCAAACATTGAACAAAAATTTTGGTTGAAGAAATCCAGAAAAATTTTCCATGTTAAAAATTAAAAAAAAAAAACAACAACAAATTTATATATGTATAAGAAGTATATGACCCAACTCTGTTTAAGAATATTAATGTTGGTTAGTAGTAAAAAATTTGAATTATGTGTCTTTTTCTTTATTTTAAGTGATTCAAAGTTGGGCTAAGGTGTTCCAAGTCGAGAAAAAAAATATAATTTTATAGAATAATTCATTCAGGAGAAAAATATTGTACATATGTATGTAAATATATTAAATATATTCATTTGGTTACTTTGCATTGAAGGTAAATGAATAACTTTTCCTTAAATAATTAAGAGTTTTTGTCAATAAATATATATATGTATATGAATATATATATATATTTATAATTACATACAATATTATTTATTTAGATGCTTTTGCGCTTGGTTTCTCCAGCAGCATCAGCCTGGCCAGCAATATAAACTGCTGTAAGAAAATGAATCAAAATATAAGTTCTTTTTGAATAAATAGTTTTTATTTGAAAATGATTTCTCATTTTTTTTTTTTTTAATTTTACAATTTAAATGGAAAATACATATGTATTAAATGTTACAGTGTTTTGGTATTGGGCTGAGGGATGGGAGAAATGCTTAGAACAACTTTTGTCAAGTTTCACTGGATTTGCGTTTCTTTGATGTCTCTCCTACTTGGCCCAAGATATAAACCATTTCCGTTAAATAATATTCCTATTATTTTTTTTTTGCTAATAACTTACCTTTCCTTTAAGATGTGTGTGTTTTGCATTTTTCACATAAATTAAACTTAAGAACTACAAAACATAAATGGATTTTCATTCATTAGAGCCAGAGCACACAAGTCTGTAAAACATATAAACAATGCGAAATGAAGAGATAGAGAGAGAGATGCTCAAAAATAACAATATAAATTCATTGCAGCTAAATTGTAGGTGTCATGCACCTAACCAAACAAGGCAGCATCAGTTCAGCAGCATTTTGTGAGCAACATTCTCCGACTGACTAGCTCTCTTTATTTTGTGCGTTCTTAATGGTACCCACTGAGCTGCTGCCGTCTGGTTTAGTTAGTGCATATCATGATCATATCAAAATGCACAGAGTACATACATACATAATAATAAGTCTAAAGTCAAAAATTCAACGTACAGGGTGGTTAAATGCCATTCACTAAATATATAAATGTTACATGTTATATAATATAATTTATAAATATTACATAAAAATCATTTTATTAGTTGGTATTTATATATGTATATTTTATTATGCCCTTGGACTATTGTGAGATTTGTTCCAGTTCACTTTCGATTCGTGTTGTGTGCTTTTTGAGAAAAACAATAGCATGCTTTTATGCGAAGCCGAAACAACATTTGATAAATGCAACAGATTTGGATAATAATAAAAATTCTATTTGAATTATTATCAAGGCTGCAAACAGTTTTGAAGAGCAGGGACGTCCGCAATAGTATTTGCGAGACAGCAGAGAAAAGTTGTCATTACTATTCATTTTCTGCCAGGGCCTATTTTGGAATTATACATGGTGTGATACTGAATGAAATGTGTAAGTTCAGAGCTTTTGCTAAATGCGAAAGTATGGGACAGACAACGTTTGCATGAATTGCACACTGACAATATGTAAGGTATGAAATAAAAGCCTTTTATGATCGCTACTACGGCATGTTTAATTCCACCTTGTCTGGGCCTGCTCAATTGGTAGAAAAAACAAAAGGAGTAGCTTTTGAAAGCTCTCAGCCTTTTAACGGATTACAAACCGAACCTTCGAAATCAATGACCTTCCGAACCGGACCATCCCGTTCTTAATGAAAAAATCAACTGTTTATTCATCTAGTTAAAATCTCATTCATATTATTATGCTCTTTTAATTCGAGAAAGGTTGGAATGCAGTAGGGATCACTTAACAATCCGATTGAAGATTAATAAATAAAGCTCAGGATGTACAAATCCGACAATATGAAATATCACTAGTCAATGAAAACAATTTCGAGCAATGACTGGGTTCAGGGTCAGGTCTGTTTAGCCCAGGTGTGTAGTTGATCGTGCTTATTCTTTGTTTCCCAAAAAACTGAAGCAACATAAAATACTACATTTACCAAATCTTAAGCTAAGCTAATGAAAGAGTCTTTCCTTAAAGATTTAAAGCCGGCATTTTTATAAATCTGATCCAAAAGTAAATTTTCCTGGGGTATGAAAGGTTTAGCAACCAAATCAAATTTTTGCCTTGGTTCGCATTTAGTTAAGCCCGGAATTCAACATAGGTTCAAGAAAGAAGCTTTGCTGAAATCAATTAAGCCACCATTTTAAAGATTATAGCCCAGCTCATCAAATCGATGTGACCAGAACATTTTTTACCTGCGAAGTGGCTTAGGATTCTAGTACATTCAGAAAACGAATATCTAATGGTTCTTGAGTTGTTAAAAATGTTGGTAAGCAAAGTTGGAGATTTCTTGGATCAAGAAATGCTTACTTGAATGCATACTTGAAAGAAGAAATCGCTTTTGGATCGAGAATTAAGATGCTTTACGTTCATAATCCACTTAAACAACTCTCTATTTTTTTCTCTAAGTGTATATTTTAAATGCCCAAAATTTTAAGGAAGACTCAATACTTCGGATGAGTTGTTTACCCATCCGAAATTTTTCGTGCTGATAGTAGTACGCTCGGGCTTGTAATTTACAGCCGTTCTGGGAGCCATAGAAGAGGACATGAACTTGATAACCACTTTTTTTTTTTTAATAAATATTATACGTCTAGTAAACCCGGCTATGCCCTTTCCGGCTACTAAAGATACGATAAGTCATTCTGAGTACAAAAGACATTTGCTGAGTACATTGATAATGGCATCTTTGGATGCCACAAATTGAAGGTAATTGTGTGGTAAAAATTCAGGGTTGGTACTAGAAGTATAAAAAATATCGATAAATTACTTTCCGTTGATGTGCTTTGAAACTGCATACTTGAAATATAGATAGGATTGGGGCCGATACCGGCAATGCCCTTTGTTTAATTTGTAACATAGTGATGATTTATGTACGATTTTGTAGGAAAAACTTCTTGGTATTAACGATGGTTGAACTATTCAAAATTGTTGTCTTATCCATTATTAATATTGTCAAGTTTACGTCCTCTTCATGAAAACACTTAAGAAGTCTAGATGCATCGACTAACTACGGTTACTTATGTCGGGTAAGGGATGTTAAATTATTTTTACTCACTCAAAATCCTCATCTGCTCACTCTGTTCTTCAATATCTCCGTTGTTTCGTATTGTTCTTATTAAGTCATGAGATTCCCAACAATACTATATATTCATTGGTTCCGATTTTTCAGAGTCTTAAAAGTTTGCAGCCTTGATTTGTGTGTACAAAAGATGGAGCTTAGTTTTGTGTTGTCTACAAATAACAATATACATCTGTTTGTGGCTGACTGGCTGGCTGGCGCTGCTGCTGTTGTTGTAGTTGTTTGACAATTAGTTCTGCTTCAATATTAGTATCTTTGTAAATACAATTAGATAGCGATTTTTTCATATCGTTCGTATCTTTAAATTAGGCTTAAACATTAGAGCTTTACTTGTGTTGCTTTTTGTTAGTTTTTGTATGATTTTGAAATATTTTCTTTTATGTTTTCTTTTGGTTTTTTCTTACTGCCTTGCCCACACGCTGACACGCAAAGAAAATTTGTTAGTTTTGTATTTTTTGTTTTAACTTTCAACTTAAGCCTAAACAAGCATGACGACGATTGCAGCGTTGATGGCATGAATAATTTCAAAGAGTGTTTTTTTGCAACAGGAAACATTAAATATATCATATAAATATTTATACATATATATAGAGAGAAGTATATATATATGGGGATATTTGTTTGTTCATTTCATCAATAAATAAATACTTGAAAACTAAACTACACATAAATTATGAAATTCTATCAAATTATTCAGACCAAACAACAACTAGAGAAGCCATGGTATGCTTGTGCGCGTGTGTGTGTGTGTGTGCGTTTGTGTGTGTCATGTCATACATGTGGTTGTGCATAATGCATGTATGTTTGTTTGTTTGTTTGTAAACATGTATGTTTATAGGAAATGCCTTCAAATAACTGATTCTCCATGTGTCTGCTGCCTCATCATCATTATCATTCATCATTTTGTTTTCGTCCTCCACATTTACGCATATTTCTCATATTTTGTTAAACAAATTAAAGTTCTTTGGGCTTTGCTTGTTCGTGTTGTTGTTGGTTCTATCATCATTTTGCTTTTTGATCAATGCTGGTGGGTTGTTGTGCTCCCGCGCTGCTCTTAATACCGTTACGGTCTTCCCTGCTAACGCCCCGCCCTGCTGCCTGCGGCCTGTCCGGCTTTTTAGTACAGGCCACAGCCGCGCAGATTGTTTGCTATGATGACATCGGTGACAGCATCGAATACAAACTGTATGTTGTTGGTATCTGTGGCGCACGTCATGTGGCAGTAGATTTCTTTCGAGGTTGATTTGTTTTTCGCTTCGAATTGAGCCTGAATATAGGCAGCCGCCTCGCCATACTCCTGGCCACCTGTGGATGAAGGAAATGGAAATTCACTCATCCAGTCATCGTTCTGTAATTCAGACAATCATACCTGTATACTCGGGGAAGCAAATTGTCAGTGGACTCTTGCGTATTTTCTCCTCGAACAAGTCCTTCTTGTTCAGGAATAGTATAATGGAGGTATCCGTGAACCATTTGTTATTGCAAATGGAATCGAACAGCTTAAGGGACTCTTGCATGCGGTTCTGCAAAAACATAAAGATATAATCAACTGAATGTATTTGTATATGTTTTTATTTATCAACTCCATACCGTAGTTTCATCTTCATGCAAAACCTGATCGTATTCAGACATGGCCACGCAGAATATAATCGCTGTAACATCCTCAAAGCAATGTATCCATTTCTTTCGCTCCGAACGCTGCCCACCCACATCAAATAATCTGAAATCGAGTGGCAGTTGATAAACCCATATTGTAGTTGTATATACCTTCGACTCACTTGAAGTTGAGATTTTTAAAGGAGAAGTGAACCTCCACAATGCCAGTGGTCTTTACACGAGTTCGCAAAATATCCTGTTCAGTTGGTTGATAATCCTTCGCGCCTAACCGATCCAAGTCATCCAGAAAACTTTGAAAAACAAATATAAAGTTGAAAATTAATTAACCTGGCCAAAATGCAAGAATTATATTTCGAATTGATTTCTCTCCACACTATAAGAAAATTACAAATTCGGAGGCATTAATAAGAGTCGGGCAGGGCCGACGTTAGCTTGCGCTCTTGTTTAGTTTGATTAAGAGTAGGTACACCCATCTAACATAAGCTTATCAAGTTTCGCCACATTGTGTGTATTTAATTGGTAATTAGTTTAATTTGTAAGTTATAATACATGTAGATGGTTCCCCTTGCATAATACTACTCAATATAAGTTAATAAAAAAAAACCCTGCGTGCTTGGACAACTTCAACTCCAACAAGTAGGTCATAAAAGAGCCAACGGTCCGAACTGTCCAGTTCAGTGTTGTGGGTTGTTTGACTTTGATGGTAATTAACATGAAGCACGCAACGTATATTTGGCAAAGGAGACAACAGGGAGACAAAGGGCAGGCAAAAGAGTTTCTAGGGCCAGCAGCAGCGGCGGCAAGCAGCCAAAGGTGGCAACTTGAATCGTCGTAAATAACTCTAAAATTTTACAATAAAAACTAATTTGTGGTTGTTGTAAGTTATGTATGACGAATTTCTGGTGAGGCGGTGGTTTATCTTATGAATCTTTTGTTTACCAGCAATTACAAAAATTGTTTTTTTTTTTTAGCCCATTGCCTTAATTACGCACATTGAGCAACTACAACAAGTGGTCGACCATCGATCCACCAGCAAAAATCTGGCAACTCCTCCATTTTGGTCAAGGAAATTGCCCAGTCACGCTCGCCCTGACATAACTGCTACCACCATAACCATTCAGGCGGAAAAGTTTTGCAGTTGTAAGAAGCCAAATGCATAATCGACAAATATTTGTTACAATTTATATAGCAAATGCTAATTAAATGCCACAATTTATTTCATCATCCATTCGAATGCAATGCTACAGTTAGCACTTTGGTTTGCTTCTCTCTCTCTTTTCACATGTCTTTCATAAAAAAGGTTATATTTTTTTATTTTTGAACAAATTGAGTGGAAATAAATGAGCCAAAATAAAAGAGGAAAATTTGTAGCAAACAAGATGCGTAGTGGGTTTGGGTTGATGATATAAGGTTGTTATACCTTTATACCTTTAGTACAACTTTGTTAGCCAGGTAAATGTCAGGTACTTAGCTTTTTGTATAACTTTTGTCTCTTCCCTCTCTATGTTTTATACCCTTGCAAAGGGGGTATTCATTTTATTATTTCATTTACGGCTATATAAAAAATTAAATATCTGGCTTTACAGAAGTGTTTTAATTTTTTGTGAATCGGTGAGCACGCTCACCAACACAAGCTCATATTTCAGTCCTTTACATTTGGTCGGACCCTGATTTGCAACCCCAAAGGGTTAATATCTTGGCTCGTGTGTCTTACTATACAGCCGTTTCACGATCAGATTAACTATAGTCGCATTTTGTGATTTAATATAATCTTTTTAACAATCCTTTTCCTGAGTAACGGATTTATCGAGGTCGGGCAGAGCCGACTTTAACTTACGCTCTAGTTTTTTTTTTGCTATATACTTCACTGCTGGCGCCAATAGCTGGTAAAGGTGACCTTTTGTGTTAAAGTTTTTAAAGAAAAAAACTTTTAATTAGATAATTTAATACAACAGTCAAATCGAGTCGATGCAAATTGGTTCGGTGTCGAACAGTTTTCAAATCGAAGTCTAATCGAAGCATTGTTAATTCTCTTCCCCCTTAGAATTTTTGTATACTTAATAATGAAACCGCTCTGTGTTAAAAAGGAATAAATGTGGTATCGCAATGGGCTCAGTGGGGCTAGTTTTCAAAATTTAACCTAGCCTACATACAAATTTTTATTGCAAGTTATATGAATTAAAGGTATATAGGGAATTTAAGGGTATTTCAAGGTATGCGCACTTCACCGCAACCCAGTTTAACCCAGTGGTTTTAGTTTGCGTACAAATCCCTTGCTGATGATTGCCTATCAAATCTTAATGGAAAACCGTTAGTTATTAACTCGAACTTTTGCCTCTTGATTGCCAACAACACTTACGATTTCAAACTTTTAGCAGCAGCACATCAGCGTCATCACTGTTAACAATTAGCAATAACATCTTAAACTACAAAACTAACATTAAACGACAAAAAAAAAAAAAAAAATAGGCAAAGTTGGAGCGGCACATAGGCGCGTATAAGTAGACTAAGAAGCCCACCGATCGCGTTTAGTGCGTTGCGGTTAGTCTTCGAAGCAGCAGCTCCAGCTTTAGCTTTGAGCGCGACTTTCGGTTACAAGTTGGCTTTTGCATGGTTGCGTGACGAGGAGAAGTCGAATCGGCGAATACTTTGTGTGTGTTTTTGTGTGTGAAATCAACAAACAACAATAGAAATCAAACAGCATTTAAAGTCGTTTTAATTGCGCGCCACAAGGCAAAAGTAAAAAATCAACAACGTGCAACCAAGTGCCTTGGTAAAACTCAACCAACAGGCCGGGCACTCATCGGTGCAAAAAACAAAAAAACATTTTCACAAGGCGTTGCCACAAACCATTTAGGTGAGCGCTTCATAAACAATTTGCCACAAAGTTGACATACCAAGTCCACAAAAGCAGGCAAACTAGTTGAATGCAATGGCCAAAGAGGCCGTCGATTGAATTGGATTGAATTTGAATTGGGATTTTGGACACACCCATTAAACAAAATTATGGATTTATTAATGATTTGCGAAAGTAAAACGAAACGAAAAGTGATATAATATGAAGGAGCACAAAGAAATGCTAAGAGAAGTTTCAGTTTCATTTTCATTCGTGCAAAAGAATCAGCAAGGGTTCTGTCGTTGTTATAACAATGGCCCTAAAAGTCAACGTCAAGAGCTGCTTGACATTGGGATAATCACTCAAGTTCATTATAACCAAGTCGCGATAAACCACACACACATAAACATAGTGTAGTCGAGGCTCAAGGTCGCTGCTTATGTGGCAAGGGCAAGGATGAACTAAGTATGCTGGCCTTCTTCTTTTTCTGCACACACTTGATTTTTATGTATGTGTATACAAAATCTAAGCAAATTTTAGGCATTTGAATTACATTGCCACAAAATTTCACACACTCACCTACACACGAACAGAGCAGGCGCACAAAAGTCAAAAATCAAGTTAAACTCTTAACAAGTCAAAGAAAAGGAGCTTTATAAAATATTCAATGGTTTGGCATTGTTAGCAGCAGCCGAAACACTCGGCGTATGAGCAATCTCAAGCTTCAATGCTAACGCCTGCGCGCCTTGCACACATTGCTAATACGCAGCGTGGTGAAGGAAAGAGGGAATGACTTGATGGAGTGTGTGTGTGTGTGCTTGCGGATTGAGCGGGGAATATAATTTATTTTACACAAAGATGCGACACATCTCGATAGCTGGCAAATATGTTTCAATATTTATGAACGAATGTGTGTGTGAGGTCTGTTTATTTGACATCATTTAAATGGTTAATTTAAGTAAAAAGTAAAAATATAGCAAGAAAATATTCAGATTTGAATGGGGTCTATAAAAAATGTTTTGAGTCAATAAAAAAGAGCCAGGTCCCTTGGTTCTGGTAATCCTACACAGAAAAAAAAATGCCGGGATATTTTTAAGCCAAAAAAGCTTGATTTAATCCCGACGGAAGGATTGAAATTTTAAGCCCGTTTAGGATTGATTATCCGTAATTGATCCCGTTTGGGATTGTTTTTAATCCGATTCGGGCTTAAATGTCGAGTGAGAGAGCGAACAAGCTGAGAGCAACAGCAAATTCGCTCTCTTGGCTTCTCTCTTTTGTCGTCTGGAGCAAACGCTCTTGTATGTCATTGGGTGCCTAGTCTGGCAAGCGCGGCGCGGTCGAGTGCGCTGAGACGCAGACGTTCTTCAGTCCCGAGGTCCCGAGTTCGATTCCCACACAAGGCAATTTAAAGTAAGTTCTTATTAATTTATTTATATATGTTTCTTCAAATTAAAGAAGTCTTATGTGAATACAAATAAATATACAATTATTAATATATATGCGAATTTATAAGAAAAAAAAAATCTCTCGGGCGTTCTAAATTTTTTGAACTTTTATCGGGCGACTATCCCGACTAGGGCTCAGTTTAAGCCATTCCGGGATCAACCCATTATTGAGCCCGTTTGGTGTTGAGTTGAGCCCGAATGGCACAGTTTTTTTTTTCTGTGTATGTACTTCTGTCAGAATATCCTGAATAGGTCTTTGCACGTCAGTTACCGCGTGTATCGGCTGCGCTGATCCGTTCCTTGCACACTCGTCCGCTCCCCCCGTTGCCTAGTATGCCTGAGGGGCCAGGTACACAGACGAGAGTAATGGAGTGCTCCTGGATTTGGTTCAGGGCACTCACTGTACTGCGGACTAGATTACTATTGGTGGTGCGTGACGACAGAGCTTCAATGGCAGCCTGACTGACGACAAGGATTGATATGTTCCTTAGTGTTTTATCGAAGGTGCATATCAACTTCGCCACTTGCCAGACTCCATAGATCTCTGCCTAAAAATTGCTACACCAATTTGGTGAGAGCTGTGTCGCTAGTTCTTCTAAGAAGATTCCCGCTCCTGTACCTTCTTCCGTCTTGGAACTGTCCCTATATATAGTAAGCTTGTTCTCCCAGATAGGAGATTCTCGCGTTCTGTCCTCTCTCTCCGGGAATACAGTTTTAAAATTATCATTTCATTTCTGAGTTGTGATACAATAGTCGCTTCCCCTTGTCTCAGCATTATTTCCCACTTCCAGTGGTACGTTGCTTTGACCTGACGCAGATGTTTTCCCCACAGAGTTTAGTTTCTATTCATAAGGTATCTAATAATTTTGAAATAGGGTCCCTATGTGCATATATCGTGGCTTTTAACACACACACAAAACACTGGAAAATATCACGCTTGAGGTTAACTTGAATTATTTGCTGACTTCGCTGAATGATAAAAGTGGCAGGCTGTAACTAGCTTTCCGAGTCGATTATTGACAACAAATAAACCATAACGTATTATTTGCCTACCAAAATAAAGAGGGCTGCCACAACAAAAGACCTCCGGGCTTTTTCCTCGCTGTCTGTATGCACATTCAAATACATATGCATATGTGTTCCTATGGGGCCCATAGTATTTGCACAATCATATATTTAATAAATTGTTCACTGTTTGTTTTCAACATGCCTGAACTAAGTGCTGTCATTTCTGATTGCGTCTTGCCTTGGGGTATTGGGTAAACTATTAGGCCAATAGATGAGGGTTATTATGTGCAGTTGTATTCAACACTTCCAATGTTTAGTAGTTAGAGCTTCTAACAGAGATACTTATCAGTCTATGAAGTCATCCGCGTATGTTTGATTTCTCTAAAAAAAACGTAGCTCTTTATAATAACTAAACGAATACGCAAGTAAGTGTAGAAAACTTGTTACATTAAGCAACTGCTTTCAGCTTCAAAAATGTCCCGTTTACGCGCTACAACCATTGCTCTGATGGGACGTCGTTCTACGTACTCAGCAGCCTCCAGCAGCTCGCTTATGCCTCATCCCAGAGGCGCTGGAACGCCAGTAAATGGAGCTGCTGCTCTGCCTCCCACTGGACTGGGCGTGGCTACGGAAATTGAAAAATCAATTGCAATGCAGCGACATCAACAGGCACAGAAGAGGGAACTGAAATCAAAATCCGTGAGGTACATACATAACTCATTTAGCCACCCACCATACCACTACACAAAATGTCATCTTTTGCAGTCACCCAGCCACAGAAACTACAACAACAGCCGCAACTGCAGTACGTCCTTATGCAGAGATACCAGGTCCTTCGCCCTTACCCCTTATTGGCAATTCCTGGCGTTTTGCTCCGTTAATTGGTAAACTTGACAACAACTTCCACTATTCATTTACACCTCAACTGAGAACTCATTTGCATTCTAGGAACTTATAAAATTAGCGATCTGGATAAAGTCATGCATGAGCTGCATGTCAACTATGGTAAAATGGCCAAAGTGGGCGGTCTGATTGGCCACCCGGATTTGTTGTTTGTCTTTGATGGCGATGAGATACGTAATATATTCAAAAAGGAGGAGGCCATGCCACACAGGTGGGTGGAGGGGAATCTGTTTGAGTGAATGCTTGGTTTGTGTGGCTAAAAGTAATATTTGCCTTAGACATACAGCTTATGGATAGTTGACGGTTTCGGTGTGTCTGCAGACCATTATGCTAATGGATGATTTAAATGCAAATCATGTGACATTGCATTTATCGCGCGAAATCTTATCTAATTTTGAGATACGATCTTAGCTCTCAAAGAAGTAATTTGAATTCATTTTTAAACTGAACTTTTTATACACTTGAAAAGTGTATATTAATTTTGCCCAGAAGTTTGTAACGCATAGAAATATTCATTTCCGACCCCATAAACTATATATATTCTTGATCAGGACGACGAGCCGAGTTCATTTCCGCTTGTCCGTCCGTCCGTCTGTCTGTCCGTTTGTCTGTCTGTCTGTCCGTCTGTCTGTCTGTCTGTTTCTACGCGAACTAGTCTCTCAGTTGTAAAGCTATCGAGCTGAAATTTTGTACAGAGTCTTCTTTTTGCTGCACGCAACTAATATGTCGGAACCGGCCGGATCGGATGACTATATCTTATAGCTGCCATAGGAACGATCGGTCGGAAAATAAGTCTTAGTGAGAAAAACTTTTTTATTTTCTTTTGTAGCGTTACCAATCTTGGTATATATTAGTTTTAGATGATTTTACATATTTGTGGAAAAATTTATTAAAATCGGATGAATATAGCATATAGCTGCCATATAAACGGTCGGTCAAAAAACTAGTTCTAGTGGGAAAAACTTTTTTATTTTTCATCGTAGCGTCACTAATCTTTGTATATATTAGTTTTATATGCGTTAACACAATTCTGGAAGGTTTTATCAAAATCGGAGGACTATAGCATATAGCTGCCAAAGGACCTATCGGTCGAAAAATGTGCTTTACTAAGAAAAGTTTTGTTTTATGGTATCAAATTTTTGTTAGCAATGATTTAAAAATTTAAAATATCTGATAACTATATCCTCTATATATTTTACCGATTAAATCAGCTGGAGTAAAGTTTTTCAAGTGTATTAAAACTTCGGCACAGTCGAAGTTAGCTTTGCCTTCTCGTTCCAAATATAATTGGTCTAGTTTTAAACCAGAAGGTTAAAGGGGGTTCAGTGGATGATCCGACTTGAGAGACCATAACGAGAAGGCAAAGCTAACTTCGATAGTGCCAAAGTTCTAATACACTTGTAAAATTTCGCTCCAACTGTTTTAACCGATAAAATATATAAAGGATAAAGATGTCAGATACTTAAAAATTGTAAATCATTAAGAACCTGAAGAATCTGAACTACATATCTAAATATCAGATTTCTATAATAACCATGAGAATAAATATTAAACCAGTAGGAAATTAAAGGCGCTTTTCGGTTCACAACTTTTGGTGTCTTAGTTTAGACTCTTGAAACCAGATTTTGAATTGAATTTTTCATATGAATTGCGGTCCGTCTGCAATAGCCTAACTGATTTTGTTAGTTTGAACACATGTTCCAGCTGTTCTCATGATCGCTTCGATTGGAGTCCGATTGTGCTGGCTATCCCAATAAATTTCTAATTTTCTATTAAATGTTCCTATGAGCAAATTCTTTTAAATCATTTATTTATTTAACAATTTACCTTCCCACTTGCCTTTCATATTTTCCACTGTGATGTTGTGTAAAATGCCGTATTCCGCCTGGTGGCATTTAACCAGATTACTGTACCTGAACACCCTCACATTCGCCCTTATTTACTTATGCATATCCGAGTTATTTTTATGCACTCCATTTTCCCTCGACCGCAATTAATTCTTGTTTGTTTATGCACATATTGCATTAAGTTTTTAATTAAATTATTAATGCGTGTGAGTCATAAATGACAGCTGGCCATATTGGCACTGCAATTACAATGCCATTTTCCAACAATCATTATCATCATCAGAATGAAGGACTTATGCAATTATAAAAAATTTCCATAACTTGGGGCGCTTACAAAACCAGCTTTCACTTCACATGTCGCCAAGAGTATAGGCCTAGGCAGTCAAAATAAATTCACAGAAATCAAGCAAAAACTAAAGTCATTTAAAAAAATGTTTGGGTCAACATTTGGCCAGACAAACTAAAAGACCCACACACCAAGACCCATGAACAAGCTTTCTTTTATTCGAACACTGCTCCAGGTGACCATGAACCAAATTTTACAATACAACAACAAATTCAAGCGAAAAGATGCGAAACGTAGATCAAAACAGCAAGTCATCTATGAACAATATAGAGAATCCGTAATAAATTATTATTAGACAACATTAACGAAATGTGCAAATATGTGCACAAAATGTCTATTGAAAGATTGATGAGTTAGCTGATTAAAGTGAGACTAGTTGACCGACTGACTGATGAAGATATTTAATACAACAAGCGTCTGACAAGTTATAACACATTGAGGCAAGCCATTTAAAAGGGGCGTGTGCGATTTTATGTCGCACATTTGAGTTGAAAACAACGAAAAAACCTTTACGAGACAAGTCGTAAAACACTAGAGAAATGTGGGAAAAGGCAGGCGGCATTTTCAGTTGGTGAGGTCAGGTTATGGTCAGGTTTGAATGTGAGATAATTACACATTTGATATGCAGAAGACGTGACGAGAGCTGAAGCCTACAAGTGATTTGAATTTCTTATTAAAACAAATTAATTAATTAACCTTAACAAAATCAAGATTAAAATAAACTTTTTTTTTTTTAATAAAGTACACCATACCAAACTAAATCATTTAGTAAATCGATTCTAATTATGACTACAATATCTATCGGGGAATTTTACCAGATTCCAAACTTAAACCGGATACCGAAAAAAACCGCTTAACGCCAGAACCGGATTCTAATAATAATTAATTATCTAATAACTTGGATAATTTGGAACCGAATATACCCGAAACATTTTCCCCGTATAGTTGTGGCTCTAAGTATTTTCTTGGTTATTTCCCACAACTACTTGTGCTACTATCTAAGAGGTTTAATAGAGACAGAATTGGGAGTTATATGGTATCACAACAGGCCCATCTTCGGCCTAAGTGACGAGGCTTCACTGTCACTACCATCGCAACCTAACCTAACCTTCCCACAACTGTGAATCGGTTCGAAAGCGTCGAAAATTGGTCCAGAGTAGAGTTGGAGAATCTAGGTAATTTTAATGACCTAGTTCCTTAGTTTATTTTGATGAACTATATACGTTCAAAAATGTCCAATTTTTGGAAAGGGTTTGAAGGAGATTAAAGGGGATTGTCCAAGCTATAAAAATAATGCAAAACAAAAAATCGATGAAAAAAAAACTTTCGAGGGTTGAAGACCCCCTCTTGGGCGTGTACTGAGTGCTTCCTTAAGCAAGAACTCTGCTCCACTAAAACGGCTATATCTATTTCGAAATTCCGAAAATACTTTAAAGAGGATGACAGGGAAATGTCCAAGCTATAATATTAATGCAAAACAAAATCTAAAAGCAAATTTTGTGTAGAAGACCCTTTCTATTGAGTATTGAGTGCTTCCTCAAGCAAGAACTGTGCTCCAAAAGGCTATATCGGCTAAACTATTTAGTATTCTTAGAAATGGTTTGAAGGAGATTAAACGGAAATACCCAAGCTGTAATAATAATGAAAAAAAGTGAAAAAAAACCATTTTCTTTTAAAGGTAGAAGACCCCTTAAGGGTGTATTGTGTGCTTTCTCAAGCAAGAGCGTTACTCCACTAAAGTGGCTATATCTGCTCAACTATTTCGAATTTTTGAAAATAATTTTAAGGATATTAAAGGGGATTGTCTAAGCTATAATAATAATGCAAAACGAAAAAATCGGTAAAAACAGAAGAAGACCCCATCTTAGCGGTGTATTGAGTGCCTCCTCAAGCAAGAACTCCACTAATATAACTATTTCTGCTAAACTTTTTCGAATTTTTAAAATTTGTTTGAAGGTTATGAATGGGGAATGCCCAAGCTATAACAATAATGCAAGACAAAAAAATCGGAAAATTTTTTGTTCCAAAGGTTGAAGACCCCCTTTGGCTTTTAATTAGAAAGTCGGTGTGTAGGTTAATAATTGGAGGAAGATATTTTCCAGGTTCCAGATTCTTCCGACTCTAAATTTTCTTATCTATGACTAAAGAGTAGGACAAAGATACTTGACTGATTTAAACCCGGCACAGAACCAGTTTGAACTTTAAGAACCAAGTAAGAAATTTTTTTTTTTTTATTTAAATACTAAAACATTAAACGTAGTATCTGTCATGTCGCCGCCGTTCTGTCTGTACTCGCTCCGTTTGTAAAAAGACTCATCCAATCATTTTATTATATTTTTGGCAGACCTTCGATGCCTTCGTTGCGGCATTACAAGGGCGACCTACGACGCGACTTTTTTGGCGATGTGGCTGGCCTAATTGGCGTGTAAGTATATTAGGTAAACTGCTTGAAACAAGCCAACAAAATCATATATGTACCTACATATAATCCGCTTCAATTAGGCACGGACCCAAGTGGGAGGCCTTTCGCCAGGAAGTTCAGCATATATTGCTGCAGCCGCAGACAGCCAAAAAATACATTCCGCCACTCAATGACATTGCCAACGAGTTTATGGGGCGGTAAGTTGGAACTACAATAAAGAACCTGGTCATTATATATCTGCATCATTTGCCATTTGCAGCATTGAGCAAATGCGCGATGAGAATGACGAATTGCCTGCCAACTTTCTGCATGAGCTTTACAAATGGGCTCTCGAGTGTGAGTAAAAGGGGGTGTTCACAAAGGCCAAAGGAAAGAATATTTAAATCATTGATTTTTCAGCTGTTGGTCGCGTCTCGCTGGACACTCGCCTGGGCTGCTTATCGCCCGAGGGTAGTGAGGAGGCCCAACAGATCATTGAGGCCATCAATACCTTTTTCTGGGCCGTGCCAGAGCTGGAGCTGCGTATGCCTCTATGGCGTGTGTATCCCACCAAAGCCTATCGCAGTTTTGTTAAAGCTCTGGATCAGTTTGCAACGTAAGTTAAACACACAGCATATCGCTTGTCCTCCTTTCCTTAAACTTTGTTTATGTTTGCAGCATTTGCATGAAAAACATTAGCAAGACCATGGATAAGGTGGATGCCGATGAGGCCAAGGGATTGCCCAAAAGTGAAGCAGATATTTCCATAGTCGAAAGAATTGTGAGAAAAACGGGAAATCGTAAATTGGCTGCTATATTGGCCTTGGACTTGTTCTTAGTAGGAGTGGATACGGTAGGAAATTAAACATAAATATAAACGTTGTTGTGACAGAACCCCTTGCAGACTTCAGTGGCAGCCTCGTCGACCATTTATCAGCTGGCCAAGAATCCGGACAAACAGCAACGTCTATTTAAAGAACTAAGGCAGGTGTTTGTTCAAAGAGATGCAGAAATCAATCAGCATGTCCTCGAACAAATGCCCTATATGCGTGCCTGCGTTAAGGAAACTTTGCGGTAGGGAAACTTTTCCTTTGGGCCACGATTATAAACTTATTCATGTCTTTCTCTGGCGGCAGCATGCGACCGGTAGTCATAGCCAATGGACGCAGCCTACAAACAGATGCAGTTATCAATGGCTATCATGTGCCCAAGGGGGTAAGTTTTTGTATATAACAATACCCAAACCTAACATAACCTAATCTCTATATCAAAAACACAGACGCATGTCATCTTTCCACATTTGGTGGTCTCTAATGACCCCACATATTTCCCTGAGCCCAAACGTTTCCTGCCTGAACGCTGGCTTAAACAGGCAGCGGCAGGTGAGTGTTGCCTTAACCCTACCCTTTTGCATCCATTCAGATGTTTGGGCTTTTTCAGATGACGGTTGTCCACATGCCAACCAGAAGATACATCCTTTTGTTAGTTTGCCCTTTGGGTTTGGGCGTCGCATGTGTGTGGGTAGACGATTTGCTGAAATCGAATTGCACACACTGCTGGCCAAGGTAAGACATGACAATCATGTTCCATGTCATTTGTCGTTGCTAATTTCCTTTTTTTTATTTTGAAGATTTTTCGCAAATACAAAGTCTCCTACAATTCTGGGGAATTTGTGTATCGTGTCAACTCTACATACATTCCGCAGTCACCGTTGAATTTTAAGCTAACGCTGAGGGATGATTAAGTGCCACGGATGGCCCTGAGCTGAGCTTCAACCTGCGGCTGCTGCTGCAAACACGGCGGATGTGTGATATTTTTAGTCAAAGCGCAGCTGCTTTCGCCTTTGGTGTGTACGTTGTGGTTTTTAATTAAGCAAATGTACGCACACACACAAACATATCTATTATTTCCATACATACATTAAATACTGTGCATGACTAGTTTAAATAACATACATTTTTGTATATACTCATTCGTGTAATAATATTCCTAACGTTTAATGTAAAAGTTGTGGCCAATAAACAGCCAGAAAGTATGCAACATTTTTATGCAAGTCTGTAAAACAGTTATGGACAGTTGCCCGCGAGCCGAACAGCAAAAACAAAGGACATTTTCGAATAGCTTTTAATTTTTTTATGTCACTCTGCTCGACTAAACGCAACGCTTTATCTTGTGTAAAGTGCCCGAAAATGTGGCATACTGGCAAGGCGTTTCTATAAGGAAAACACTAAGTACGAGAGCACTAATGCTCTTAAAATTTTAAGGAAACGGACATAGAATTATTGGTGAAGCTGACGGATTACATGAAAAAAACGTATTTTTGATGTTGGCAGATGCTAAGAATCTACAAAAAACATCCAAATTACATTATTTTAATATTTGCCTTCAGACAAAATTTCTTTGTGAGTACTAAAACCAAAAGTGTCTTATAATATTGATACGGTCAAAAATACCAATTTTTGTTACTTTGTTAATAAAAAATATATAACTTTTATATTTTTAAATATTTTTTATGTAATATATTTTTCAATTTTACTATTTTGATTCCAGAATTATGAATATATTTTGTAAGATTCTAATTACTTTATCTTATCTATATACCGCAACGCCCGTGTTCTCACAAACTGTGGCAGGTACACAGAATACATAAGTCAGGCTAGACCGAATTTCTAACTTGATTTGCTCCTATTTACTGGAGTGTCGAGCTGAGTATGTATTTCAGCCTTTGCGCAAAACGATCGACTGCACCTATCAGCAAGTATAATGATGCGTCTCATGCCCGATCGCTTTTGTAATTTAATAAGCAAAAATTGCTTTGTGTCTGTACTTGAAAAATCTCAAAGTTTTTGATCGTAAAGCTTACTTGTATTGATTTAAGCAAGGGTGGGCGAGCCAGCTCAAGGTGTATCTGTTAAAGGAGCGGCGGTTATTCAAAGCTTTCAGTTCATGGCTTACATTTCGTTAATATGCTATTTATGCAAACGTTGTCTGTTTCATTTTTGCGCAAAAGCTTCGAGTTCACAAATTTTATTGTTCGCCACACCTGTAATAGAAACATCATGAGCTAGCTCGTGTCCACTTAATGCATATAATTGGAAATCTATGAGTTTTGTAGACAATATATATATTTATTTAATTGTGCTTTGTAGGCGTTACTTAGCATCAGGCCAATTTTATTCAATCCTCTGTATTGGTAATTTAAAAATACCAAGTTTTTCCCAGGTTAAGTGAGAAGTTTCTTAAACTGTATTTTATAATTGAGGGTTTGTACTCACTATTTAGCGGAATCATTTAGTTGATATTCGTTGCTGCGCGAGAAGCATTCCTGGACGCCGGAGTCTTGCCAAAGCCGTTTCATGGCAGCCAATAGTTCCTCCGAAAAGGGTTCGGTATCGTGCATGCGTTGACACACATCGAACACCATTTTTGCATCGCTCTGTGTATAATTTGGGAATTATTTATGAGTGTGATATTGTATGTAATCTTATCAACTTACCTCCCGTTCGTTATTGCTATACTGAATACTTAGATTTGGCATGGCTCGCAATATTGCAACTAATGATTGTATTGTGTTGCTGTAGACAACCGGTCGATATTGTTTAAAGTCCTCTGCAGTGAATCCGCTCTCGTGAATGATTTTCATTTGTTTGACTATTGTGCTTTTGCCCGATTCGCCGGCACCTAGAAGTAGAGATTGAGATGATGTAGATGATGAAGGCTGATGGCTTGAGCATAATAATATAAAAAGAACTGCTCCTGATTATGTGCACTGAGGCCAAAACCAAGAAGGGGGAATATAAATATTTATATACAGATTGCAAGTGCATAGTTCTCTAGTAGTTATCGTCGTCGAGCTAAATGCGTGTGCTTTGTATTTTACAAGTAGAGCTTAATGGCCTTTAACAGACACACACACACATGCAATCCCTTGATAACCCGTCAGATGCCGCATCATTATCATCAACGTCATCTTATGCTGTTCAGACGCCGCCGGGGAATAAAAGTGGCAAAAAAATATATATAAAGAACAACAAAGGATTAATTGTATGCCAAGGGTTTTGACTCGTTTGGTCAGCTGCTGTGCTGGCCCTTCGATGACGTTGAACCTTATTTGTTGCACTTATCGGCTAAAAGATTTGTTTAATCTTAATTTGCAATCTGCGATAATCTTTGGAATTTTACTTCGCCAAAATTAAGGGATGGGAAATAACGAATCAATGAAAAGACTAATATAAACATTTTATTATAATCAGGAAACAGTACCGTTAACCAAAATAACCCGAGTCGATATTTCGCTCTACACTAATTTAATATTTGATTGTGTGACTTTTAATGATGTTTTCTTTTCTGCTTTAACTACCATTCAATTGACCATATACACATTTATTTGGAATGTTCTTTAGGCTTCTTGTTTTCATTAAGTTCAATGCGCTTCACTTTGTAATTGTAAAACAATGTTATAAATAGCCACCATTTGATAGAAAAACATCTTTAGAAAATACTTCAATCAAACATGGGAGAAACCATTAACCTATGCAGTACAAGATCTTTATTCAAAAACTTTAGAGTGAGGGCGGCGGGTACCTGAAATTAATGCGATGTTTGTGTCGGATTGAAGGCAAGTGCTTAAATTTAATGCCTTCGTAAATTGCATAAATAGTAGAGCGAAGGAGGAGAGAAGAAGAAAGACACTGAGAGACAGGAAGAGAGACAGAGCGAGAGAGGTTATTATTATGAATTCTTCGACTTTTAAAACGCGCACAGAAAACTTTTTTAAATAAACATTTCCAGTGTGAAAATAGCAAACGCACACACACAAAGCCAAAATAAATTAACATTTTATACGAAACACGCAAAGCTGTCAGAAATTAAATCTTTCCTGGCTCTTTTTGCCGGAAAAAAGAGGAAATTAAATGAAATAAGAAAATGTAAACATCACACACACAATATTTGCCGGATTTGTGTACGTTAAATGCAGCTAAAGTTGAGAAGAGGCTACCACAAATATGAATATTACTCATGATGAATTTAGGCCCCCGAGGAAAAAGGCAACCTACATACATATGAACACTGTACACTGAAGGTAGTCTTAATTGTTGAAATTTTGATGTTAAAAAAAAAAAAATTTTTTATTTGACAAAAAGAATCCTTTAAGGTGGCGGACTCTGTGATTTTTTTAATTTTTGCATTAAAATGTTCGTTCTAATGTACACATACATATTCAAGTAGAAAGTAGAAATAAGTGACGTTATATAAACTTTAATACTACAGTCATCCGATTTTGATAAATTTTTCCAGAATTATGTGGAAGCATATAAAACTAATATATACCACGATTGGTGACGCTACGATGGAAAACAACAAATTTTTCTCACTAGAATTAGTTTTTTGACCGTCCGTTTATATGGCAGCTATATGCTATAGTCATCCGATTTTGATAAATTTTTACAAAATTGTGTGAAAGCATATAAAACTAATATATACCACGATTGGTGACGCTACGATAGAAAACAAACAAGATTTCTCACTAGAACTAGTTTTTTGACCGACCGTTTATATGGCAGCTAAATGATATAGTCATCCGATCTGGCCGATTCCGACAAATGAGCAGCCTATGTGTATTTTAAGACTTTTTGCAAAGTTTGGTCAAGATAGCTTTAAAACTTAGGGAGGAGATAGCATAGAAACAGACGGACGGACAGACGGACATGGCTATATCGACTCAGCTAACCATGCTGATCAAGAATATATATACTTTATGGGGTCGGAGATGCTTCCTTCTGTGCAATATACCCTCTGCAAGGGTATAATAACACCGGTCGATAAAATGTAATTATTTCTGAATATCACAAGAACCTGACGTGCTGGGGCTATTTTGACTTCAGATTCGGATTCAGCACGCCAAAACCCTTCGAAAAAGTAAAGCCTGGTTTTTGGTTAAAAAATCTTGGTGGCCTGTGTAATTAAATTGGCTAAATTGTAGTTGGACGTTGCTGTTCTCATCTCGGCAAAATTTCTTAAACTTTTGAAAGAAGGGGTACTACAATTATTAAACAGAAATATGAGCTTCTTAGACTACTGACTCTTTTACACTATCTGAGCGACTCACATGAGAAACTCATATAAGAACTCAGACAATTAAAAAAACACAGCTTTAGGTCAATTGATACTCATACATGCTTATTTGTAAGATTTGGTACAACTTAAAATGGTTTTTGTTTTTTATAAAAAACCGAAAATATGTTAAAATTTTCCATATATTTTTCATATTTTTCTCGTCTGTACAAATGTCAGAGAATTCTAGCCCACTGTGCAGTGCTGTAACCAGTCATCAATACACTAACTTATTTCCATTCCTTTACAGACACATACAGCAAACCACCCGCCATCAATTAACCTTGAACTTTTGCAAAAGTATTTCAGCAAATGTATTATTATGATTATTCAATTAATGGCATTTACATTTTGCAGCGCAAAAAAAAAACAGACGGATTGCTGTCCATCATCCATTGTCCATCAACTGGCCAGTTGGAGGATGAAAATTAATACCCAGCCGAAAAGTATGCAATGCTAATTAAATCAACCCATTGGCTCCAACCCACTCACCCAAAAGCAAGAGTTTAATATCCTTTGCCGCCTGTATGCCATCCTCTTTGAGATTGCGTTCAATTAGGCGACTCCTGGCGGCTGCGGCTCGCTCCTCGGCAGACTGTGCGCAGCCCATGGTGCGTATTGCCTCGACGCAAAACGTTTTGAAGGTCGTTTGATATCGGCCAACTGAATGGCCGAATACGTTGCCAGCGAAGAAATCAAATAAACAAAAAAATGAACAAAATTCTTTTGGAACAGCAGCAGGAGCAGCACGTTGAAGTAAAACTTTTAGTTTAGTTTCTTTTACACGTAACACTTTTCACAATCGGATTAGCACTGTAATATCGAGTAATTTTAACAACAATTGAATTTATTTTTATTTCTGATAATTTTTATGCGCAATTGTTGACAAACACACGCTGTCGGACGTAGTGAGGTGCTATTCTCGCTGGTCACAAGGATGCTGCTCCAAATGAGCGAGTTTATGGAAAAACAAAATCTTCACTCGCTGACTAGAGAAAAGTTCAACTCTTTCAAAGAGAAAGAGAGAAAAAAGCTTATTCCAATTGCTTTTTGACTCTAGAAGCGAAAAAGGTAATAATAGAAGAAAATTAATACAATTAAGGGAATATGCCAGATTTTTGGTATAATCCTTGAGCACGCATATACACAAAAAATGTAATTCTTGCAGCAATAAACACGCAAACAAACCGTTCGAGGGCAGTCTTAAATGTACTTGATAAATGTATAACTTGCCATGCCAAAGGAACATACTCCAGCATCTTTCAAACTGAAAAATGTGCAATATTTTTTTGTGTCGATCTTTATAAGTATAAGAAGAGACAATGGGAAAAAAATGTCAACAAAATACATCGCCTTAAAAGAAACTGATGAATTTTTGCTCGTTCAATGATAGATCCAGAACTCTTTAAGACAAAGCATTTAATAAGGAATTAAAGCAACACTCCTAGTCATTGGTTCATTATTACTAATTTGCCAATTTCTTATTTCTTTAAAAAAAAACAGTAAATTTTTAATTTGTTAGGTATTTTAAACTTTTAACATCTCTGATAAAATATCATGCATTTAAGACTGATAAAAAATACTCATTGTAAACAATACATTCCCATTTATTGAATATCGATATGATATCTTGCTCGTGTATAATCAATATCTCTATCTCAATAACTGGCTTTTGGTCGAAACCGATATTTTTTAAATATGGGCTTTTAATAGAAGACAGAATTTGTTCTGTGGCGATAATTATTTTTCAAGAATTTTAAACTTTTGTGGTTTTTATTAGGGATATTTTTAATTATTTTTGAAGAATTTTCAACTTTTGTGGTTTTTATTGGGGATATTTTTCCTCAGTGAATTTACGTATTAGGTTAGCCATAGGTTCCGTAATACTACACCGATTTGAAAATGTAATATACGGAATCACTGCCAATAGATAGGCCTTCAAATAAGCAAAATTCACTTTATAGTTAAAGTTAATTGTTTTCGAAACATTTAATTCAAATAATATCTGGAATTTGGAAATAGGACAATCCATGGAAAATCACACTACAGTAGTCTTTAGGGCTAGTCCCCAACGGAAACACGGCTGTAGCCCAGACACTTAAATCCTAACACAAACAGGAGACACCATGGATCTAATCGGTTGAAGTGCATTAGACCCCACTTCATTATCTAGTCATACATTTATTAATAGTTTAAGACAAAACATTTCAGTTACCATAAGCGTCATAAAAAAGGTTGGAAAAGAGCAGGTAAGACAGTAAAAGAAATCTATCAAAATTTGTCACAAAAATACGTGAAATTTTTTCCAAAATAATAGAAATTTTCTCTGAATCATATTATACCAACATTTTTTTTAATGTATGTGAATTCGTAATGATTACTAAAGTTTAACATATTTTCATGTTTAATATTTTAAAATTTCCCAGAATTAGCCCCAGATTAAATTTTTTGCAATACGGTTGTTGTAGTTTTTCACAAATAAACTTTAGATTTTCATATGACACACCTACTCATAATGGAACCGACACTAAATTAAGAAAATCGCCGTGTTCCAATCGAGTTTCACTACTGTAAATATAAGTTGTTTTTTTTTTTTAACAAAATGGGTTAATTTCTTTTCAACTGGGACAAGTAAACAGGCAAAATAAAAAAATTTAATGGGGAAATCTGTTATTTTTTTAGAAGAATGAAAACTAAAACATCTTTAGGGTAAACAAAAATTGAAGTAAACTTTTAAAATACAAGATTGCGTTTGACAAAGAAACATATTTTGTCCCAAACTTTTAGTGTTTTTTATTGTTAGGCCTGCGACTACCCTCGTATACCAACAAAAAATCAATAAAAATGCCCAAGTTTTGTTTTCTGTTCTTTTTTGTTGCAGTAAAATGAGCAATTACTAATTGCATACATATATACTTGTACATTATATATTAATAAATAGTTAAGAGCTTTGCTTTTGAATGCAATTAAATGGCCAACCATCCTCCCCAAACTTCTTTAAACTGAACTGTCTTACAAGTGGCCATAAACAAGCTCACACACATAGAGCAGAGAGCAGCGACACAGAGGTGGGGCAGGAAAATGGGCACATGCTGACGCAAAGCAGCGAAAGGGAGGCAAGTGTTTTTTTTTAACAGCCAACAATAAGCAGCAAAGCACAAAAAACTGTTTTTTTTTTATGTTGCACGTTTCCAGCTTTTCCAACGTAGCAGCACGCAAAATGATTCATATGTTTGGATATAGAAAAAACATTTCTACTTTTTTCCTTGGGGAATAATTTATACATTTTTTTTTTATATTCCGTTCCAAATTCAATTGTTGTGTTTAATTATAATAAATGGAAGTTTCACTAAATGCACAATCAGTTGTATTATATATTTTTTTATATTTGCTTTAGTAAAGCTTTTTTATTTAATATTTTGAGAACATTTACTTCGATTTATTCGCGTGGTGTACACGTATGAATGTCTTTGCTCTTAAACTAACCAACTGACTGAGTTGACTGGAGCTGGCTGGAGCCGCCCTAAACGGCACACAGCAAGCACATATACAGCGAACGCGTAGCAAGCTTTCGGCGGGGCCTTTCAATACACACACATTCTTGAATGGTTGCTAAAAAGCTTGCAGGAAAGCGCAAGCGCTTCAGCTTCTAAATATTCCAGTCGTTAGTGTTCGCTTTGCGAGAGGAAAAGCTTCTATGGCGCGTAAGGCAAGGACATGAAAACACACACAAGTAACGAGTGGCCCACGCGATTTGGCACATTAAAGGGAACTTAAAGAATAATGACTAAAATAACCCCTACCTACCTAAGGTAAGAAAGTAAAAGAAATCTATAAAAATTTGCCACAAAAATAAGTAAACATTTTTTTATCTACAAACAAAGGAAACTACATATCGACTTACCACGAATCAATGGCAAACGATTTACAAAATGCCTACTCTGAATTTAATTAAATCTAGGGCGATACTCCGTCTATTTTATATTGCCAACTGAATAGAGCAGCGGTACAATTCTGTTAATATTGAAATTATTTTGTTTACCCCTTTAAAGGGTATTATAAAATTATCCAGATGTTTGTAACGCATAGAAGGAATAATCTCTGACCACATGAAGTACATAAATTCTTGATCAGCGTGACGTGCTGAATTGATATAAAAAGAAACCCCATATTCATAAAATCTCATTATGCGTTGTCTTTAATGACAATTTTGTGAACTGAGCAGAATGTAATTCGTTTAAGATGTTAATATTGTCCATCATTGTGTTTTTGCCTCCTCATTGAAAAAAAATCTTTTCTTAGTAAAACACATTTTCTGACCGATCGGTCCTATGGCAGCTATATGCTATAGTCTAATATAAAACTAATATACTCCAAGATTGGTGACGATACGATGGAAATCAAAAAAGTTTTTCTCACTAGAACTAGATTTTTGACCCACCGTTTCTATGACAGCTATATGCTATAGTCATCCGATTTTGATCAATTTTTCCATAATTATTTGAAAGCATCTGATCCTAATATTAACCAAGATTGGTGACGCTACGAAGGAAAACTTAAATGTTTTTTTTCACTAAGGCTTATTTTCCGACCGATCGTTCCTATGACAGCAATAAGATATAGTCATCAGATCCGACCGGTTCCAACATATTATTTGCGTGCAGTAAAAAGAAACACCCAAAAAGTTGCTACGTTACGCCAAGTATGATTAGCTACCGACTTTGTCACTTGGGTGGGGATCAAAATTGTAGTCATAATTTTTTAATAAACCAATATAATAAACCAAATTTGATTTATTTTTCCCAATTATTGCTCTTAATTTCTGATTCGTGGTTATACATCCTTGTTCTCAATTCCACTTACTTTTCAAAAGTAATTTCGCATCAATTCCGAAACGTTTTCATTTTCGTGTTCTGAATTCCACGTGAAATTGCTGCGGAATTAATTTTGTGATCCAGTGGTTGCAGGGCCGTTTATCGATAAATAATTGGGAAATAACAGCTGTAAGCTACTTCATTTTGATTTTGATTGCTTTAGTAATAAATACTGAATAACAAATAATAACGAATAAGGAGCATTTGTCCATAGGCTATGCAAATCACTTGACTGTATTGTTTGAATGGAATCGATATCGCGAGTGCCTGGCCAATATAGAGCAGGTCCGCCGGGCTATTTTTTCAGCGCGTCTAGGCCATAAACTGAATAATATAGAACAAGAATGTCAGCAGCTTATGCAACAGCCATCGGATGTAGTACCCTATGAATTCAAGCTGGGATCTGAGCCACACTCGCAGGTTCCGTACATTGCAGACTGTCTGGAGTTATGGGCATCCTTCGAAGAGGGACACTTTGTGGTAATCAATAGGGATTTGATTGTGGGCGATTGGGCAAAAATTTCCACATTTTTAATCCTGCCTAAAATGTAGACGTATGCAACAGCAATTATCCAATTGATTTTAGGATCCATCTATATATATTCCGCCGGCCAAATTGCATCTCCTGAGTTTCTCACTCTTAAATTATGGACCACAAGGGAAAACAACACAATATTGTACGATTTGTTTGTTTTTTTATGGGTTGATAAAACTTAAACCAACAATAGTCGTCTATCGATTTTTAAGATGCATATTGATCTAGTCGAAACTTTCGCAATGCGGAATTCAGAACACGAACCGTTATTTTTCATGCTACGCAAAACAATCACAAGTGTTGAGAAAATTAGTTATTTAAAAATAACTAAAAGGACGTCTGTATTATTTAAAAAAATAAAAAAAATTCAAAATTGATCAAAGAATAATAATTAATTTACTTTTTCCGAGTAGCTCATGTTTATGAATGCAAAATTTACGATTTACTTTTCATTTCACTAGCCTAATGCCAAAACGTTTAAACCACTGAAGTCTTTCGGTTTACGTTTACCAGAACACGAATCAATTCCACTTTCGAAAACATTTTGTGGAAGTGGAATTAAGAACAAGGCTGATAATTCTTAAAAAATTTGTCTAATTTTATGGTATTCCTAAAAAATTCTTAAATCGTATAGGGTACCGTTGAAATATTGATCTGACAAAAGTGAGGAGTTGTCGCTTGCCCCCTACAAAGAAAAACTTCGCTAAAGTTGGCTTTATCGTGTAAATGTCGACCATACGTTCATACGGATAGACAGACGATAACATCTACTTTTACTTTTCAGTAGAATTTTGTTCTGGCTCTTACCTGCGTTTGTGACCTGAAAATGAGTCAAAGGCTTGTCTGAGAATTCTTCGAATTGTGTGGCCCATGTCACATGCGGCGTTAATTGCCAGCGATGTAATTGCATTTTATATTGGCAAATCAAACGGGCAAATGTCGTGCTAAAGAAGCAAAACACACAAAAATGAAAAAGTCTAGCTTATTGTTTGTAAAGGGTTACCCCGTCCTCCAGTAATAAGAGAGACACAACAGTGAGTTTAATTGAATTATCTGTAGGCACAAATTAGGGAGAGGAAGGAAAAGGTAGTACATTAAAATAATGATGATGCCCTGGACAGAAACAGATGAATGAGCAAATGAAATTATTGAATGAATTGGGTTAAAGCAGAACGAGAGCCGGAACCGCAGCACCGCAAAACCAAACCGCAGCCAAACGACAAACGGCAAACAAATTGACGGGTTTTATATTTTTATCACGCGAACTCTGCGCAGAATGACAACCAGCGGCAAAGTGGAGCACTTGTGCACTTGCTGATCCGTCTGTCCATTGCCATTCGCCAGTTTACGGGGTCTCGGGACTTTAGGCACTTGGGCGACATTTGACTTCAGTCAATTAAATTCGATTTGTGTTGTATTTGGCATGTTTTTATAGTTTATTTAACGAGTATGTTTATTTGCATTGATGGAGTACTAGAAAAGGGAAGGGGGGAAAGGGAAAAGAAAACAAACAAAACCGAAATTCTTTTATTCATATAAAAGTTCTAAAAATGGAAAATGGTAAATGTACAATTGTACAATTTTCATTGTAAAGAATTACGACCACTGAGCGAAGCTTGGCTTAATAAGTTAATCATTGATGCTTTAACAACATGGCCCTGAAATGGCTTTAAGTCTACGCAATTAAATTTATTATTGAATTTAATCAAAATATTTTCAATTCGGGTGTAAATAACTTCTCCTAGTGTTATAAAGCCCGCGGGCGTTATGTCACCGGGCGTTAATATATGCTCCCTTGTTCATCAGATTAAAAATCAGTGTATAGAGGATCGATATATAATAATGAGAAGGATATATGTCTATATGTCAAACAATCTGTCTTTAAAATAGAGGAAGAAATAAGGTTTTTTCAAATTGCGGGGGCGGCAACTCTACTATCAATCATCTGATCGGAAAATAGAGTATGGTGGATCGATAAATTTTGATAAGTAGAAAAAATCTGTAGAAGGTCTGAACAATCTAATTCCAAAATTATGGGAGATATGAGGTTTTTCATGTTGCGGAGGCGGGAAGGGAACTTCAAACCTGTAGCTCTTACCATCTCTGAGATCTTAGCGTTCAGACGGACATGGCTATATTGACTCGGCTTTCTTCTGGCTGTAAAATACATTTGCACAAACCCAATAGTACAGAGTATAATTACATTTCTAATTTCCGTTTCTATCATTCACTCAGAGCGATCTCAGGTATCAAATTTCATTTAGCTCACCAAACGTTAAACGTTTCCTCCATAACCTTTTGGAATGGAAATTTGGATTCAAGTGTTTTTCTTTTTAAACTTCCGCGCGGAACAGGCCATGTTTCCCAAACAACCACACCCAAGTCCTGTACAACATGTCGTTGCTGTCGTCTATTGTTTTGTTAGTGCTTCCTGCACACCATTCGAGGCTTCCGCCCGTCGGTGGAGGGAGGCGGGGACCAAAAAAATGCATACAAAACGGAGGGAACATGAAATAAAAGTTGTGCCTGATTGCGCACACAACACAACCGAAGGAGCAATGTCTGGCTTTTATTCCCTTACATTGAAGGCTAAAGTCAACATAAATTCTGTTGCTTCTTTGATTTTTTTGGCGCGTGGCACTGTAAACAGGGATTAACTGGTATTTCAATGTCAACCTGTGGTCACATTATTGCCATCAATCGACAGGTTAAAATCTATGGCAATTGTTTCAATGCCAAGTGGGGGTGTTCAGCGAGTGAGGCGAGCACTCAGAGCCACATGGCTGCCAAGTGTTTAGTTTTTTTTCACACTTATGAATATGCAACAAAGGCAGCAGATGCAACTGTTGCTGTCTTGTTAGGGCACAGTGGGATGAGAGTTGTCTTTTTACAGAGTCAATTATCCAAAAGTTGACCCAAATAAGGTTAATGGATGTGCAGCCTTGGGGAGCAAAACACGCTAAGAATAGTTTTGACATGTTCAAAGGAGACGATTTACTTAGTCTATTGCTTGGATTAACTTGCAGATATTTCGCAAATCGTTTATAAAAATAGTTCGAATTTCAACTTACCCAGCAGCAAGAGTTTAATATCCTTGGCCGCTTGAATGCCATCTTCTTTCAGATTCTTCTCGATTTGTTTAGAACGTTGTATGGCAGCGCGTTCTTCGGCGGAGGTAGTGCAGCCCATGGTAAATGGCCTTTGTTTTGGTTCGATTATTGGGGGTTTTTTTTTTTAGAGAGTTTTCAAGTGCCAGGAGCACCGCGTAGGCAACTTTCTTAAAATTTATTTACATACAATTCGGCAGTTCAACTGAAATACAATTTTTTTGTTTGTAAACTTTTGAGTAACATAAACAATGAGTCACACACAAATACACGCGCTGTAACAGTAACAGACAAGGACAACTACTATCTGGTATTAGGTGGGCCCAACTTTATGGCCGCCACTGTCTGAACTCGCACTGGTTACAATTTTTGTTATCAGCAGCCACAACAACAACAACAGCAGAAGGCAGAAAGAGCGATGATAGCCAGCCAATTTGCATATGGCCGGAATGGAATATATGTACATGCACATATGAAAAAATTCATCAATATTCAGTTTATCTTATCGTGCAAAGCTATCAATAAATACAGGATTTTGAGGGGTTTGAAGGTAATTTATCATGTAAGTGAATTAGGCACTACAAAAAGAGAGGTGGAAATCCACCCAAAAGTCAAAGTCCAGGACAGGACTCTGTCAGCCTTTTTTTTTGTCGGTGTGTGTGTGTGTATGTGTTAGGCGTGGGCGTAGGCGCAGTGTGTCAACGATGCCGGCTTTGCAGAAGTTTTAAGATAATACAGAAAAGAGAGGCACTTGAGTTTATCAATTAATTTATGCTAAACAAAAAATTATATTTGTTTTTAATGCATTTTGTATGCAAACATTATGGCAACTGGCCAGGTTTAAATTTTCACAAATTTTTACTCACACACACACGCCAGGCTCACACGGATACAATACGCACTCTCACGCGCTGCACAAGAGACAAAGACGACGACAACCTACCACCCCCCGGGAGCCCAATTTTCCTTTGCTTTTTTATGTTCAACTTTATTTTACCACCGCCTTCAGTTTCCAGCCCGCCTTATACACATACATATAACACAATACACACACAGCACTTCCACACACTTGCATTTGCAGAAGACGGTTTCAGTTCTTTTTGTTGTTAATTACGCATGCTTTCTTTACCGCCGACGCGTTAAATAATTGGTCTCAGTTTATTGTTAAGCGTTAAAAACACTTGCACTATTTTAATTAAATTTTTGCATTTAAAATAAGTAATTTTCTTGTGCGAAAATTTTTGCTGCTCTTCTCTCTCGCTATCTCTCTCAAACTGACAAACGAAGAACTGTTTCACGCACAGCTGTTCGAAGCGCGTTTTACCACACTGCTCAGCAGAAGTGAGCGCGTGAGTATTTTTTCCTTCACGTAACGCACGACTCACGAAATAAAAATCTCATGACACACGATAATAATTATTTCTCTTTTTTTCCAATTGTTGAAGAAATAACTATTAATACTTAACATTAAATAAAAACTCAAGAAATTTCGATTATGTTTTGAGTATAAAAATAAAAATATTCAACAAGAGTTATTTATGGATTTTAAAATAAAACTCAAGAAATACCGAATATTTATGGATCAAAATAATTTATTTAAGGAATTTTAACTATAACACATGAAATAACTACTACTTTTTAAGCATTAAAATCAAAATCACAAATAAAAGTAATTTAATGATTTTTAAATTAAGCTTACAAAAAACCGATTAATTTTTGAGTAAAAAAATGAAAATCTAATATAATATAAAAGTTATTTAATGATTTTGAAATAAAATTGAAAAAATTACGATTAAACTGAAGGTTGGGGAACAAGGGACATTAAGGCAGCATAAAAAAACTTTGTGTTTCAAGTAATGTTTAAATTTCTCTGTGCTTCGCTAAGTGCTGTAAAGCGCCACTAAGCTGTTCTGTTAATTCGTGACAGAAAATATGTCTGTTATCATGTTGTGCCTCACGCTAGGGGTGGGCCGTGTGTCATAAGCGCACGCTCATATCTACCCACAAACTTTTAATAGAGATACCAAACCCCACCATCTTTTGAACCTTAAACCTTTTCTGCTTTCAGCGTCTAAAAACTTGGCACTCATTAATTTAATATGCATCGACACAATTCTACCAGGCTTGATCAAAATCGAACGAGTATATTGTAGCTCCCTTATAACCGATCAGTCTAAAGATTGGAAGGAAAAATTAGTTATATACATAAAGTAGTTTATATATATAAAGTTTATATATTCCTGATCAGTATCAGCAGCCGAGTCGATATAGCAGTGTCCGTCTGTTTGAACGTGTCGATCTCAGGAATTATAATAGATAGAGCCATATGCTTTTGCATGTAAGTAGGTGTTTATCGTACGCAGATCAGCGTTATTTCACATGTGAAAAATTAGTTCATAACATACAAATTGCTATCGAATTTATGCATTTACAATCCTGTTATAAAACAGAGCTATTAAGTGATTTTGCTAATTGATTTATGATACCAATTTATGAAGATTAGTGCAGTCCACTTCTATGCTCTCCACATCGCAGCCCAGTACGAGCATTCAATATCTTTATCATTAATAGTTTATCTTTAGTGTAATTTTTAAAGTGAGGGTTCTTGAAGCGATTTCACACAGCCTTCATTGGCAACGCGTGTGACAACGGCTAATTTAATTGTTGAAGGACCGTTGGGTCTGACAGAAGCGAAACAAAAATGAAAATCGAATGGGCTCCTCTTGATATTTCGCTCAAGCGGCAATTTCAGACTGTGGTAACAGCTTTCTTTACACTATTTTTGTTAACGTATCCCATCACATCATCTATAATTGTAGCCTTGTTAGTGGTAAGTATATATATATACTAAAAAAATTGAGCGGAAAATAGTTTTAATTGCAAATTTTTTGTGGTAGTTCTATGGAGGTTTATTTTGGAGAACATTGCTATTAATTTACTTGGTTTATATGTGTGTGGAACACAAAATTAACTACTCTGTCGTGAAAGGCATTGGGTAAGTTTTTGAATGTGTTTATTATACTCCTGAAAGAGTATTTAAGAAGTTGGCTCTGCACAGTGGTTAGGATAAAAATCCACTAAGCAAAGCACACACAGAAGGAAGCATTTCCAATCCCATTAAGTATCTTCTTTTTGAATAGCTCGGGAGTTGAAACTTTGCACAAAACCTTCTTTTAAGTGCACGTTAAATGATTTTTATTCTATCGTAGCGTCCTAAAATTCAGCATTAATCAGCGTAATGGAATTTTCTATGATTTGCTCTTAGATGGATGATCAATCGTACGAATTCCATTTATCGCAGTTATCGTGATTATTTTCCTGTAGAACTGGTAAAGACCGCCGATCTACCCGCAAATCGTAACTATATCTTGGCCGGTTTCCCACACGGAATTATGGGGTAAATATTTTTAAATTCTGCTGTCTTATCTAATTAATTCATGCATATTTTTCTATCAAAGAACGGGTATTTTTATTAATATGTGCGTGGACATAAGCAAATGGTTGGAATTGTTTCCACAAATTCGCCCTAAAGTGGGTACACTTAATTTTAACTTCCAATTACCCATCGCACGCGATATTCTACGTTGGTGGGGGTTGGTATCTGTGTCGAAAGAGGCTTTGACATATATTCTTACCAAATCCAATGATCCCAAACATTTGGATAATCGTGATGGCTTTACCTCGAATGCGGTGGTTATATTGGTGGGAGGAGCTGAAGAGGCCGGGGACTCACATCCAGGACAATATATTATAACTTTGAAAAAGCGCAAGGGATTTGTCAAGATGGCCATACGCACGGGGTTAGTGGAATTTTTGTAAGTTGAAGATTTGTTATTCAAATCTATTTCGAACACAGATCTTCAATTGTGCCCAGCATATCCTTTGGTGAAGTAGACATATTGGATCAGTTGGCCAATCCACCCAATTCTTTGCTGCGTCGTCTGCAAAATGCGGTAAAGAACCTAACCGGGATATTCCCTTTGATACCTGTGGGTAGAGGTTTCTTCAACTATACTTTTGGATCTCTGCCCCATCGACGTCGCATTGTTCAAGTTGGTAGGTTAAGACACGAACTCCAAAAGGGACCAATTATGACTGTTTGTTTTTCCAGTTGGCTCCCCCATAGATGTATTGAGGCATGACCAACCAGACTCCGCCTATGTAGACCAAATACATGACCAAGTGATGCAGGCTGTGGAGCAATTGTTTGAGCAGTACAAGGAACAGTACATACCCAACTTTAAAAACACTAAACTGGTTATAAAATAGTTAAGAGACAATATATGTGATTTTAATTCGATCCCTTAAAAGTTTTGTAAGCAATTTGTTAAGTTAGGTAGGTCTATGGAATTAAACGACAAAAAAACGAGAAAGCTAACTTCGACTGTGCCGAAGTTTTAATAGACTTGAAAAAGTTTATTCCAACTGATTTAACCGGTTCAATATATATAGGATATAGATACCAAATATTTTTAAATTTTAAATCATTGATAATAAAAATTTGTAAAAGTAAAACAAATTTTCCGACCAATCGGTCCTATATGCTATAGTCATCCGATTTTGATAAAACCTTCCAAAATTGTGAGGAAGCATATAAATCTAATATATACCAAGATTGGTGACACTACGATGGAAAACAAAAAAGTTTTTCTCACTAGAACTAGTTTTTTAACCGTCCGTTTATATGGCTGCTATATGCTATAGTCATCCGATTTAGATACATTTTTTCAAAATTGTATGGAAACATATAAAACTAATATATACTACGATTGGTGACGCTACGATGAAAATGAAAAAAGTTTTTCTCACAAAGACATATTTTTCGACCGATCGTTCCTATGGCAGCTATAAGATATAGTCACCCGATCGGGCCGGTTCCGACATATTAGTTGCGTGCAGTAAAAAGAAGACTCTGTGCAAATTTTCAGCTTGATAGCTTTAAAACTGAGGGACTAGTTCGCGTAGAAACAGACAGACGGACGGACAGGCGGAAATGAACTCAGCTCGTCGTCCTGATCAAGAATATATATAGTTTATGGGATCGGAAATGAATATTTCTATGCGTTACAAACTTCTGGGCAAAATTAATATACACTTTTGAAGTGTATAAAAATTAAAGGGTAAATTAAATACCCTTGCAGTTTTTTACAGACGCTGCCATTGATAACAAAAAAGTTTTTCTCACTAGAGCTATATGATATAGTCACCCGATTTTGATCAAACTTTCCATAGTGTGGAAGTATATAAAACAATTATGAACTAAGATTGATGACGCTACGATAAAAAACAAAAAAGGTTTTCTCACGAGAACTTGTATTTTGACTGACCGTTTATATGGCAGCTATATGATATAGTCATCCGATTTGGATAAGTTTGTTTGGAATCACGTGGAAGCATATTAAACTAATATATACCACGATTGGTGATGCTACGAAGGAGACAAAAAAGTTTTTCTCACTAGAGCTAGTTTTTTGTCCGATATATAATATATTCATCCGATCCGGCCGATTACGAAAAAAATGTGCAGTGACAATTTTAATACACATGTTTATAAGGGTATAATATAACAAACATGAAAGAAAGACTCTGTACTGTACCTGCCACAGTTTACATTTAACTGCAAACTTATAAGCACAATTGATTTACGGGCCAGAATTACACAATTCTGATCAAAAGCTCGTTTTCAGTTTTAATTCTCGATAACCTGAAGTCCAAGTTCAAATATGGATGGATAATAGGAGTGTGACAGGATTCCCGAGGGTCCCGAAAAAACTGATCGGGAAGGACGGGGTTGAAATTAAAATTTTGTCGTCGAATCGGGAAAGAATCAAATTCAAAATCACAATCGATTAAATTTAAATTTGTATTAGTTGTACATATTAAATATTGTATGGATTTGTAGCTTTTGTCAAACGACTTGTTTTAGTTAAGAACTGTCTGTGAGTGTGAGTGGTTCTGCAATGTGCGATAAGGCTTGCTTGACATGACAACACTATTTTAACATGCACCAGTAAACAAAAGCCAGTAAATAATTGAATGAATCATAACTGAATTAATGGACTTGAAAGTAAATACTGTAACATAACCGTGGAACTCGATTACAATCAAAGCAAAACAAGTTGCAATGAGCAGAAAACTTGCATAAATTTATTAAATACAATCAGCCATCAACACACGCTTCAGTCAACTTATCAAATCATTTTACTTGATAACAAGCGACACACATATTAAAATCTATAGTAAAAGAAAGAAAACAAAATTCTTAGGGAGGAGTTCTTATCGGCAAAACGAAATATTTTTGTTTTGACCACTCACAATTTTGATTTCGTCTCGTCGAATTCACTGTTGCGAACCAGGAAAGTGATTTAAATCGATATAGTTTCTGGTCAAAGGTCATGACATAGAAGTTACTATCGTTATTGTATTGTGTAAGTGATTTTGCTAATTGATTTATGTTACTAATTTATGAAGATAAGTACATTCCACTTTTACACAGTATTCATTATCTTTATCAATTATAGCTAATCTTTTGGTGTAATCACTAATATGAGGGTTATTTAAGCGATTTAACATACGACGCGCGGTTCTTGGTGATAAGGAATAAGTTTACATTTGAAAACGAGTGGATCAACGGCCAATTTAGTTGTTGAAGGGCCGTTGAGTCAGACAGAAGCAAACCAAAAATGAAAATTGAATGGGCACCTCTTGATATTCCGCTCAAGCGGCGATTCCAGACTTTGGTCACAGCTTTCTTCACTCTCTGCTTGTTTACGTTGCCCATCACATCTTTTTTAATTGTAGCACTGTTAGTGGTAGGTATATATACATATGTATCGAGCCCTAACCGCGAAAAAACGTAAGCGCAAACAAAATTTTTTTTTCAGGAGACTGTTTTTGTTTTTTGTTTAAATATAATCTGAAAATGGCGCTTACGTTATTTTTGTGATTAGGTCTCGATATATTTATTCAATTGTGTTGAAAATATTTTTAAATTTGTTTTTGTTTTTTGCGGTAGCTCTATGGAGGTTTATTTTGGAGAACACTGCTATTGATCTATTTGGTTTATATGTATGTGGAACACAAAATAAACTACTCGGTCTTAAAAGGCAATGGGTAAGTTTTTTAATGTTTATAATACTCTGGAAAGGGTATTTTAATTTTGCCCATTCGATAAAATGTTATGTTCTTGATCAGTTTCTTGTCTAGTCTGTCTGTTTTGAAGCTCTTTTTAGCCGGATCTTTTTTGGTGGCGTGCTCAAACTTATATGTGATTGGATTTTTTTGTTAAATCGTGTTTATTTTCTCTTAGCTGGATGATCAATCGTACGAATCCCGTTTATCGCAGCTATCGCGATTATTTTCCTGTAGAACTGGTTAAGACCGCCGATCTACCCGCAAATCGTAACTATATCTTGGCCGGTTTCCCACACGGCATTCTGGGGTAAATATATTAACACATTCTGCTATCTTATCGAATTATTTCATTACATTTCTCTATCAAAGCACGGGTGTCTGCATTAATATGGGCCTGGACATAAGCAAATGGTTAGAATTGTTTCCACAAATTCGGCCCAAAGTGGGTACTCTAGATTCACATTTCCAAACACCGATTTTACGTGACATTTTACGTTGGTGGGGTTTGGTATCTGTTTCCAAAGAGGCTTTATCATATATTCTTACCAAATCCAATGATCCCAAACATTCGGATAATCGTGATGGTTTTACCTCCAATGCGGTGGCTATATTGGTGGGAGGAGCTCAAGAGGCCATGGACTCACATCCAGGACAATACCTTTTAACTTTGAAGAAGCGCAAGGGCTTTGTCAAGATGGCCATACGCACCGGGTTAGTGGAATTTCAGGCTTGATGTTAAAGATTTATAAATCAAATTTATTTCGAACACAGATCTTCCATTGTGCCCAGCATATCCTTTGGTGAAGTAGACATATTTGATCAGGTGGCCAATCCTCCCAATTCTTTGCTGCGCCGTCTGCAAAATGTGGTAAAGAAACTAACCGGCATATCCCCTTTGATACCTGTGGGTAGAGGTTTCTTCAACTATACCTTTGGTTTTCTGCCCCATCGTCGTCGCATTGTTCAAGTTGGTAGGTTAAGACACGAACTCCAAAAGGGACCAATTTTGACTGTTTGTTTTTCCAGTTGGCTCCCCCATAGATGTATTGAGGCATGACCAACCAGACTCCGCCTATGTAGACCAAATACATGACCAAGTGATGCAGGCTTTGGAGCAAATGTTTGATCAATACAAGGATCAGTATTTACCCAACTACAAGAACAGCAAACTGGTTATACAATAGTTAATTTTCTCACTCAATTGTACATTGACTCTCGGATAGGGTGTCGAGAGGTTGTTATTTTTGTATTTTTTTAAAAGAAATTTAGTTTGTATTTTTAACGAAAGCGTATAGTTTTTTTATTACCAATTTTACTTATTATATACAAAAAAGAAAAAAGGAGCTGGACTTAAACTAAAATTTCGCTTGATTTTCTTTAGTTATGACTCGATCATTAACAACTATAAGGAATTTCCAATTTATTTAAGAGTACTTGGCTACACTACAAATTCAATCGCAGAATTTCTTTTCAAGGTACAATTTAGCAACAAATCTCCTTTGGGGTTTATCGCAAATTAAAAAAAAAAAAATGTTTTGTTAAAGCATTAATTGTTGAGGGAATTTATGGAACTTTAATAGTTAGTAGAGCGATTTCACTAGTCATTTAAAAAGTTGGCTTATCTACAAGTAATAAAGTGTTACGAATTTAGTTGATTTTATTTTTGTGGAAAGAAAGAACATTTGGCATAACATGAGTTTTGCGATTGGAGGATGGTGAAAGAGTGGATCCTAGAAAGTTTCAGTCAATATGTGTAATTTTTAAAGAGAGAGTCTTGGAAAAATCTAATTAGAGCCTCGTGGGAATTGGTTTGCGATTTAAATTGGCTTTCTGTACTTTATGGGCTACAGATCAGTTGAAACCAAATAATATAAGTGACAGATTGCTCATTAAATAACTTTTTGTTTAATTTTAGAAATTTTGTCAGAATAATTTTAAAATTTTTTTTTTAATTTTAAATACAACAACAGCTTGGACCCTAATTTCTGAACATTAAGAGCAACGAGAAACGTCTATAATATCAATTACTGCTTCGATCTATTCAAATAATTTGATGACAGTGAGATTTTTATTTTTAATTTCTATTTTTGATATATTAACGCGGTCGAAACTCATTGTTAATCATTTTTATTCTGTCCTAAAGTTTTGCCCTCAAACGATAAGCGCAGAGCTATCTTGCGCGAACTATAAAATCATAAAAGACTAATCAACATTAAATTAACTCAGTGAAGTGAGTTACCTACGAGTTTTTTCGAGCATACGATCATTTCTCAATAAGTCGCACGAACTCCAAAAATATGCAATGCAATTTTAAATATTTTCTTTTCCCTACATATAAATGAATAGACGAATGTGTTACCTTCTTAGACTCTCTGTTTATTTAAAAAATTTCGCAATCAAGCGTTAACTAGCTTTTATTTTTAATTTTTAAAAATAAAAATTACGGCTTAATTTTTATTTATAATTTTATTTTTAAAAATTAAAAATAATACTTATTGAGAAATTTTTATATCAAAATCGAAAAAATGAATTAAAAGTAATTTTTTCGAAAAAAATTGAAAAATAATTATTATTTCGTATTAAAAAAAAAAGTTATAACAGTTACAGTCCCTGCTATTTAGAAATGCTAAATTTTTTGTTTACCAAATTGACTGAAACTTTCACAGATCTTTCAGTTTAGCTTTAATCTTGCATTTCTCACAGTATTTATTTATGGGAATTATGAGATATCTAAAAACAAGATTGTACTCCGATTAGGTTATACACTTTTTGGTGGTTCAACAATAATTATTTTTTAATTTTAGCATTTTAGCATACATTTAAATGAAATTTAGTTCAGATAATATTTAGTTATTGAACAGGCTGTACCTGTTAGATACTGAAATATTTTTTGTTATTTGTTTTTGGCATATTTTATATGATTGGTTGTTGGTTTTGCTTTATTGTTTAAGGTACTAGGCCAGGCTACCAATATGCCATAAGGTAATTTGCAGTGGTTCCAAAAAAGCTTATGTCTGGTATCTAAAATTGCATTTGTTTTTTGTTGGTTTTTTTTTAAATCAATCCCTGAGTGCATTTTACTTTGAATGTAATTGCTAAATGATCTGCTCTTGCTTTGCTCTGTTTGTGTAAGTGTTAAACTTGAATTGATTTGGATTTCTCTGTCTGCAGGAGCCACAATTGAGAGTGTATTGAGTTTATTTGGCGTGCTTTAAGTCAAAAAGAGAGTTTCCTTATAAGTTATATTAAGTAATTTGTTTTGTTTTGAGCGCAAAAGGTGCATGGAAGATTAACAAGGACGTGTGTTTTGATTAACATTAAACATTTTCACTTTATTGGTGTTTTAATTTGCTGTGGAGCGGGGCTGGGGCGGTAGTTAGGGGGCCTTATGGTGATCTCTCTCTAATAAGTATCTACAAAAGAGTTTTGTTTTGGTTTTGGGTTGCCATTTCATCAACTTTAACAACTTCAAAATATATATGTATGTATATATTTGGTTAGTTTCATTTTAATATTGTGTATATTTAGCATATATATCTGTATGTATTGTATGTATGTATATATTATATAAATACAATTGAATTTATATTGTATGTACGTATGTGTGTGTGTATATATCGGGGGATCAAACTGCATACGCATTTACTTTTCTTTTGTTTCATTTCTAATATTAATACATTAATAATACAATTTGTAATTGCAAAGATAACTAACAATATTTTCCACGATTTTTGTTTGATTTGTTTCTAAACAAATTTTATTTTGCTAACAATTTACGCATTTGCCAACGGGGTTTTCCTACTTCAGCAAATGCCAAACAATTTCTGAAATCGTTGCCAAAACTTTAACTAATTAACTAATTTTCATGCATTTCATAAGAATTTGTTTTTGGTTTTCTTTTGTTTATCTTTGTATGCTACACAATTTTCAACAAAAATCGCTTTAACAAAGGTTCTCTCGTTTTTTTACTTAGTAAAACAAAAAAATACATTCTATAAAATCTATAAAAATCTTTCATTAGATTGTAAGTATGTATGTATGTATGTATATGTGTGTGTGTTTGTAGGGTATTCCGCTGTCTTAGACAGCAACAATATCCGCCATCTACGAGGCAGTCGGCACTGGGTTAAAATAATGCAGGCCATTGGTCGCCATATCGTATTCTGTTATATAGGCGGGTATTTCCAGCTGATCCTTGGTTATGGCCGAATATAAATGCTCTACACCCGGCAGTGAATGCACTTTGGCCTTAATGGCTGGCGCCATGAATGTGGTAAACCACCAGGTCATCATTTTAGTCCAGAATGTGGGATGCACTATATAAAAGGCCTTCAGGTTCTTCTTGTACCTTGAAGAATAAAATTAAATATTATATTTTAATATACACATTTTGTAGGGAAGTTGAACTCACTTATAGGGCAGCACACTGTATACTTCGCGCAGCCAATGCAGCGATGGATAATTATTTGTGGATGTTAGTGTATGGAAGTAGGCAATGACATAGTCTCCTTTTACGATGGGATCCAAGAGTTTTATCAGATACAACAAGGCCTATGAAAAACAAAAATTGTGTGCTTGACTTTTTTATTTATAGAGAGTGTTGTCACTTTGTTCTCACCTTTTCCTGATCGACATTCTGAGCTGGAAACCATTTGCCGCAGAAAACAACCACAGGGCGCCCCAATCGGTCTACACCGCTCTGATATAGACAACCAATGCCAGAGACTTCGTTCAAATCTTCAATTTGGGCACGTCGCAAGAGTCGCTCGTATCTGAAGTGAAACAAAAATAAAATTGAAATTGACTATAGTTACAAAAAGTTTGTTAACATATTTTAAAATTATAGTATTGTAAGGGGCATATAATTAAGTCCTATAAGTGGAAGCTATCTTAACTTGTATGCACTTCTACGGCGGGCAATGAAGTTCTGCCGATATCTGAGCTTCTATTGCCGACTCCTGATTTATAACGAGAGCGTAAGTGGAAGTCGGCCCTGCTCGACTTCGGTATACCCGTTACTCAGGGTAAGGTTTATTTATTGTGGGAGATATGAGTTTTTTTTTCCAAATTGCGGGGGTGGCAACTCTACTATCGTTCATCTGATCGGAAAATGATGTATGGCGGATCGATAAGTAATGATGATTAAAATATATGTCTAGAAGGTTCGAACAATCTATTTTCAAAATTGTGTTATTTTTCAAATTGTGGGGGCGGGAACTTTTTTATCGTTCATCTGATCAAAAAATGATGTTTGACGGAACGATAGGTAATGAGAATTCAAATATATGTCTAGAAGGTTCGAACAATCTATTGTCAAAATTGTGGGAGATATGAGGTTTTTACATATTGCGGGGGCGGTAGAGGGCGTGGCAAAAATTTGAAACAAACTTGATCTGCGTGCAGACAATACAAGTCTACACTGAAAAAATGGTAGCTCTAGCTCTTATAGTCTCTGAGATCTAGGTGTTCTACAGACGGACGGACGCAGACGGACAGACAGACAACGACAGACGGACAGTCTATCGACTCGGATTGGATCGAATATATAACTTATGGGGTCGGAAATGCTTCCTTCTGCCTGTTACATACATTTGCACGAACTTAGTATACCCTTTTTACTCTACGAGTAACGGGTATAAAAAGTAAAGGGACGATGCCACAAACATTTTTAATTTATATATGTACCGTCTTTTTGTCGACTGTAAAACCGATTAAGATAAGTGTACGCAGTGTGATGTCTTATCGTGTGCTTACTTTCTATTCTTGCGTCAGTACCTAAATATCAAAAGATTAGGCACCTTATTTTATAAAGATTTAATGCTACTTGCATATGCAAATGCGATTAAATGACAAGTCAAGTCTAAAGTATCTTTTAGTACGATTAAATGGGTTTAAACAAATATCTCATTTTAGAATTTAAAAGTTGAGTTCAGAGATTGAGATATTGTATACAAAAGCGACTGCCAAGATCTTTAAACAGATCGGAGGCAGTTTGAAATTTCCGCTTTTTTTTTCTTCTTTGCTCCCCTCAACAAACAACTGTTAGTACCTTTATTGTAAAGTCCTCACCCACTAACTGACTGGGTGTACAGTTAGAGTGTTCGCCAATTATGTGAATATATATAATATTTTTTATACCCGTTACTCGTAGAGTAAAAAGGGTATACTAAGATCGTGCAAATGTCCTTCTGTCCGTCCGTCTGTATGAACAACTAGAGAGACTAAAAAGAGTTTTATATTGTGAATTAAAAAATTAAACTCACTGACTCAGTTTTATTAACTGAATTTTATAATAAAAGTTTTTTGATAACTCTTATTTACTGAGTTATATAAAAAAAAGTTTTTAATAATTATTATTTTCTGAGTGATAAAACAAAAGTCTTTAATAAGAGTTATTTATTGATTTTTTTATATAAGTTAAAAAAAACAGTTATTACATGACTTTTTAATAAAAGTTATTCGATAACTCTTATTTACCGAGATATAAAATAAAAGGATTTAATATAAATTATTCATAGAGTTAAAAAATAAATGTTTTTAATAACTTTTATGTGCGGAGCAAAAAAATAAAATTCATTAATAACTATTATTTAAAGCGTAATAAAATAAAATACTTCAAATAACTGTTAAATGTGGAGTTTTATGATATAAGTTATAACTGTTACCGTCCCTGGATGTATTTCTATATATGTAATGAGTCATTACAGAATAACTAAAGTATATTGACTGGATTTACCAATGTTGATTAAAGTAGGTGTCAATTAATTGCCACTAACTTGAGTTTAGTTCTACATATTTGCATGTTTATGTGAAATCACTTAGTTAGGGCCTATTTATACTACAGTACACCATTTATGGTCATATGAGTGAATAAAAACAGAAAATTGTTCGATTGTTTGTCAATCCAGAGGCTTCGCCTTGCGTAACTGCTTAAAATTCACTACACAAAATAGGAAAAAAAAAAAAAATTAATTTTGAAAGTTTATTTGTTCACATTTGGAATTTTAAAATTTTGTTTTTGTTTGCAAACAAAGCAAAGCAACTATAATTTAATGCCACTTAATTTTGCTCAGAAATTACAGCAGTTTCTCAATGCATTTGGTAGCTGAGTCAGACGCAAATCGATTTCCATTGCTGTGCAATATATTCTATGTGAAATAGTGCCAACTGAATGGGATGATTAACAGCTTTAACTTGGAACTGACACACGCCAGCTAAACTAAATTAAATGGCTTGGCAGCTGGCTGCTGTTTGATTAGCAAAGCAAGCAAAGATGCCGCATTAAAGAAATCAACTTCAGCATCAGCAGCATCAAGCGATAAGAAATTTTAGATAAAAGCTAATAAATGTGACGCATTGTGACGTAGTTGTTAGATACGATTGCGGTAGCCAACTATGAAATGTCGTGTGAAAAACAAATGAAAAAATCTAATCCCAACTAAATATACAATACATGTTGCATGTCGTTTTTAGATCAGTTTTGTATAATTGCGGAAAGAAGGCCAACAATATTTCTATAAATAATTCACAATTGCAAGTTTGAACACTGACGTCACAATAATTGTTTACTTTCACCCAGAAGAAACTCACTTCGATTAAGTGTGAGTGGGTGGATTTGTTGACTGCGTGACTGACACTTTTCAAATTTGTTTTACCTTTCTTCTGGCGTTTCCATGAGTTCATCAGGCATTTCGTTCATATCGCCTGTGGTCTCTTGCATGGGACTTGAGCCCAAGTCTATGGACGTCATTCCTTCTAGCATTGTCATACTTTGTTGTTGTAGTTGGTTAGGTGGGTGGTTGTCACAATTCTTACCCACTTGACGTTTACTTTTATCGATTTTCAAGTCAAGTTAGGGTTACAAAGAAAACTTTAATGATTGCCTTTTAAGCTGATTTGATTTAAATTGACGCAAATTGTAATAAATGTATAAATAGTTTTAAATAATTGTTGATTTGTTTGTTTGACCAGACTTTTTTGAGTACGAACGGAAGCTGCTGGGAAATGCTCAAAAATAGAATTCGAAATAAAATGGTCTTTTAGGTTCGATTATGTTTTTTTTTCTTCTTTCTTTTCTTTTTTTTTTATTAAATTTACGCCGCTCACTAATTTAGCACTAGTACAGGTCCGTTCACTGTGAGTTGCGTCTCTCGACTGAGCGGTGGAGCAGCGAGTTGTCTGGCTCTTGTATGGTTTTTTTTGTTTTTGTGTTGTCTATACAAAAGTATATGTACACCCCCAATGGCAATGCGCAAAAGACAAAAATAAGCTCTCTTTCACTCTCTCTGTGTCTCTGTCGGAGTCTGCGCCCTTTCCAACTGTGCCATGACATCAGTTACAATAGGAAGTTGTCCAAGGACATGGCAGGCAACCTGCCTGACCGCTTTACTTAAGCGAAAAAATGTCATAAACAAAAAAAAAAACAAAATCAGCGCAAATATTTATTTTTCAAAATGCGCAAATGGCGAAATTCTATTTTTAATTTGTACAACATGACGTATGCGCAATGTGTAACTTTTCCATTAAATTGAATAATTTAACAAACATAACTTATACTAAAGCTGCTTCTTATACTGGAATTGAGATGAAAAAATCAGGTGCATTGAACCAAGAAAACAAAACACAAATCTGTAAGATATATGAACACCCAGTAACTTGTACAGGAAACGGTGCTCAAGCGGCGCATGCTTAATATTTGAATTAAATTAACTTGCAAAATGCCTGCACAATTGCGCACTTGTGCGGTTTCATTCAATGAACTGCAACGCATCGATCCGGTTACGTGGGAGATCGCCAAATTGAAATTCGCATTCTTTGGATTTTTGTTGTGATACGAATTAAGTTCACATTACAATCCAGTTTCAGTTGAATGGATTAGTCTGGATTTTGGTGTTAAAATTTGATCAATTTTGTGGATCTTTCGGGGGAGGAAAAGGGGGTGGTTTACTAGACATTTATAAACGTAAAACCTATTTTTATTAAACTATCCATTTTTTTATAGTTCTAGTTTTTCTGCTAGAAACTTTTTACCAATCTTAGTAAGATTATTTATTTATAAATCCCTGTTCGCTTAAAAAAAATTGTATCATGATTTAGAGTATGTGCATATATTCGGTTAAATGTTTTATTTCGGATCGCAATATATTTCGATTACAGTTTTCGATACGGTACCCAGTTATTGGTTTACGTTTCAAATATTTTTCATTGTTTCAAAAATTAATTAACGATAAATATAAAAAAAATATTGGATGTGATATTTATCAAAAACATATTAAGGCCTGTTCTAGTTTCCGAATACGTTCGATCGGAATTGTTAAGCGTTGTGATTTCCAAGAAACGATTTAAGAATTCGAATTAAACTTTTTGGCATCAAGAGATTCAAAAGAAGATGAACAAAATTTCAAGATAAGAGTGGGAATAAGTCAACCGGTTTTTAGAAGCGAGAACATTTTACAATTCCGATTTGATCGAAATCGGAAACCGGAACAGGCCTAATTGTTAGTTTTCAATTTAACAATTTAAGCTAAACTATCGGGACTATTCTATGTAACCCTTTAAAGGGTTTTCATTGTATATATATAACATGTATCAGTGATGCAAACCGTTTCGAAATTACGACTAGTTCAGTTTACATCAATGTTTTTTTAGAGCCAACTTACTGAATCGGAATTGCTTTTCGATTCTAAGGGCAGGTTTCTTATTATCTTAATCGCTGCTATGTGTCAGATAAACGTAAAATTTTCTGTTATTTCTAAGAGAAATCGGTTCTAAATCTATAAAACGATTATATAAATAATTTTCAAAAAGTTTTAAAGTATTCAAATAAAAATTAAAATTTAAATCTAATTTATATATTTATAATATATTATAATAATAGTTCGTTTTTAAAAGTTTAGTAGTATTTGAATGATAAGAAAATAAAATTTTGAGTATTAAAACCATATACCCTTAATTAATTTTGAAATCGAAATTATACAAAAAAATGTTCGATTTAAATTGTACAATAATATATATCGTCGGATATTCTCATTCATTCATTTCTTTTTCTTTCTATTCGACAATTAAATATTCATTTTATCGATTCTGAACTCAGAGCGTCGATTAATAATGCTGATTACTACATATATAATCTATTTAGAAATTTGGAGAAGAGATATGATGCTAATGAAGAAAATGTATTCTTTATAGCGTCGGAGATGCTGCCTTCTTTCTGTTAAATACATTTTGTACAAACTCAATATACTCTTTGTACCTTTGGTACAGAGCATAAATTGTACAATAGTACATATCGTCGGATATTCTCATTCATTCATTTGTTTTTCTTTCTATTCGACAATTAAATATTCATTTTATCGATACTGAACTCAGAGCGTCAATTAATAATGCTGATTACTACATATATAAGTCTGAAAGGTCTGAACAACCTATTTAGAAACTTAATATACTCTTTGTACCTTTGGTACAGAGCATAAAAAGCAGAATCACTTTTCTTTATTGACTATCTTAAGTGTTTTTCATGTTCAATGACTAATTAAAACCTTTCCTTTACGGCCATGTATTATCTCTCATATGATTCACCAATCATTTTTTTAAAATATTTATCTCTAGGTTTTTATTACATTTCGGCCAACGCAATAACAATAATGAAAATAGATTGGGCTATTTTCAGCAATTTTTAGCTAGAATTAAATGTAGACAATGCCTCCTTCGTGAGGTCAAACCACAAAGAATGGGGGAATAACTACACGGTCATGCAAACCATGACGTAGATAATTTTAACCATATTGACGTCATGAGTGGCAGCGCAGCAAAAGAAAGTCCAGAATACTTGGCATATTCAATAAGGGTTGAGCAGGACGACGCTTTCATTTCAATTTCAACTTGCTTGGGTGTTTGCGTGCCAATGTTGTGTAAAATTTACATAAGCGCCCAAAATAACAAAGGAGAGGGAAAAATTTGTTAGATGCTTAAGATATTTCCGGCATTGCAGCGCCTCTTCCTCTCTCCTAAACAGGTGTTTATGGGCTAAAAGCATGTAGGTGTACCTACCTTTCTTGATGTTCAATACCCTCAACACCTTCGGATATGACATTCTCATAGACTCCTGCTCGGGGTCGATCGCTCAGCAAGTGCTGCCGGTCCAGATCACGCTGCAATTATTAAATAAACAATTGAAAAAATCAAGATAACAGAATTATTCTATGCATGGCTTACCTGTAACTGAGCCTGAAGACCACTGCTGTAGGAATTCAAACTTAAACCATTCATATCCCTAGCTCCATATTCCAAATCTGAACTATTTCCCTCCATATCGTGTGGACTAACGTCAGAATCGTCGTCAGCTGTAAAAAAACACAACATTTTAATGTTAATGTTTATTATACTATTGCAGAGAGTATTGTAATCAGATCCGGCAGCATGAATTAAATATATTTATTCTTGATCTTGATCTGAGTTGATATCGCCATGTCCGTCCGTTTGTCTATGCAATCTCCTCCGACAGTTTTAAAGCAATCTTAACCAATTTTTGCACAAAGTTTTGGAATACATATTGGCTGAACCGACTGGATTGCTATTGGAATGGCATTTATTAGTTTATTTTGCTTCCACATCTGCTTGAACATCATTTTATTCGGTTTCTTCAAAATCGGATGAATATATCATAAAGCTTTGGTCAGCAAATAGTCACAGAAGAGGCGCCATATATTGGTCAGCCGGGAAAATGACTTAACTAGCATTATTCAAAGGAAAAATTAAAATTTTTTTCAAAAAAATCCATTAAGACTGTGTTAATACATAAAAAATTATATAAACTTTGTCGGAGCCGAATTAAGCTTTCCTTTATTAGTTGTAACATTCTAAAATGAATTTGATTTGAAATTTACATGAGAACTCAAACGAGTTGTTTATCATTTTGATTGCCTTTGATTTGTTATCACTTTATTTATTATCAGAAAAAAAATCAATATCTTGTTTTATCCGAACTTTAATGCTGAGAAATGTGAGCTACACTGAAATGCTTTGATGCTTTTGGACTTGAGGTTTGACGACTGAGCGAGCAAAAAATAAAACAACAAAAACTGGATGCTGTTTACTGTCTCCCCTCTGGACCCTTGCCTCTCTTGTTAAATCGCCGCTCACTCTAACGATAAGCCGATAAGCGGTCTGTGTTGTTGTTTCTTTAAAAACGTTGACATGAAAATAACTTTATCAAACCAAAATACACAAGCCGACATTTCTTTAGCCTTTGTCTTGATAAGAGAAGAGTAAATTTAGTTAAATAACTTTTGTTGATCAACTCATGTAAGGCACGAATATTGTTCTAATTTCAGTAGACTGGCTTTCAAAAGATAATTTTTAATAAATTTATAATTTCACATCAAAGACAAGCCCACTGGTAGACTATGCACTTAAGTATTATAATTTTTTTTAAGCCCACAAGTATATTATATTTAGAATGAACTGTTCATATTATCAGCCCACAAGTGGGCTACAGCTTTTGGTCAACCGAACACACAATTAACTCACAATAGACACAAAATATTTGTATATTTAATTCAATAACCGAACTTTGCCGTTTGTGACCAAACACACGCGACTTTGAAACGCAACTGAAGCCCTAGAAATCAGTCCGCAAAATAGTATGGCTTTTTGTTTTGGTTATTTTTTTCCTATCTTATCGTCATCGACGTTATCGGCAGCTGCTGAAGTGTCCGCACAAAGAAATATTTCCACACATAGCCTTTATCTTCGACAGCCGATAAAGCGACATCGAGACTCAATGACGACACTCACCCTGACGATGACGCATGTGCACACTGTGCTGCGGATTACGTATGATGCGTATTTGACGATCAGGATCCGGGTGCTGCGGCTCACCAAACTCTCCGCCTATATCCTTAGGTAATTGCCACAAGGCACTGCGTTCTTCCAGCTGATCGCGAGGAAAATACAGCGGTGCTAAAACTTCATAGGTGCCACGTTCGCTGGGGCTTATGCACAATATCACAACCTGCAGTGTACACTTGTCCAGAAAACGACGAATGGTGCCTGCAAAAAGTTAAGAATAGATAAGTCAGATAAAAAATACTCCATAACGTCAAGATTTTTGGTAATCTCAGCTTATAGTTAAAATATTTATATTACATTTTGACTATTTTAAAAAATGTTTTGTGGGGAACCTACACTTATTTTGAACCTTCTATGAAATTATCGCTTCAAACAATTTCTTGTCTCTAAAATAAATTATCCCAAACAATTCTTAGATTTTTTTCAAAGAAGATATACTTAATTTCCTACTTGATTTTAGTGTCTAAAAGTATGCAACGCTAAAAGCAGTACAGTAGGGTAGTCATTTGTACTAATACTTATTATGCATACTTATGGGTAACTAAAAAAATGTCGTTAATTTAAACACGTGCATTCAAAATGGTATATCTTTTTAAAAAAAAATTGCAGAAATGTTTGGGATAATTTATTTTATAGCTAAGAAATAGTAATATACTATTATATCATGAAAGGTTCAATAAAATCTGTGGTTACCCGTGTTACTTACGTAATGCAATATGTGCCGCTACATCGGCTGGAAAGCTCCTTTCATGGGCGCTTATATTGCACAAGGCAATGGTACGCAGGTTTAGCTCCTTGGCCTTGCAAAGGACATTTCTGAAAAGATAACAAATTCAAGAATTTTATGGTCTGTATAAATAGTTCACGTTAAGTGCCGCTCACCTGTAACAACAGTGCAGCGTATTTTCTGCAGCCGTTTTATACTTTTCCCTATAGGCAGGTGCCACTGTGTGTAGAACATACTTGGCTGGCAGATTGTATCCACGCGTAATGCGCACATCCCCGGTGCGGCATTCTAAAGAAAGAACACCGTTAATAATCATTTTAAAATGTTCATATACCAAGTAACTTCCACCTTTGATCGTGTTGCTCAACTCCTCTCTCAGCTGATTACCAGCCACGGCGAGTATACGCTCCGATATGATATTGCTTTCAGTCAGGGTTTCATCGCTGGTATTCGTGATGGCATCCACATCCAATGTCACAATGTCACCATCCCAGATCACAAAACGATTATTGACATCTGTGGTTAAGGGAAACGGACTGCGATTGTGTCTGGGTCCGCCTAGTGTTGAATAGTCGGTGATAGGCAGCCTTGTGTCAGTTTTCTGTGAGCCACCCCAGGTGGCCAGGTTATCCAATTTGATAAGCTTAAAATTTGGAAGGAATGCATTGAATTGGAATCTATTTGAGAGTTGAGAAGTTTATTTAAAACTTACACATGAGCTGGAACTGGGGCTGGAATCGAACGTTTTGAAGTCCACATTTGAGTTGGTGTCGAGACGCATTGCTCTGTAGAAGATTGACAAAATTATAAAATTAGAAATACGTTTTTTTATTAATAGTCGCTTGAATCCTTAAAAATGGTGGAGATATTTTTCAAGATCATAGTTTGAATAATTTCTGAGATTTGATTTGGTTCGAACCAGTACCTTAGGTTCGATGAGTTAAGAATCCAGTCCCCGTAGACTTTACGACTGCAGAAATTGATAAATTTGCTATGATCTGTATAGATATTCTAGCTTCCCAGACTTGTACTTCTATTTGGCATATCATTATAAGATGAGTCATTCTTAGGTTAAACCTATAATCAAAGCGAACCATTATCCTTATCTAAATCAAATTTCTTCATTTTTCTTTAGCCTGAATTTCGTTACTCAAAAGAAAATATAATCTCGGTCCACTGTGTCATCAAAACTTGTTTTGTGCTTAAACAGCATGACACATACAAAAGAGAACTTTGATCTTAGATATTGCCAGTTTCAACTGGTCAAGTCTTGTGTCTTCAACATCTTATCTCACACATGACTCATAAATAGTTAGGTGCTGCTCTCTGGTCCATAAACACACCTTTCTATTAACCAGACACAGATTCCCAGTTAGGCGGGCATCTGTTTTGGATGTTGATTTTAAATATTTGCTCTCTAATTGTCATCAAGTGGCTTGTCATCACGTACATGTCGGGGGAAATCTTCATTGTCAAGTAAACAGAGACACGGACAAAAAAAAAATTAAAAAAATATAGTTGGCTACATTTTTAAACACAGGCGGAAAATGAAAAGGCTGCTGTACATTGTCATTCTCAAGTCATTTGCTCTGCAAATCTCTATTTTTGGCATGTGCGTCATGAGTCGAGTGAAAGGTGAAATCAAAAACCAAAAGAACCTTAAAAACTGCAAACTGCAGCTGTGCTTTCAACTGTCATATCAGTTGTGAAGAAGGTGGAGCCCACTCCCATTGCCTCCACCAGTTGAACCAGCATGCATGTGGCCTTTTTATTCAAGTGTGAGGTAAACAAAGGTGCAAACTCAACCGTACTATCCTATTTCCTTTCTATATGCAAGCCAAGCATTTTCATTTCCAGTTCTGACCTAAATTGGCCAGCTCGGACGGGCGGAGGAGGTGTGAGGAAAGAAGGCCAAGGTGCCGTGTATTGTTTTGGTTGTGTGTCGACTGGGGTTTTTGTGATAACACCAGACTGGGAGAAGACAAGCAAAACTTTCCATACTTGTTTAGTGCAAACATTTAGGAGGTTTCATATGAATGGAATTTGAAATATGTTCGGTCACTTACAAAAACATAAATACATTAATACACACATATAAGTGCTTGAAATACAAGGTGTGTTTTCAATGAAACCTTTTGAAACGAATATTTCTAATAATATTTTAAACAAGTTGCTCCACCTACTATCAATATACTTTATTATTTTAAAAGAATATCTTTCTTTGAAGTTACAACATCATTATTTGTCATCATATTTGTCGGAACCGGCCGAATCGGATGAGTATATCAGCCATTGGAACGATTGGTCTAAAACTTGTTCTCTCTGAGATCTAGGTGTTCATACAGACGGACGGACAGACAGACAGACAGACGGACAGACGAACATGTCTATATCGACTCGGCTATTGATGCTGATCAAGAATATATATACTTTATGGGGTCGGAAATGCTTTCTTCTATCTGTTACATACATTTGCACGAACTTAGTATACCCTTTTTACTCTACGAGTAACGGGTATAATCAGGAAACCCTTTGCTTAAATCATTTAAAAAAACTGATGAAATATATAAATATCGGCGGAGCCGATTGAAGCATTCCTCTATTAGATTAATATTCGTCAAGTGTATACAATTGACGATCTTTTCTAAGTTTTTCTCTATCATGTCAATTGATAATTAAATTAATGCATTCTCACTCTCCACTTTCCATCGAAGAGTTAGCTAAAGCTTATTCATTTTGCTAACAAAACACACACCCTGTATACAAGTTAAACTGGTCTTACCAGCAATCAAAATTGACAAATATTTTCCAAGCTTGTTTATGTGTCTGTGTTTGATTTGTTTTGCCAGTTAGTTGCCATATGCATAAGCACAACGTCCGTATTGGGATTCTAAAGTAAATTACGTCTTAACTCGGCTGGCCTCTTAATTACCTCGGCTTTTGCTGGGTATGACTTGATAAGCGACCGGAGGGTAAATAAACTAAGCAAACAGGCGGCGGCTGCTTTGTGTGTGTGGGCAAGGTGGCTGAATCTGGGTGGGTGGGTGTGATCACATCATCACTAAAGCCGGCATAGATTTCGAAATAAGCTGCAACGTATGGTTTTGTGGGTAGGGAAATGCAGCTGCTGGCATTTAATGTCGCAGGTATATCGAACAATGCATTAAACCTGATCAAGGGGAATGAGGAATTGCCTTGAAGTCGAGGTACAAGTTGACTAAAATTTTTGTGAAGAAATATTATAGGTTCGTTCAGTCAGTTGGCGTGCTGTAGTCAATTATATGTACTTGTATTATTGTGAAAGTAACTGCATGCCAGTTTTTCTACCTGGGTAGACATTAAATGGCGGATTTCTTATAAAATGAATCATAAATCGAGGGCTAAGGTGAAGATTTAAAAATGCTTGGAAATTGTTAGAAATATATATTTATGCTAGCAAGGTAATATCAAGTGTTGTACAGATATTGCATATTTAAAATTGTATAAAAAATTGCTAAAAGCTTACACAGCTATCTCCTTGCATTCTTTTAATAAAAGTTGTCAGAAAAATTGGAAGTTTTATAATATTGAAAACTGCTGAGTTTAAGGACGCTACCTTGAAAAACAGAAAAGTTAGTAAAGCTTAAGCACTTAAATTAAAACAGAAATAGGAACAGAATCACCGTTTCGGTTTGCTTCCAGTCTTTTTGGTTTCTATTTACTGCAGTTAACGGCTTTCGATTCTTTAAAAGTATTTATTATTTATTACAGTTTCGATTCCGGTGCGTAATTTGAAACGGTTCATTTCGGTGGACGGTTCTGCTTTAGTTTTTTATTACATGAAATAAAAGAGTGTGCAAAGTTAGTGGTCGTTATCTTCAAAACAGAGATTCCTTCTACCTTTAAAATATATTTTATTTCGATTTTTTTGTTTTGCATTATTATTATAGCTTGGGCATTTCCCTTTCATCCCCTTCAAACCATTTTAAAAAATTTGAAATTTCTTAGCAGATATATCCATTTTAGTGGAGCAATTGCTAAAGTGAGTATTTTATACATTGCTCAAAACTACAAGGCATTGATCAGCCATTTTTCAATCGACGCGGATTGGATGTAATTCTGGCCCGTACCTCAATCTTGAGAATAAACATTTTTGTACTATTTTTTTACACTAAACTTAAAAAAAGGTCGTGAAAAGTTTTTTAAAGTGGCTGATAATTTTTCCAAAACATTTTTTTTTGATTCTTGAGGTACAGGCTAGAATTATAAAAATTTTGATTATAACCTCTTTTACTGTTTTAATTTTTAATTGCCTGAAGTCCCGGAATCATGTCTACCACTTTTACACCTTTTTTTGGGAGACCTTAATTGGCAGGTGAAAAGTCTTTTTGTTTTTAAATGGCTGATATTTTTCAGGAAAGTGAATTTTTTTTTATTGTTGCGGTTTGTGCTCGATATGTTCTTAATCAGCATCCATAGCGGATTCCATTGGTCCTTCCGTCTGTATAATCTCAATAATCCCAGATCTCATAGACTATAAGAGATACACCAACAATTTTTTTACATGAAACTCGAATTGTCTGCACGCAGATCAAGTTTAATCCGTTTAACCGTTAAATTGAGTAACGTCCTAAGTAATTTTAATACATAGTGTGGTCTTTAGTTTGGAGGCTTAGGATCTTTCTTATATAGACTATTGATCAAGCGGTCCGATACGGAGCCTATATAGGAAAGCAGGTTAAGTCATCTGGAATTTGTTAGATTAAGTGTATTTCCTAGTCGATCATCTTAAGCATCCCCAAGCTTGTTATGGGGCTCTAGACGCCGCCACTCCACACCTGTATGTATGTATGTCCCTTTATAAGTCAGTCAAAGGCTGGAACAAAAAAATAACAAACTTTGTTTACGCTACACGCTCAATCCGCCAAACTGTTGCATAATAAATGCGAAATTGTCGCCCACATGCCAACTGGCTGAGATGTTTTTTTGTTTCTCGTTATTTGTTGGCGTCGTGGGGCAAGTAAAACTACCTTCGAAAAATCCAATCCAACTGCGCTTGGCACGAATCGAAATTACTTATGTATCCAGCAGTATATGTAAGTAGCATGTATATATGTAAATTTGTTTCTCTGTTAGGTTGTTGGCATTGTCCTTTGCTTTTTGATCTTTGGCCAAAACCAAAAACAAACTTCAATACCAGTAAGCGAGCGAGCGCGACCCGCCAACGATTTGTGTATCCAAATATTTGTTTATATTTATGTCGGATGCGTCATGGTCTTGGCGGACCCCGCCTCGTTATCGTTCTCGAATTTTGGGCCTTGAAATACTCATCCGAAGCGCGTTTCAATCAAAGCTCAATATTACAGCTGAATCACAATTGACGTCACTCCGATAACTTGGAGATACAATTTGAACAGTTACTGTTGTTTAATTGAAATTGCTGCAATTTCCTCCGAATTGGCTTTTGTCAACTTAATTATAATTTGCATTTACACACACAACTTCAGCTATCTCGGGGCCATTTTCCATTTGACCACTCGAGTGCATTAACTTATATAATGGCATCGCTGGAGCATTAAATTAATGGTCAAATATATTCGCTGACTGTTGTTGTTGCGCTTGGCTGACTCGATTGACCCAATAAGCTGGCCTTTGGCGCAATACACAAAATAACAACAAAACAATGCATGGCCTATTCTTAATAACCAATTGTTAAAGAAATTACAATTCCATTCAGAAAAATTCCACAAATGCTTAAAGCGTTTTATTATGACGGAAATGTTCATATTGAAATTGATCAAGGGGAATGGGAATGGCAAGATAATTTGTAGTACAGAGGGTCAAGGTGAATGGGAGTTAAAAATTGGTTGAAATATTTCATTTGATGCCTGGTATAACCCTGAACCGGATCCGGCTAAATTTTTCATCCTACAAAATTGAACCGGAACCAAAGATATATTTTATACGTTGCTCAAAACTTTAAGCGCGTTTTCCTCGGAACCACAAACGATTTTGTAAGCCATGTTGCAATCGACACAGAATTCATGTAATTCTGGCCCGTACCTCAATCATGAGGAAACAATTTTTTTTACTATTTTTCTTACACTAAACTACAAATCGAGAAGGCAAAGTTAACTTTCAGTGTGCGGAAGTTATAATACACTTGAAAAGTTCGCTCGATCGCCCTACCACCAAAATCAAAAAACGATTTTCACTAAGAACCATTTTTCGACCGATTGGTTCTCTGACAGCTATATAATATAAAAATCCAATTTTGACTATATTTTGCATAGCTTTTTAAAGTAGTTTATGAACGCTTACATTGAAAACAAATAAGTTTTTCCTTCCAAAATCTATTTTCTGACCAATTAGTCCTATTACAGCTATACGATGCAGTGACCCGACTTTGACCAAATTTAGCAAAACAGTTTAAAAACAAATATTCATAATTCCTGAGTTTAAGAGCGCTAACATTAAAAACAAAAAAGTTGTTCCTACTAAAACTCATTTTCTAACCGATCCGTTCTATGGCAGCTATAAGAAGTAGTCATCGGATCCTGGCGGTTTCGACACATTAGCAGATTGCAGTAAAAAGAAGAAACAGACAGACAGACTGACGGAATTGAACTCAGTTCGTCATCCTGATAAAGAATATATGTAGTTTATAGGGACGGAAATGTGGATTTCTATGCGTTACAAAGTGTATAAAGATGCATTTCTAGAGAAAAGCCAAGGTTTCTCGCCCCCAATGCTTTTGTATGTATTTTCGTATGAATTTCTAATGCATTTGCCAGGCAGATATCTAGCAGCATGTAAAAGCAGGTGTGTGTGTGCGGATGCAGGCAAGAAGGAGCTGAGTCCAAGTTACATCTTTGGTGTCAAACACATCATAAAAATTTAACGGTTGGTTGGGCAGGAGTTTGGCTAGCTGCACAAACTCTGAAGGTTAAATATGTATTTAATTTTTTTGTTTTTGAGATACGGATACGATTAATATCTAAATATATGTGTGTGCGCGGGTCTCTCTGTAATTGCTGTATAAGTATCTGTGTGTACGAGCGTATGTTTTTGTATTAATGTTCACTCTCTTACGATTGAAAGGAAATTCTAAAGACAACTTTATTGTATAACTTAACCAATGGCTTTGGCCTCGATTTCAAAAATGCACAAGCATAGCTTTTGTTTTATAATGGAAACGCCAAAAAGACAACACAGCTATATCAGAAATTTATACACACACCCCCATACACACACGCACTTGTATACAAGTTAAGATTCGGCGGGGGCTGTGGGATATAAAGACAACGCGGTAGTTTGTCGTTCGGGTGGTAGGCGCGGTGCTCCAGGTAATTCTCTCTGTGTGCGGGTGTGTGTGTGTGTATGTGTCTATGTATTTGCAATCAAAACTTGACTGCTTTTGTACGCACTTGGTTTTAATCAATGAATCGAACTCCAATTCCATATAAAATTTGGTTTTATATTTATTGCTTTAAATTAAGCGTTTCTCTTCTGTTCCCAGCTCCTCTTTTCTTTTATGCACTGTGTGTGTGTTGTTGTGTGTTTGTGTTGTGTGTTGCAAGTTTTTTTTCTTTACGTTTAGTCGTTCGTAAGCTCGCGCTGCTTTGGGCCCACCGCTCGTCACGAATCCGCGTACAACACTGAAAAGCTTACCTAGCCAACAGCTCCAAACCCAGAGCCGAGCGCCAGCAGCGCAACGAGACTTGATAACGAGACATATACCCACTACCGATTATTTAACCCAAAAAAAAAACCACAATACTCATGGGTCCCCCAACCAGAGTGTTGGCTGACATAAGTCGGCTGATATGCTAAGCTTTTGAAGTGTGCGCAAAAAGCTTTTCAGTTGAATTCAAAAAAATATATAAGGTGAATTTCATATTTATACGATAAAAAAGCGTTTATCAAAACAAAGAATTGATAGATAAAGATAATTGTAAGCATTAGCTGTGATTGCAGTGAAATTACGATCATTTAAAATTTTTGGAATAATTCAAGATTGATAGAGCACTCTTTGATTTCGTTTTTCTCTTCCATTCTAAGCTTTAATAAACGTAAAATTTATGTCAGATAAATATAAAATGAAAATTTCATAAATCAGTTACCGCTAATAATATGATTTATTTCTAATTTTAGAGAAAATCGATTAAAGGAAGACGAGAAAGCGTAAAACTACTGCTTGATAAGTTTCAGGCATTTTATACGAGATCCAATAATAGTTTCAGGACGAATGGACGGCTTTTTAGGAAGGGGGCATAGGAATATTACGAAACCCGGTAGACGGCATCAACTAAATCCTGGATTATTACTTACAAGGACTTTTTCACTTAATCTAAAATAGGCTATTACTCTCAAATCTTGGCAAGGATCAGGACCAATTTGGAGTCAAAACGGTTCTACTCCAGAGCACTATATCATCTTGAGAACATGAGAATAGTCTTGAGGATAGCTGAGTTCCTAAAGATTAAGTGTTTTTTTTTGTATGTCATCTTGCTGGAGGAAGCTCTCATTAAACCCTTTTAGGGGTCTTATGCCTTTGAAAAAATTTTAATTTTTTTATTTTTTAGTTTTGCATTATTATTATAGCTTGGACATTCCATATTCATCCCCTTCAAACCGTTTTCAAAAATTCGAAGTAGTTTAGCAGATATAGCCATTTTAGTGGAGCAAATTCTTGCTGAATGAAGCACTCAATAAACCTTTTTAAGGGGACTTATGCCTTTGAAAAAATTTTAATTTTTTGATTTTTTAGTTTTGCATTATTATTATAGCTTGGACATTCCATTTTCATCCCCTTCAACCCGTTTTCAAAAATTCGAAGTAGTTTAGCAGATATAGCCATTTTAGTGGAGCAAATTCTTGCTGAATGAAGCACTCAATAAACCTTTTAAGGGGTCTTATGCCTTTGAAAAATTTTAATTTTTTGATTTTTTATTTTTGCATTATTATTATAGCTTGGACATTCCATTTTCATCCCCTTCAAACCGTTTTCAAAAATTCGAAGTAGTTTCGCAGATATAGCCATTTTAGTGGGGCAAATTCTTGCTGAATGAAGCACTCAATAAACCCTTTTAGGGGTCTTATGCCTTTGAAAAAATTTTAATTTTTTTAATTTTTTAGTTTTGCATTATTATTATAGCTTGGACATTCCATTTTCATCCCCTTCAAACCGTTTTCGGAAATTCGAAGTAGTTTCGCAGATATAGCCATTTTAGTGGAGCAAATTCTTGCTGAATGAAGCACTCAATAAACCTTTTTAAGGGGACTTATGCCTTTGAAAAATTTTAATTTTTTGATTTTTTATTTTTGCATTATTATTATAGCTTGGACATTCCATTTTCATCCCCTTCAACCCGTTTTCAAAAATTCGAAGTAGTTTCGCAGATATAGCCATTTTAGTGGGGCAAATTCTTGCTGAATGAAGCACTCAATAAACCCTTTTAGGGGTCTTAAGCCTTTGAAAAAATTTTAATTTTTTGATTTTTTAGTTTTGCATTATTATTAAAACTTGGACATTCCCCTTTTATCACCTTCAAACCATTTTCAAAAATTCGATGTAGTTTAGCAGATATAGCCATTTTAGTCGAGCAAAGTTCTTGCTGGAGGAAGCGCTCAATAAACCCTTTTAGGGGTCTTATGCCTTTGAAAAAATTTTAATTTTTTGATTTTTTAGTTTTGCATTATTATTATAGCTTGGACATTCCATTTTCATCCCCTTCAAACCGTTTTCAAAAATTCGAAGTAGTTTCGCAGATATAGCCATTTTAGTGGAGCAAATTCTTGCTGAATGAAGCACTCAATAAACCCTTTTAGGGGTCTTATGCCTTTGAAAAAATTTTAATTTTTTGATTTTTTAGTTTTGCATTAATATTATAGCTTGGACATTCCATTTTTATCCCCTTCAAACCGTTTTCAAAAATTCGATGTAGTTTAGCAGATATAGCCATTTTAGTGGAGCAAAGTTCTTGCTGGAGGAAGCACTCAATAAACCTTTTTAGGGGTCCTATGCCTTTGAAAAAATTTTAATTTTTTGATTTTTTAGTTTTGCATTATTATTATAGCTTGGACATTCCCTTTTTATCCCCTTCAAACCATTTTCAAAAATTCGAAGTAGTTTAGCAGATATAGCCATTTTAGTGGAGCAAAGTTCTTGCTGGAGGAAGCACTCAATAAACCCTTTTAGGGGTCTAAGGCCTTTGAAAAAATTTTAATTTTTTGATTTTTTAGTTTTGCATTATTATTATAGCTTGGACATTCCCCATTTTATCCCCTTCAAACCGTTTTCAAAAATTCGATGTAGTTTAGCAGATATAGCCATTTTAGTGGAGCAAAGTTCTTGCTGGAGGAAGCACTCAATAAACCTTTTTAGGGGTCTTATGCCTTTGAAAAAATTTTAATTTTTTGATTTTTTAGTTTTGCATTATTATTATAGCTTGGACATTCCCTTTTCATCCCCTTCAGCCCGTTTTCAAAAATTCGAAGTAGTTTAGCAGATATAGCCATTTTAGTGGAGCAAATTCTTGCTGAATGAAGCACTCAATAAACCTTTTTAAGGGGACTTATGCCTTTGAAAAAATTTTAATTTTTTGATTTTTTAGTTTTGCATTTTTATTATTGCTTGGACATTCCATTTTCATCCCCTTCAAACCGTTTTCAAAAATTCGAAGTAGTTTCGCAGATATAGCCATTTTAGTGGAGCAAATTCTTGCTGAATGAAGCACTCAATAAACCCTTTTAGGGGTCTTAGGCCTTTGAAAAAATTTTAATTTTTTGATTTTTTAGTTTTGCATTATTATTATTGCTTGGACATTCCATTTTCATCCCCTTCAAACCGTTTTCAAAAATTCGAAGTAGTTTCGCAGATATAGCCATTTTAGTGGAGCAAATTCTTGCTGAATGAAGCACTCAATAAACCTTTTTAAGGGGTCTTATGCCTTTGAAAAAATTTTAATTTTTTGATTTTTTAGTTTTGCATTATTATTATAGCTTGGACATTCCATTTTCATCCCCTTCAAACCGTTTTCAAAAATTCGAAGTAGTTTCGCAGATATAGCCATTCTAGTGGAGCAAATTCTTGCTGAATGAAGCACTCAATAAACCTTTTTAAGGGGACTTATGCCTTTGAAAAAATTTTAATTTTTTGATTTTTTAGTTTTGCATTATTATTATAGCTTGGACATTCCATTTTCATCCCCTTCAACCCGTTTTCAAAAATTCGAAGTAGTTTCGCAGATATAGCCATTTTAGTGGGGCAAATTCTTGCTGAATGAAGCACTCAATAAACCCTTTTAGGGGTCTTATGCCTTTGAAAAAATTTTAATTTTTTGATTTTTTAGTTTTGCATTATTATTATTGCTTGGACATTCCATTTTCATCCCCTTCAAACCGTTTTCAAAAATTCGAAGTAGTTTCGCAGATATAGCCATTTTAGTGGAGCAAATTCTTGCTGAATGAAGCACTCAATAAACCTTTTTAAGGGGTCTTATGCCTTTGAAAAAATTTTAATTTTTTGATTTTTTAGTTTTGCATTATTATTATAGCTTGGACATTCCATTTTCATCCCCTTCAAACCCGTTTTCAAAAATTCGAAGTAGTTTCGCAGATATAGCCATTCTAGTGGAGCAAATTCTTGCTGAATGAAGCACTCAATAAACCTTTTTAAGGGGTCTTATGCCTTTGAAAAAATTTTAATTTTTTGATTTTTTAGTTTTGCATTATTATTATAGCTTGGACATTCCATTTTCATCCCCTTCAAACCCGTTTTCAAAAATTCGAAGTAGTTTCGCAGATATAGCCATTTTAGTGGAGCAAATTCTTGCTGAATGAAGCACTCAATAAACCCTTTTAGGGGTCTTATGCCTTTGAAAAAATTTTAATTTTTTGATTTTTTAGTTTTGCATTATTATTATTGCTTGGACATTCCATTTTCATCCCCTTCAAACCGTTTTCAAAAATTCGAAGTAGTTTCGCAGATATAGCCATTCTAGTGGAGCAAATTCTTGCTGAATGAAGCACTCAATAAACCGTTTTTAAGGGGTCTTGGCCTTTGAAAAAATTTTAATTTTTTGATTTTTTAGTTTTGCATTATTATTATAGCTTGGACATTCCATTTTCATCCCCTTCAACCCGTTTTCAAAAATTCGAAGTAGTTTCGCAGATATAGCCATTTTAGTGGAGCAAATTCTTGCTGAATGAAGCACTCATAAAACCTTTTAAAGGGGTCTTATGCCTTTGAAAAAATTTTAATTTTTTGATTTTTTAGTTTTGCATTATTATGATAGCTTGGACATTCCATTTTCATCCCCTTCAAACCGTTTTCAAAAATTCGAAGTAGTTTCGCAGATATAGCCATTTTAGTGGAGCAAATTCTTGCTGAATGAAGCACTCAATAAACCTTTTTAAGGGGTCTTATGCCTTTGAAAAAATTTTAATTTTTTGATTTTTTAGTTTTGCATTATTATTATAGCTTGGACATTCCATTTTCATCCCCTTCAACCCGTTTTCAAAAATTCGAAGTAGTTTCGCAGATATAGCCATTTTAGTGGAGCAAATTCTTGCTGAATGAAGCACTCAATAAACCCTTTTAAGGGGTCTTATGCCTTTGAAAAAATTTTAATTTTTTGATTTTTTAGTTTTGCATTATTATTATAGCTTGGACATTCCATTTTCATCCCCTTCAACCCGTTTTCAAAAATTCGAAGTAGTTTCGCAGATATAGCCATTTTAGTGGAGCAAATTCTTGCTGAATGAAGCACTCAATAAACCCTTTTAGGGGTCTTATGCCTTTGAAAAAATTTTAATTTTTTGATTTTTTAGTTTTGCATTATTATTATTGCTTGGACATTCCATTTTCATCCCCTTCAAACCGTTTTCAAAAATTCGAATTGAAGCATAAAACTTTTAGGTAGAAAAATTTTAATTTTTTGATTTTTTAGTTTTGCATTATTTGATAGCTGGACATTCCATTTTCATCCCTTCAACCCGTTTTCAAAAATTCGAAGAAGTTTCGCAGATATAGCCATTTTAGTGGAGCAAATTCTTGCTGAATGAAGCACTCAATAAACCCTTTTAGGGGTCTTATGCCTTTGAAAAAATTTTAATTTTTTGATTTTTTAGTTTTGCATTATTATTATTGCTTGGACATTCCATTTTCATCCCCTTCAAACCGTTTTCGGAAATTCGAAGTAGTTTCGCAGATATAGCCATTTTAGTGGAGCAAATTCTTGCTGAATGAAGCACTCAAAAAACCTTTTTAGGGGTCTTATGCCTTTGAAAAAATTTTAATTTTTTGATTTTTTAGTTTTGCATTATTATTATAGCTTGGACATTCCATTTTCATCCCCTTCAACCCGTTTTCAAAAATTCGAAGTAGTTTCGCAGATATAGCCATTTTAGTGGAGCAAATTCTTGCTGAATGAAGCACTCAAAAAACCTTTTTAAGGGGTCTTATGCCTTTGAAAAAATTTTAATTTTTTGATTTTTTAGTTTTGCATTATTATTATAGCTTGGACATTCCATTTTCATTCCCTTCAAACCGTTTTCAAAAATTCGAAGTAGTTTAGCAGATATAGCCATTTTAGTGGAGCAAATTCTTGCTGAATGAAGCACTCAAAAAACCTTTTTAAGGGGTCTTATGCCTTTGAAAAAATTTTAATTTTTTGATTTTTTAGTTTTGCATTATTATTATAGCTTGGACATTCCATTTTCATCCCCTTCAACCCGTTTTCAAAAATTCGAAGTAGTTTCGCAGATATAGCCATTTTAGTGGAGCAAATTCTTGCTGAATGAAGCACTCAATAAACCCTTTTAGGGGTCTTATGCCTTTGAAAAAATTTTAATTTTTTGATTTTTTAGTTTTGCATTATTATTATTGCTTGGACATTCCATTTTCATCCCCTTCAAACCGTTTTCGAAAATTCGAAGTAGTTTCGCAGATATAGCCATTCTAGTGGAGCAAATTCTTGCTGAATGAAGCACTCAAAAAACCTTTTTAAGGGGTCTTATGCCTTTGAAAAAATTTTAATTTTTTGATTTTTTAGTTTTGCATTATTATTATAGCTTGGACATTCCATTTTCATCCCCTTCAACCCGTTTTCAAAAATTCGAAGTAGTTTCGCAGATATAGCCATTTTAGTGGAGCAAATTCTTGCTGAATGAAGCACTCAATAAACCCTTTTAGGGGTCTTATGCCTTTGAAAAAATTTTAATTTTTTGATTTTTTAGTTTTGCATTATTATTATAGCTTGGACATTCCATTTTCATCCCCTTCAACCCGTTTTCAAAAATTCGAAGTAGTTTCGCAGATATAGCCATTTTAGTGGAGCAAATTCTTGCTGAATGAAGCACTCAATAAACCCTTTTAGGGGTCTTATGCCTTTGAAAAAATTTTAATTTTTTGATTTTTTAGTTTTGCATTATTATTATTGCTTGGACATTCCATTTTCATCCCCTTCAAACCGTTTTCGGAAATTCGAAGTAGTTTCGCAGATATAGCCATTTTAGTGGAGCAAATTCTTGCTGAATGAAGCACTCAATAAACCCTTTTAGGGGTCTTATGCCTTTGAAAAAATTTTAATTTTTTGATTTTTTAGTTTTGCATTATTATTATAGCTTGGACATTCCATTTTCATCCCCTTCAAACCGTTTTCAAAAATTCGAAGTAGTTTCGCAGATATAGCCATTCTTAGTGGAGCAAATTCTTGCTGAATGAAGCACTCAATAAACCCTTTTAGGGGTCTTATGCCTTTGAAAAAATTTTAATTTTTTGATTTTTAGTTTTGCATTTTTATTATTGCTTGGACATTCCATTTTCATCCCCTTCAAACCGTTTTCAAAAATTCGAAGTAGTTTCGCAGATATAGCCATTTTAGTGGAGCAAATTCTTGCTGAATGAAGCACTCAATAAACCCTTTTAGGGGTCTTATGCCTTTGAAAAAATTTTAATTTTTTGATTTTTTAGTTTTGCATTATTATTATAGCTTGGACATTCCATTTTCATCCCCTTCAAACCGTTTTCAAAAATTCGAAGTAGTTTCGCAGATATAGCCATTTTAGTGGAGCAAATTCTTGCTGAATGAAGCACTCAATAAACCCTTTTAGGGGTCTTAGGCCTTTGAAAAAATTTTAATTTTTTGATTTTTTAGTTTTGCATTATTATTATTGCTTGGACATTCCATTTTCATCCCCTTCAAACCGTTTTCAAAAATTCGAAGTAGTTTCGCAGATATAGCCATTTTAGTGGAGCAAATTCTTGCTGAATGAAGCACTCAATAAACCCTTTTAAGGGGTCTTATGCCTTTGAAAAAATTTTAATTTTTTGATTTTTTAGTTTTGCATTATTATTATAGCTTGGACATTCCATTTTCATCCCCTTCAAACCGTTTTCAAAAATTCGAAGTAGTTTCGCAGATATAGCCATTCTAGTGGAGCAAATTCTTGCTGAATGAAGCACTCAATAAACCTTTTTAAGGGGTCTTATGCCTTTGAAAAAATTTTAATTTTTTGATTTTTAGTTTTGCATTTTTATTATTGCTTGGACATTCCATTTTCATCCCCTTCAAACCGTTTTCAAAAATTCGAAGTAGTTTCGCAGATATAGCCATTTTAGTGGGGCAAATTCTTGCTGAATGAAGCACTCAATAAACCCTTTTAGGGGTCTTATGCCTTTGAAAAAATTTTAATTTTTTGATTTTTTAGTTTTGCATTATTATTATAGCTTGGACATTCCATTTTCATCCCCTTCAAACCGTTTTCAAAAATTCGAAGTAGTTTCGCAGATATAGCCATTTTAGTGGAGCAAATTCTTGCTGAATGAAGCACTCAATAAACCCTTTTTAAGGGGTCTTATGCCTTTGAAAAAATTTTAATTTTTTTGGGATTTTTTAGTTTTGCATTATTATTATAGCTTGGACATTCCATTTTCATCCCCTTCAAACCGTTTTCAAAAATTCGAAGTAGTTTCGCAGATATAGCCATTTTAGTGGAGCAAATTCTTGCTGAATGAAGCACTCAATAAACCTTTTTAAGGGGACTTATGCCTTTGAAAAAAATTTTAATTTTTTGATTTTTTAGTTTTGCATTATTATTATTGCTTGGACATTCCATTTTCATCCCCTTCAACCCGTTTTCGAAAATTCGAAGTAGTTTCGCAGATATAGCCATTTTAGTGGAGCAAATTCTTGCTGAATGAAGCACTCAATAAACCCTTTTAGGGGGTCTTATGCCTTTGAAAAAATTTTAATTTTTTGATTTTTTAGTTTTGCATTATTATTATAGCTTGGACATTCCATTTTCATCCCCTTCAAACCGTTTTCAAAAATTCGAAGTAGTTTCGCAGATATAGCCATTTTAGTGGAGCAAATTCTTGCTGAATGAAGCACTCAATAAACCTTTTTAAGGGGACTTATGCCTTTGAAAAAATTTTAATTTTTTGATTTTTTAGTTTTGCATTATTATTATAGCTTGGACATTCCATTTTCATCCCCTTCAACCCGTTTTCAAAAATTCGAAGTAGTTTCGCAGATATAGCCATTTTAGTGGGGCAAATTCTTGCTGAATGAAGCACTCAATAAACCCTTTTAGGGGTCTTATGCCTTTGAAAAAATTTTAATTTTTTGATTTTTTAGTTTTGCATTATTATTATAGCTTGGACATTCCATTTTCATCCCCTTCAAACCGTTTTCAAAAATTCGAAGTAGTTTCGCAGATATAGCCATTTTAGTGGAGCAAATTCTTGCTGAATGAAGCACTCAATAAACCCTTTTAGGGGTCTTAGTGCCTTTGAAAAAATTTTAATTTTTTGATTTTTTAGTTTTGCATTATTATTATAGCTTGGACATTCCATTTTCATCCCCTTCAAACCGTTTTCAAAAATTCGAAGTAGTTTCGCAGATATAGCCATTCTAGTGGAGCAAATTCTTGCTGAATGAAGCACTCAATAAACCCTTTTAAGGGGTCTTATGCCTTTGAAAAAATTTTAATTTTTTTGATTTTTTAGTTTTGCATTATTATTATAGCTTGGACATTCCATTTTCATCCCCTTCAAACCGTTTTCAAAAATTCGAAGTAGTTTCGCAGATATAGCCATTTTAGTGGAGCAAATTCTTGCTGAATGAAGCACTCAATAAACCCTTTTAGGGGTCTTATGCCTTTGAAAAAATTTTAATTTTTTGATTTTTTAGTTTTGCATTATTATTATAGCTTGGACATTCCATTTTCATCCCCTTCAAACCGTTTTCAAAAATTCGAAGTAGTTTCGCAGATATAGCCATTTTAGTGGAGCAAATTCTTGCTGAATGAAGCACTCAATAAACCCTTTTAGGGGTCTTAGGCCTTTGAAAAAATTTTAATTTTTTGATTTTTTAGTTTTGCATTATTATTATTGCTTGGACATTCCATTTTCATCCCCTTCAAACCGTTTTCAAAAATTCGAAGTAGTTTCGCAGATATAGCCATTTTAGTGGAGCAAATTCTTGCTGAATGAAGCACTCAAAAAACCTTTTTAAGGGGTCTTATGCCTTTGAAAAAATTTTAATTTTTTGATTTTTTAGTTTTGCATTATTATTATAGCTTGGACATTCCATTTTCATCCCCTTCAAACCGTTTTCAAAAATTCGAAGTAGTTTCGCAGATATAGCCATTTTAGTGGAGCAAATTCTTGCTGAATGAAGCACTCAATAAACCTTTTTAGGGGTCTTATGCCTTTGAAAAATTTTTAATTTTTTGATTTTTTAGTTTTGCATTATTATTATAGCTTGGACATTCCATTTTCATCCCCTTCAACCCGTTTTCAAAAATTCGAAGTAGTTTCGCAGATATAGCCATTTTAGTGGAGCAAATTCTTGCTGAATGAAGCACTCAATAAACCCTTTTAGGGGTCTTATGCCTTTGAAAAAATTTTAATTTTTTGATTTTTTAGTTTTGCATTATTATTATTGCTTGGACATTCCATTTTCATCCCCTTCAAACCGTTTTCAAAAATTCGAAGTAGTTTCGCAGATATAGCCATTTTAGTGGAGCAAATTCTTGCTGAATGAAGCACTCAATAAACCCTTTTAGGGGTCTTAGGCCTTTGAAAAAATTTTAATTTTTTTGATTTTTTAGTTTTGCATTATTATTATAGCTTGGACATTCCATTTTCATCCCCTTCAAACCGTTTTCAAAAATTCGAAGTAGTTTCGCAGATATAGCCATTTTAGTGGAGCAAATTCTTGCTGAATGAAGCACTCAATAAAACCTTTTTAAGGGGTCTTATGCCTTTGAAAAAATTTTAATTTTTTGATTTTTTAGTTTTGCATTATTATTATAGCTTGGACATTCCATTTTCATCCCCTTCAACCCGTTTTCAAAAATTCGAAGTAGTTTCGCAGATATAGCCATTTTAGTGGAGCAAATTCTTGCTGAATGAAGCACTCAATAAACCTTTTTAAGGGGACTTATGCCTTTGAAAAAATTTTAATTTTTTGATTTTTTAGTTTTGCATTATTATTATAGCTTGGACATTCCATTTTCATCCCCTTCAAACCGTTTTCAAAAATTCGAAGTAGTTTCGCAGATATAGCCATTTTAGTGGGGCAAATTCTTGCTGAATGAAGCACTCAATAAACCCTTTTAGGGGTCTTATGCCTTTGAAAAAATTTTAATTTTTTGATTTTTTAGTTTTGCATTATTATTATTGCTTGGACATTCCATTTTCATCCCCTTCAAACCGTTTTCAAAAATTCGAAGTAGTTTCGCAGATATAGCCATTTTAGTGGAGCAAATTCTTGCTGAATGAAGCACTCAATAAACCCTTTTAGGGGTCTTAGGCCTTTGAAAAAATTTTAATTTTTTGATTTTTTAGTTTTGCATTTTTATTATTGCTTGGACATTCCATTTTCATCCCCTTCAAACCGTTTTCAAAAATTCGAAGTAGTTTCGCAGATATAGCCATTTTAGTGGAGCAAATTCTTGCTGAATGAAGCACTCAATAAACCCTTTTAAGGGGTCTTTTGCCTTTGAAAAAATTTTAATTTTTTTGATTTTTTAGTTTTGCATTATTATTATAGCTTGGACATTCCATTTTCATCCCCTTCAAACCGTTTTCAAAAATTCGAAGTAGTTTCGCAGATATAGCCATTTTAGTGGAGCAAATTCTTGCTGAATGAAGCACTCAATAAACCCTTTTAGGGGTCTTAGGCCTTTGAAAAAATTTTAATTTTTTGATTTTTTAGTTTTGCATTTTTATTATTGCTTGGACATTCCATTTTCATCCCGTTCAAACCGTTTTCAAAAATTCGAAGTAGTTTCGCAGATATAGCCATTTTAGTGGAGCAAATTCTTGCTGAATGAAGCACTCAATAAACCCTTTTTAAGGGGTCTTTTGCCTTTGAAAAAATTTTAATTTTTTTATTTTTTAGTTTTGCATTATTATTATAGCTTGGACATTCCATTTTCATCCCCTTCAAACCGTTTTCAAAAATTCGAAGTAGTTTCGCAGATATAGCCATTCTAGTGGAGCAAATTCTTGCTGAATGAAGCACTCAATAAACCTTTTAAGGGGACTTATGCCTTTGAAAAAATTTTAATTTTTTGATTTTTTAGTTTTGCATTATTATTATAGCTTGGACATTCCATTTTCATCCACCTTCAACCCGTTTTCAAAAATTCGAAGTAGTTTCGCAGATATAGCCATTTTAGTGGGGCAAATTCTTGCTGAATGAAGCACTCAATAAACCCTTTTAGGGGTCTTATGCCTTTGAAAAAATTTTAATTTTTTGATTTTTTAGTTTTGCATTATTATTATTGCTTGGACATTCCATTTTCATCCCCTTCAAACCGTTTTCAAAAATTCGAAGTAGTTTCGCAGATATAGCCATTTTAGTGGAGCAAATTCTTGCTGAATGAAGCACTCAATAAACCCTTTTAGGGGTCTTAGGCCTTTGAAAAAATTTTAATTTTTTTGATTTTTTAGTTTTGCATTTTTATTATTGCTTGGACATTCCATTTTCATCCCGTTCAAACCGTTTTCAAAAATTCGAAGTAGTTTCGCAGATATAGCCATTTTAGTGGAGCAAATTCTTCCTGAATGAAGCACTCAATAAACCCTTATTAAGGGGTCTTTTGCTTTTGAAAAAATTTTAATTTTTTATTTTTTATTTTTAGTTTTGCATTATTATTATAGCTTGGACATTCCATTTTCATCCCCTTCAAACCGTTTTCAAAAATTCGAAGTAGTTTCGCAGATATAGCCATTTTAGTGGAGCAAATTCTTGCTGAATGAAGCACTCAATAAACCCTTTTAGGGGTCTTAGGCCTTTGAAAAAATTTTAATTTTTTTGATTTTTTAGTTTTGCATTTTTATTATTGCTTGGACATTCCATTTTCATCCCGTTCAAACCGTTTTCAAAAATTCGAAGTAGTTTCGCAGATATAGCCATTTTAGTGGAGCAAATTCTTCCTGAATGAAGCACTCAATAAACCTTTTTAAGGGGACTTATGCCTTTGAAAAATTTTTAATTTTTTTGATTTTTTAGTTTTGCATTATTATTATAGCTTGGACATTCCATTTTCATCCCCTTCAACCCGTTTTCAAAAATTCGAAGTAGTTTCGCAGATATAGCCATTTTAGTGGAGCAAATTCTTCCTGAATGAAGCACTCAATAAACCCTTATTAAGGGGTCTTTTGCTGTTGAAAAAATTTTAATTTTTTTATTTTTTAGTTTTGCATTATTATTATAGCTTGGACATTCCATTTTCATCCCCTTCAAACCGTTTTCAAAAATTCGAAGTAGTTTCGCAGATATAGCCATTCTAGTGGAGCAAATTCTTGCTGAATGAAGCACTCAATAAACCTTTTTAAGGGGACTTATGCCTTTGAAAAAATTTTAATTTTTTGATTTTTTAGTTTTGCATTATTATTATAGCTTGGACATTCCATTTTCATCCCCTTCAACCCGTTTTCAAAAATTCGAAGTAGTTTCGCAGATATAGCCATTTTAGTGGGGAAAATTCTTGCTGAATGAAGCACTCAATAAACCCTTTTAGGGGTCTTATGCCTTTGAAAAAATTTTAATTTTTTGATTTTTTAGTTTTGCATTATTATTATAGCTTGGACATTCCATTTTCATCCCCTTCAACCCGTTTTCAAAAATTCGAAGTAGTTTCGCAGATATAGCCATTTTAGTGGGGAAAATTCTTGCTGAATGAAGCACTCAATAAACCCTTTTAGGGGTCTTATGCCTTTGAAAAAATTTTAATTTTTTGATTTTTTAGTTTTGCATTATTATTATAGCTTGGACATTCCATTTTCATCCCCTTCAAACCGTTTTCAAAAATTCGAAGTAGTTTCGCAGATATAGCCATTTTAGTGGAGCAAATTCTTGCTGAATGAAGCACTCAATAAACCCTTTTTAAGGGGTCTTTTGCCTTTGAAAAAATTTTAATTTTTTTATTTTTTAGTTTTGCATTATTATTATAGCTTGGACATTCCATTTTCATCCCCTTCAAACCGTTTTCAAAAATTCGAAGTAGTTTCGCAGATATAGCCATTCTAGTGGAGCAAATTCTTGCTGAATGAAGCACTCAGTAAACCTTTTTAAGGGGACTTATGCCTTTGAAAAAATTTTAATTTTTTGATTTTGTAGTTTTGCATTTTTATTATTGCTTGGACATTCCATTTTCATCCCGTTCAAACCGTTTTCAAAAATTCGAAGTAGTTTCGCAGATATAGCCATTTTAGTGGAGCAAATTCTTGCTGAATGAAGCACTCAAAAAACCTTTTTAGGGGGTCTTATGCCTTTGAAAAAATTTTAATTTTTTGATTTTTTAGTTTTGCATTATTATTATAGCTTGGACATTCCATTTTCATCCCCTTCAAACCGTTTTCAAAAATTCGAAGTAGTTTCGCAGATATAGCCATTTTAGTGGAGCAAATTCTTGCTGAATGAAGCACTCAATAAACCCTTTTAGGGGTCTTAGGCCTTTGAAAAAATTTTAATTTTTTTGATTTTTTAGTTTTGCATTTTTATTATTGCTTGGACATTCCATTTTCATCCCGTTCAAACCGTTTTCAAAAATTCGAAGTAGTTTCGCAGATATAGCCATTTTAGTGGAGCAAATTCTTGCTGAATGAAGCACTCAATAAACCCTTATTAAGGGGTCTTTTGCTGTTGAAAAAATTTTAATTTTTTTATTTTTTAGTTTTGCATTATTATTATAGCTTGGACATTCCATTTTCATCCCCTTCAAACCGTTTTCAAAAATTCGAAGTAGTTTCGCAGATATAGCCATTCTAGTGGAGCAAATTCTTGCTGAATGAAGCACTCAATAAACCTTTTTAAGGGGACTTATGCCTTTGAAAAAATTTTAATTTTTTGATTTTTTAGTTTTGCATTATTATTATAGCTTGGACATTCCATTTTCATCCCCTTCAACCCGTTTTCAAAAATTCGAAGTAGTTTCGCAGATATAGCCATTTTAGTGGGGAAAATTCTTGCTGAATGAAGCACTCAATAAACCCTTTTAGGGGTCTTATGCCTTTGAAAAATTTTAATTTTTTGATTTTTTAGTTTTGCATTATTATTATAGCTTGGACATTCCCCTTGTATTACCTTCAAACCATTTTTAAAAATTCGAAGTAGTTTAGCAGATATAGCCATTTTAGTGGAGTAAAGTTCTTGCTGGAGGAAGCACTCAATAAACCCTTTTAGGGAGCAAAGTTCTTGCTGGAGGAAGCACTCAATAAATATACCCACTGCTAGGGTATACAAATCCCAGCCCTGTTACAATTGGTTTAAAATTTTTGGAAATGCATAAACAATTAAAGCGATTGAGTTTTTTTGTGAAATTTTCACGATTTCTTGAAAATTTAGATGGCTTCCCTTGCCAAAATTTTAGCTGAAAAATGACTCCCACATGAAATTAGTGCGGCATGCTTGCAGGCTGCTAGTCTTTTGAGCAGCTAAGAAATTAAACATTTTTGCTGCATTTCCACCTCCTGCAGGTTTATGTTCATTTCGATTTTGGCTGTTTTCATTCAATGAATGGCTTAAATTTTGTAAACTGTTACCGGCCATTCGGTGCTGTAACTGCTGTAGGCTTCTCCCCAAAAGCATGATTCGGATTTTTTAAATTTGCTGCTTATTATTAACGTATATATCAAGTAAGTATACGTCCCATTAGCCCAGTCAAGCCGATCAGCAGTGCAGCAGCAGCTCTTGTGTACATACTTACATTATATATATATGAAATGCCCATTTCCCCTATAAAAACAGTTGATAATTTTGTCGTTTATGATTCAAAAGGAACATTAGTCCTCAAAAACAGAATCATTTTAACATCAGTTTGGAGAAAAGTCCTTATAACTTGGCCGTTTGAAGAATAATCTAGGTGATGCCACCGAATGTTCATTCAAAAGGACTGTCTCCTGGCCAAAGCTCATACTTATTGTCCTTCAGATGGCCGAGTAATGGCAAAACTTACCAGCTTCAGAAAATTATACAATTAAAATGTGTGTACAAAAGTGAAACGCAGGCCTTAGAGAAGCGAAAGCCAAGCCAAGCAAACGGGCATACAACTGAAGCTGCAGTTTCTGAGAGTTGTTGTCTCTGTCATAATCAGCAGCAGCAGCAGATGTTTCCACAAACAACAAAATTGGAAAGGAGGAAACAGAAATGCCAAAATAGTTTTGCTAGCTGGCCAATGTCCCAACTGGAAAATCTAGTCTCCCTTCTTGTAGTGTCCAAAGTAGAAAACATTTGTTTTTGTATTTTTGTGGGTTTTTATACTTTTTAGGTATTTTTTGTTTGTTTTTATTGAAATTCCTTAGATCGCAAGAAGCGCACAGAAGTAATATGTATGGTAATTGTTGTATAAGATATAGATACATTATCATTACTAATATGTAATATGTAGGTAAGTAAGATTTATATATTGTGTGTTTTGTGTGTGTGTGTGTGTGTGTGGTAGTGTGGAGCGTATCATAATTAGATATACATTATTAAGTATAGATTATATACAAATCTCAATACAGCGTTGATTGATTTGCCATGAATTTACATTTAGAACTCTGCATCTGTGTCTGTAAAAGTACTTGCTATACATTTTTTTTTCCAAAAAAGTCTCCACTTCGCTACAGGCTTAAGGTACATTAGATTACTAAATTAATATATATATATATATATATATGTATTTGTATGTATAAAAAAAATCATGCGGCGAACCCAATTTTGTGTCCGCTCTATTTCAAGTTTGCAATTGGAATACATTACATACAACATACAGCATCATACACATTATGTCACAAAAATATTTGTAAACCAAAAGTACAATTCATAAATTCAAATAAAAACACACAAGAGTTCAAGGTTTTATGTTTTGTTAAAAGTTCTCGATAGTTTTTTGTGTTTATTTTGAATGCACACATATAGAGGAATCAGTTTTGCTTTTGTCTTTCAGAGCTGCTGATGATGAAGAAGAGTTGTTTATAAATATTATGGTTATATTATTATATTTATATGTTTATCCGTTTTTCAATACATTTTTCAAAGATTATCACCCAGCTGAGCCAAAATTCAAACACTTAATCTTAAAATTTAAATTGGTTTGATTTGTGAAGGTTTTTTTTATTGAGCAATTGTTTAAGTGAAATATTTGTAAGGCACAAACACACAACTTTGAACTCTCTCTTCTCAACAATTAACAAGAAAGAAAACGAAACAATTTTAGGTTAAGGCCTGTATTCAGATAAGATTAATATTTAGTAGTTTTTTTTGTCAATATTTCTCATAAATCTTTGAATTCAAAAACTGAATTATTGGGAAATAGTGCATGCTTTATAAATTTATGCGCAGTTAGTAAAGTTATTGAGAAATATTACTTCAAAGTTGTGCCATGTTTTTACCTTAACATTTTCAAGAGCTTTTTGAGCTAATCGGCGTCAAAATGAGAAGTCGCTCACATAATGCTAATGCATTAATGAGATGCATTTTGCTATTTCATTCCGATTGTACATCATATAAATATTGTATATAAATACATGTTTTCCTCAAGTTTTTTGACTTATATTTATATATTACATCATTTTGCATTCGTTTCACTTTTTTGTTTTGCTTTAAAAATTAATTGTTTGCTTGGAATTTCTGTTTTTTCTTTTAGCTTACGAAAATTGAATATACTCGTCATTAAAGTAGAGTAGTTTTGTTTTTTTTTTTTTTATCAACTATTAAAATATTGTATTTGTATATGGGGGAGGAGATGGGGCGGTAGGAGAAGAAATTGAATTTTAAATTAAGCCATTAGCTGCACTTGCTTATCGGTTTTTTTAGGGGATTTATTAAAAAAGAAAAATGGGGTATTTGTGTACGTGTGAGTGTTTTGGCATTCATGCAGAGGGCAAACAATATTTTGGACAGGGTATTACAAATTCAATTTTTAGCAACGCAAATGACAATTATTTATATATATATATACATATATATATATATATATATATATATATATAGATATATAAGTTATGAGAGAGCCAAATTTTACATATTTGATATTTTTTTTTTCAAGTTTTCTTTGTTTTTAGTATTATTTTTTTTGCAACAGGCCCATTTCCTTTTTAACAGCGGCTTTAGTCTGAAGTTCGAACGTCTGTGTTTTGTGTGTGAGTGGATGTGTGGAAAGTCTTGAAAGGAACAGTAAGTTACACCGAATTAAAATTCAAATTAATCAAAGACATAATTCAATAAGAAAATGTATAGAAAACCGGTGGTTCTATTATATCCTATATACCTGGCCGCTGTTGCTGCTGCTGTTCGGTTACCTGCACATAGGAGTTCTCGCCCACTAGTAACATTTTGGGCTCGGATCCATCATGCGGATAGAAATATGCAAATTGTCCACTATAACTGCTCCAGTTCCAGCTATTTCGACCATAGATGGGCACTTCCAGGCTTATCTGCTGCGGCATCAACACCAAGTGGCCCTCATTTGGATTCGGCTGCATTCCTCCTGCTTCCGGGATTTGAATTTTATTTGTGGTTGGTTTAGTGTAGAAGTGGTTGGTGTGTGTTGTTGTGGATGATGGTGTTGGTGTAGTTGACGTTGGTATTATTTGCTGCTGCTGCTCCAATCACGTGCTCAGCCAGGTCGAATTGCAAGTGCAAATAGTGCTGGGAATCACAGGTGCATAGTAGACGCCATTGGCATAAATCAGGCCTGGGGGACCCGCCTGGATTTGTATGGTTTGTGGTGGTGGTGCGGATGTTGCTGTTGTGGCGCCACCATTAACTGCTCCTGCCTGCTCTGAACTAGTCGTACAGCAGGTAATTGGAGTCGCCTGTTGAACGTAGATGGTCTGTGTGGGAGCCGAAGTTTGTTGCTGCTGCGCAGGATCTAGGTACTGATGACGCTGCTGTTGATGTTGCTGATGTTGCTGTTGCTGATGTTGCTGGTGCTGTTGGTACTGCTCCTGAGCCATCTGCTGTTGCTGTTGCTTCTCCTGCTTCTGGTATAAAACCTGGGCGGCCAGTGACTGAATCAGATGCAATGTCTGACGTCGCTCGTGTCCCATCAGACACACCGTGGACATTTCCACTACCTCGCGTAAATGCATCAGATACTGATACTGCAGCGGTTCTTCATCCACGCCCCAGAAGTGATTACGCAAATAGGCTTCTAGCTTTGTTGTTTGCGTATTAATGTCCGGGAAGTCGATGAAGAAACGCGAGCACATATATCGCTCCAATGTCTTGATTAGCTGCGAGTCGACCGCCTTGTAGTTGCGCACCAATAGATTGCAATACTTGAGCAGACCACCGCCTCGTATCTCCTCCGGCTGGCGTGTTGAGATCAGTTTCTTTTGCAAGTGATACAAAGCCTCCTGAAAGTCTCCGTACACCGATTCACCCACCACAGTGGGATAGAAATTCTCCGAAATGGGCAATGCCGCACAGTCATAGAATAAAAGCAGCGAATCCAATACAATCTGAAACGAGTCCACCGAGAACTCAAACTGTCGTCGCATGGTATCCACAAATTTCAGCTCCACATTCTTATGACCCGGGGAATTGCCCAACGATATCAGGGACCAGCGATCCCCATCATTATTATTATTCACCTTCACCATTTTGCCCACATAGGCCTCCTTCAAAGAGCACGTATAGATCCTCCTTTTGCACACCCCCTCGGGCATCAGGTCAAGCAAAGTATTCAGTACCGCCGTCTTTACGCGATCAAAGACGCGCGGTGAACTAAGCTCAATGGCAAATATCAAATCCAAATCATTATATGGCTGATCCTCGCTGGCTAAAACATGACTAGCTGCTCCACCATTTAGGCGTATGTCCTTGACTAACACCCCAGCGCCGCCGACATTTACCTCGGCTTCCAATTTGCGACGCACCAGATTCACCAGATCCTTGAGTGTAACCTCTAGTGTGGGAAAATTGCCACGTCCATGTATGGCTACCTTCTCGTCCATAACATTGTGCAATTTGCGCACTTGCTCGAAAGACAAAACTGCCAGACGTTGTGTTCCCCCAGTATCGACACTCTCTAATGATCCATGATCCGATGTGGAGGCTATGGATGAACCAGAGCTGGGAGAGGGTGGTGGTGTCTCAGTGCCACCATCTGAATGGAAACCATCGTCAATTTGATACACGTCCATTCTGTTGTTGCGTTGCTGATGATATAACGGTTCGGCTTCGTTTAATGTCCCGCTCTGCAAGTAAAAAAATAAAGTTGCGGCGAATTAATATATTTAGAACAAACTGTACCCAATACTACTGTATAAATACAGAGGATTCTCTAATCATATTTATGTGTAAGTGGGACGGGTTGAATTATTTTCAGTATCGAATCTGATAAGTGAAATTTGATAGGTATTTCACAGAATATGTGTTGAAACAAAAACACAAGCCCTATTCCAAAAATGTACGGAAAATAAAGTTTTAAGCTTAGAACAGAATGGAAATATCAAACTTTCCGCAAATGCTCTTCAGCAAACCAAATCCTTACAATATGAACCAGAAAATTAAAACACATGATTCAGCATTTATAAATATGACGAAGGGGAAATATGATATTAGTTTAGATCAGAAACAGACAAACGATTAAAGCTCGTTAAGAAGTTCAAGAGTATATACACTCTTTGGGCTAGGAAGACTTTAGCTAGTTGCAACGCTACTCTATTGGCTATTGTGATTTTTTAGGAACGGAACCCAGATAAAAATTTGATATAAGGTGGCCGATGAATGTTGCTTCCAAAAAATAGGTATAAGCTTTTGTTTTGAGTGTTGATTTCAATGAATAATTTTGTAATTTTACAAATTCATAATGCAACGGAGTTGTATCCAGTTCCTAAAATAATATATATGAATAAAAAAGGTCATTTAAGTTAATAAATGTAGCATCATTGATCAGCCACCCTATACTAAAATAAGGTTCATCCAAACTCAATTCAGGTAATTTTCATTACAAAAACAAAAATCATAAACTTGATGTTAGTATATTCAAGCTTAACAGAATCAAAGGCAGAATTAAAGTACAGAACTTGGGTCTGATTATGGAATGGTCCACTATGGTACACTTTTGAGAACGTCAACTTATTTTAAAACGGAAAGAAAAGTGAGAACGCATCTAATATTAATTAATTAACTAATAATTAAGTTATTTTATTTTCTGAGTGTAAATAAGAGTACCCCATACTTAAATCTAGTACGGCGTACATTATTTTTGCATTTAACAACTCAGTAGACTTATAAGTTTGAAAATTGTAAGGTTCAACTACAAAGTAGTTTTAAAAAAAAATATTGGTTCTTGACGGTAGCTGGCGTAATTACAATACCAACAAAGTTAAAGGAATCTTGCCTAAAGAAGAATTATTCAGCAAAAATTTAAAAGCTTTTTCAACACAACATGAAAAATAAATTGCTAATTGTAAAACTTTACAAAATATTTCAAGTGATTTGCAACATTGTGGCAGTATTTTTCAGTATGTTGATAATAGATCTTTATCAAAGAAAATGATATTTTCCTACAATTTATTATTTTTGCAGTTATATGAATAGTTTTTGGTGCAGTCTTTTTTGTGGCAACTGGTCTTGTCGTCGTTGTTTTATATTTATTTGCCATTTTATCGAGCCAATGTCAAATGCCGCCCGGGGCTTCTTTTAATTAATTAATTTGCTTTAAAATTGCTAAATTTGTTTGTGTGCTGTTGATGTTGATGGCGCTGCGATGCGGCCTACGCGTTTACCCATTTGATTCTGAGCTATTTTTCAGTTTTATTATTGGCTCGGAAAAATATAAAAATTTGTTGTCGCCGCCAACAACAAAATATTTGGCATATAAATTTCCGCGTTGTTATCGTGGATCCCATACATAGCCCATACCCCAAATACCCATATGTATTCCTTCTCTATGCCTCCGCTTTGGCTTCTATTTCGTTGTGTGCGAGTATGTGTGAAAGTGCTATTATATCGTTTAGCTCTATCTCTCGCATGAGGTTTTTTGGTTTTTATCATTTTGTTTGCGAGTCAACAAAAATAAAACAGAAAAAATTAAATTTTCTGGCACATGAAATTTCGTATGTACATACATATACATATGTATGTAAATATATAGAAGAGCATTTAGACTGAAGTAGTAATGTATTATTCAAATGGAATTGTATTTTTGCGTGTCGGCATGATTCACAGTTTAAACAACTTAGTTAACCCGGCGATTTGCACAAGTCGTATGCAAATTATTGTTAGTATATGCACATATCATAACACACACATACAGAGAGAAGAAGCTTAAGACTTGAATGACTTAATTTACGCTTGAGCAATATTACTTTTTTGTTTTGAGAACTGCCGCGTGGCTCAGTTCACAGGGTGGCTCACTTCAGTTACGATTGTTATTGTTGTTGCCTTCAGGTGGTTCTTACCAGACAATTATTTATTTAATTATTGCTATTGACGTCGGACACACAACAAATTGTTTGTTGTTTAATTGTTACTGCATTTTCATGAAGCTGAAACAATTCGCAATCAGTTTTTGCCCTTGAATTATGGCACACCAAATATTTTATGTATATATTCATATATTATTATTCAGTTTCAATTAGTGGCACATTTCGTTGCAATTGCATATTTTGTTATTTGTTGTTGTTTAGTTTTCAACATTTATCATCAATTAATAAAGTTTCTGTATATAAATACTTTCTCTGACATGGCATAATCCAATTTGCATGGAATTAACACATTTGATTAACACTTTGGCAAAGGCTTTCCTTAACCTTATGTCAACGCAATAAAATTATACAAAATTGTATCTAGATAAGAAAAATAAAGAATAAACTTTTGTCATTATCAAATACTTATTAATTTCAGTTTTTCGGTATTAAAGATTTTATTGTCGTTAAACATAATATATCTTGATCCGATTCCAGGTGTTGAGATCCAAGAATACCACTACTGCAAGTCCTTGAATTTTTGCAATTCTCAAGTGCCTTTATCACGGAAAAACAGTATAAAAGGCAAGTACAAAACAACTTACTTTTAGGACAAACGCCCCTTCTTTTCTGGGAAATGTTTTAAAATCTTTGTTGATTTTTCGTCGATGATTAAAAATTCATCGATATTGATCTTGAGCCAACTAACAATAAAGTGTCAACCCTTTTTGATTTTTGAAAAAAAATTTAAAAAATTTATATCCATTTTACTATTATTAATATTATTGTTGTTTACTTTCTCATCTGTGTCTAACCACTTTTTGAATTTCACAACATTTGCTCATATTTCTTCTTCTCACACACTAGTGACGTACATGCAAACATTGAATATACATTTTTTGTTGTTTTTGTTTTGCACAAATAAAAAATTATCGCTGCAATTTTCACCAATTTCTTGTTGCTCATTATCAGGCAAATAAACTTCATCAAGTATTATCATTATTATAACTGTATTTCTGCGGCTGTTGCTGATGCTGCAAACAGGTGCACCGCGTGTATATATGTATGGGTGTGTGTGGCCTAGACAGACTGGTCTCAAATAAAAGTGAAAATCGTTGTTTTTTCTTTCTACCACAGCAGCAGCAGCAAAAAAAAGAGAAAAACAACAAAGGCAGCGACAGACAGCCGCAGAAAGTCTTTGCCAAGCAAAGCTTAAAAAGTAGCCTAGGTACATACATATGTACATAATATATACAATTTTATACATTTCTTTTCAACGTACCGACAGAGTGTAACCAAAATAATACAACTACAAAAAATATGGATTCCGTATACGACACGAGGTCTGCTTGATTTTTGTTTAGTATATTTTAGCACCGCAGCATTACCATGGAGGCAGCTGGGACTATTACAGGCGTAGGACGACGACGCCCACCAGTTGTTGTGGAGTTGGAGGGTGGTCCGACCAATTGGCGCCTACTAAACGCGACTAGCAACGGGGCAACTGCGTGTTTGCGTGCTCAATATTTGTATTCAGTTACAATTGATTTCAATTATAATTGCACTTTATGTATTTGCTACACTTTTCACTTTTTGTTGTTGATTTTATTTTGTAAATTATTTTTCCAATTTGTTTTGTTTGAGTTGTTGCGACGCGCCTGTATTTTACGTCCGTTGCGTTGCGCGTTCAAAAACCAAATGAATTGACGTCGTTGTCGTTTGCGGTTGCCGCTTAGAATATTCGCGAGTTGAAGAGAGAAAAAATACTGTTAATACATATACGAAAAATATAAAGCTTTTACAGGCTGACGTCACAATGCTTTTCGGTGGGTTTTGAGTGGAATTTTGTGCCGTTTGAGTGGAATGCGGTGTGTGTGTGTGGCTTTATTAGAAGGGCGAACCGAGCTATTCTGATGGCCGACGGCTTTGGTTAGGTCGCATGGTAATGCGGGTGCTGCTGCACCCCCCAGTCTCAGCCTCAGTCTCTGTCAGCGTCAGCTGATAAAGCGATCAAGCAAAGCAGCTTTTATGCCATTTCTGTAATGCAGTTTTTGATTTCATTAAACAAGTTTTCTTAACTGGTTTTTGTTTTTAAAATGTTTCTAAAAATGCAGACTATTTTTAGTTTGTCATTTTTTTATAATAAGCCTGATCAGCAAATGTTTTTGAAGACAAACAAAAGAATTGTTTAGGGATAGATTAAAGTTTAGATGCGCAGAATCCCAAAAAATAAGTGCTGAACAAAAATATATTAATAAATTTTGCTTTATAATGCATAACAATCATAATCCGTTAAATATGCGAATGCTTTTATCATTTATATACTCGTTGTTATTTCGCTATACCCTTTCAGAGGGTCGTATAATCACAGTTTTTATTATTCGATTGTTTCATCATCGGGCTAAAACTTGGCATTATCAGATTCGTGTATGGAGTTGTATGAAAAGAACAAAGTATATTCGAGGTTTGTGGTTGGTACCGGGTGAAACCCAGAAAATTATTTAAATAGGTAAAAAAAATGGTAATTAAAATGGTAATAGTAATTTCAATTAACAGCTCTGACTGCAAGGGTATACAAGCTTCGGCATAGCCAATGGACAGCCAGTTTCCTTTTTTTTTTTTTTTTAATACGAATGTTATTGTCAGCTAATTTAAATCAGCATTGAATACACTGGCCTTTATATTTTATTATTGGGGCAGCTTGAAATTTTTTATCTATGTATATACTCGAATGTACATATTAAATGTCAAAAATTTATACCGTTACGATTATTGTACAGAACTTGATTTTCGATTTGTGGTCCCCTGTGGTTCAATGTTATAATCAAAAAAAAATCAAAATTAACAACAGCAGCAGCAACACCAAACAGTAACTAACGCAATGTTTTTTGAAAGGTTGAAAAAGATTAATGTTTTTGCTGGCGCTTGGGCTTGATGGATGCCAAAAAGTAGTTGCAACAACAACAACTACATGGAGTCAAGCGTTAATGTATCTTGCAGATACAACAAAACATTGCACTGCATTATAAGCAAGTAAACAAGCGTAGAAATAGAAAAATGAGAAAAAATATGTCTGTGTCTATGTAGATTTCTGTGTTCATACTACATATACATATATACAACACTTTTGCGTGTGAGGAGTTGAGCTGAGTTAGAGCTTGTTGCTTTTATTATTAATGCCATTGTTGTTGTTGTTGTTGCTGCTGATGATGATGGCTGTTTGGCAAGACAAAGACACTCAAGCCGACCCTGACCCAAAAATTATCCATTGCAAATGTATCTGTATTTATAACTATAAGGTTTAGCCTCAAATTTCTTACCAAAAATACCAATGAAAGTGCCTCCTATTCAAATTCTATTGGGCCTCAAATAATGCAAATTAAGTCTAATTGTTATGCCAAGCACTAGAAACCGATAACCAAAACCGGTTCGACCGACATTTCCAAACAAAACAGATACACTTGCGATTTTGGCATAGTTTTACATTTCAAGAAAATGAAAGTGCAAGAATCCGTTTTAAATACTTCAAAAAGCGGAAATGGTTTTCTTTTATTACAATTAAATGAATTTCTTCGGTGGAGGGTATTGATTTTTTTTGGTCTATTCTTCCTTTGTTTTGCTTTTTTCTTTAGTGTTTGCTTTGTTAATCTTGACCCGCCACCAAACGTGACGCGTAGTTTTTGTTTGTTGTTGCAATATATATATATATATATATTGAATAATTAAATTACTTTTCGTTTTCATTTTAGGCCTTGGTCTTCTTTCTTCTTTTCCCTTGTTATTATGGCTATGTTTAGATTTCTACATAACTCACCTGGCAGAATTCTGTTATATACTCGGATAGACTTTTAATTTGGTTACATTTTAAACTCGTGTCCAGAAATAAATGTTTAACACAATGCTAAATTACCGATTGTACAGAGAAAAAATGTACTTAAAAACGAGAGCGTAAGTTGAAGTCGGCCCTGCTCGACTTCGATATACCCGTTACTCAGGGTAAGGTTACCCAAATTGTGGGAGATATGAGGTATTTTTCAAATTGCGTGGGTGGAGATCTAGGTGTTCATACAGACAGACAGACGGACAGACAGACAGACGGACGGACGGACAGACGGACATGTCTATATCGACTCGGCTATTGATGCTGATCAAGAATATATATACTTTATGGGGTCGGAGATGCTTCCTTCTGCCTGTTACATACATTTGCACGAACTTAGTATACCCTTTTTACTCTACGAGTAACGGGTATAAAAAATAAAACTAATTTCAGCAATTTAATTGCAGTCAAACTGAAAATAGAAAGTGCTGCCCTCAATTTAAAGTGATTTAGTTAATAGATTCGGCAAAAAAAAAAGGGAAGTGATTTAATCAGCTTAATTATAATCCACAAGCCAAAAGCTTAAAATTCGAAATAAATCTTTTTAATAGTTAACAAAACCCTTTCGGTCTGGATCTTTGGCAAAGCAAGGTACTCCCATCAGGTTAATAACCACTAGAAAACTAACAGCTTAAGCTGGGTACTCAAATAAGCTAAATTTTTCGCCAGCAAAATTGACCTTTTTACTTTAGTTTTTAATGACTGAATAAAATTTAAAAGGATTAATATCTTCAGACAAGAAACATTTAAACTTGAATTGCCATTAGCTGTTAAAGAATATGTTGTATTGGATTTGTTTGTTTTTGTATAGGTTTTTCTTCGTCACAGAAAATATTTACTAATTTGTGTCATATTCATTCAGCTGTATGTTTCTCCGCTCAGTTGAATGAAAACAAACGTATTTTGCTGTGCACAAAATATTTGTGAAACTCCGTCAGATTCTAGGTAAACACAGCCGTGCAAATTCGTATCATTTGTCATTTGTACAAATATTATACTTATCAATTTTGAAGTACTTTGTTTTAAATACAAAATGTTTCCTTACTGTTGGCTTTTAAATTTTATGGGCTAGGAATAGTTACCTAGAATTAAAAAAAAAAGGAATATATTTAGAATTTTATTTTGTGTATGGATTGAAAATTCTATTATTGTGTTGTTCATTCTTTCCACTGAACTGGAATGGCGCATTGCCTAAGTCAGTTGATATGACTTTTTTTTATTTTTACTGTGTATTGTTGTTTCATAGCGTGACTTGTGGCAGAATCATGCAACTTATAATTACAGCCATGTGTTGATGATGATGATGACTATTTATGTATCTGTATCTATTGGAAATGAAGTTTCGGCTTGGCGGATTTGGTAGTTGGAAGGTGGAGAAGGTGTGTCTGCCTACCGCCTACCTCTATCAGTTAATGGCAAATTTTTTCTCCGAATTAATTAAAATCGTTTACAACAAACTTGTAGATATCTAAGACATGCGTAAGAATGCGGCAGACCTTGGAGTCTCTTGATCAATTTGAAAGGCAAAATATGGACGGAAAAAAAGCTTGAAAACTTTGCTGTTATTTTCGCAGTTAAGTTCTTGTTTTTTTTTTCATTTTTGAATGTTTGCTTTTCATATTTACTACTTAAGCAGTTGTTGTTGTTGCTGTTGTGATTGTCATACTAGAGAGGTTATAATTAAAATTGATAAATGATTTCGTGCCACAAATGTTTTTTTGCTTGCCTAACAATTACTTCCTGAGAAACATCTGCCATACAACAAAATTTTCAACGAATTAACTATCTAAACAATAAATTTTAAACAATTGTAATGCAATTTTGTCATGATATGGAAGAGGATTTGATTCGTATCTGGTAATAAGATATATGAAAACAAAAATTCTTGGAAAATTTAATGGCAATACATGGGGTGCTCTATAACCCACCAATTTATAAAATAGAATCTAATAATTTAACATTGGGAACAGTTTGATAAGTCTGTGACGTTTAAAATAAAATATATAACACAGTTTTAATTCCTCACAATTAATTCTTCTATAAATTAATAAAGCTTTTTTCCAATTTTTTTATTCCTTCCAAACAGGAATTAATCCCGAAATTAATATCGGTTCCGGTACGTACGTTTGATTTCGGTTCTCAGTTTATTTCGGTTATCGGTTCCGATACGGTACCCAGATTTTTATTTTGGTATACCGGTACAAACTGGTTACAAGTGTAATTCTTTTTTAATATTCAAGAATTAATATTGTTTCACGATATCCGAAAAATCGAATAAAATACCACATGAAACAACTTTATCTTAAAAATAACTGAGTAAATTGTGAGTTTATCCTTCTTAGGGCCGATTTCTCAATTTTTAATTTTGATGTTTGTTAGTTTCTGTGACAGACTCTGCTTTCTAAGAAAGAAATTGGACCTAATCTAACATCAATTCTTTCTAAAAAGCAAAAAATCTTTCTTAATTATAATTCGAAACAAAAGGTCCTTAAATCTGCTGCATTTCTGCCATAAGTAGAGATCTTTTGCCATTTGGATAGATTTGAACCCATATTAGGCTGAGTTCACATTGTTCGACGCATAAGACATGAAAATCTAGTAAGCCTTTATGTTGTATTGTTTTTAATGCCAAATGACAAGCTATTCACAAGACAACATGAGGGCCTACTAGATTGTCATGTCTCATGCCTTATAGACTAGGGTTCAATACAGCTCAGAATACGCTAGTAAAATACTTCTAAGGATGCATCAGCTCTAAAAACGCTCTAAAACAGTTTGAAACCTTAAATCTGGCCGAGCTTTTCCGTACAGTACATTTTAAAAAATTTTAAAACGAATCTTACTTAAATTAGGAAATAATATTTCTGAATTTGTGAGCTAAATTTGATTTAAATCAAGAAACTTCATTTCTAAAATTGATATTACCATTTTTCTAACATTTCAATATTTAAGGGTGGATATTTCTAAGACTTAAAAATCCTTTTTATTTAATTTAGAAGGATTATATTTTCCGCCTTTTTAGACATTATTTTTTATTATATATATTATTTATCATAAACAATAATTTGATCCTCCTTTTTCTTAAAGTCCGAATTGATATAGTGTATATATGGCTATTTTACCGGTGGAACCATATATTTGAAATAATAAAAATCCAATAAATAATAAGAAACCGAAACAGTACCGGTATTAGCGTTTCGGTTCCTATTATAACGGTTAACGGTTTTCGGTTCTCGAAATAATTTTAATATTGGTTCCGGTTTCGATACCGGTTCCAGGCTTGAAACGGTTTCTTTCGGTTAACGGTTCCGGTAACGGAATTATTCCCTGCTTTCAATAATTTGTTCTTAGGACCTCAAAATAGGCGATTGTTTCAATGATGACCACAAAACAATATCTTTTATCGCCGAGCCATTTTTTCAGGACTAAAATGTTTGGAATAAGCAATCTTTAAATATATAAAAGTTTCTTTGAAAAATATTTGTGAAGTTAATACGCTTAGGTCCTATTTATCATCGACTAGACAGCTACCTTGTGTGGCTTTGCCGTTCGGATTTGTCGTTAAACTGTAGGTCTCTTTCTCTTGAGCGAATATTCATGACACACGAGCCAAGCGATTGAGAGAAGCTCGGCTTGGCCCTTTCAGGCTGTAATAGTCAATTTTACTTTTACAGTTGCTACGTATGTGCCACATAAACTTCGCTATTTAACAGTGAATTTGACAGATACTTAGATTTATGTAAAACACATCAGCAGGCTTACCTTAAATTATTTTTTGAAAAAGGGTTCCTACAAAAAAATATTAGAACCGTTAATTTATATAGCAAATAATTTTTTTTTATATATCGTCAAAAGTATTTTCACCAAATTTTAAATTTAATCCAGTTTCGGGTCAGTCTTTAGTCGCAACTGTTAGCAATGAAATATTGTGTCCATCGAACAAAATGTTGTTTTCATACCCTTGACACATCCTATTATTTGACAGCTATAAATAATATAGTAACGAAAAATTGTAGTACAATTGATTAGTAATGCTTTTGAGACAACAATAACTAGAACATCCAGTTAAGCATTAAAGTTTGCCATAACAACAAAAATCGAGAGCGTAAGTTAAAGTGGGCTCTGCCCGACTTCGATATACCCGTTACTTAGGGAAAGGTTTATTTTGAAATATATCATTAAATCACAAAATGCATATCGTTACTATTTGATTTTCTTTTAACTCGGCAATAACTCTACTATAGTTCATCTGATTGAGAAATGATGTATGGTGGGCCGATGAATAATCATAAGCGGAATAATTCTTTAAAAGCTCCGAACAAGCTTACTCCAAAATTGTGGGATATATGAGGTTCTTACATATTGCGGGGGCAGGAGGAGGCGTGAAATTAATTTGAAACCAACTTGATCTGCGATACAAGTCTAACCGATACAATTCTAATCTGAAAAAATTATACCTTTAGCTCTTATAGTCTCTGAGATCTAGGTGTTCATACAGACGGACATTTGCACGAACTTAGTATACCCTTTTCACTCTACGAGTAACGGGTATAAAAATACACAATTTAGAGCGAGCGCTAAACAAAAGACAGTTGTATCAACAGTTGTCGATTGTGCCAGATTCAAAAGTGGATTATACAAGTGATAGCCAGCTTAGCCAACATGCACGTAAATAATAATATAAAATAAAACTGTAAATAAGGCCAGGTGTTTTATATTTTCATTTCCTTCAAGAGATCAACATCTGCATGCACAAACTTTCATATAACCGCATTTATTTTTGTCAACAATTTGAAATATTTATAAATATGTAGGTAGGCGGCTCTAAGGTGAGACTGCTAGTTGATCTCTCTGATGGGGATTTGCCACTAGGTGAAAAATGAGAGGGGGAAAATCATCATTTGATTCGTCACTTTGTGAATCTACTTAGAATCGCACAACTGATTTATATAGTTAATAATTGCTTTGAAATGGTGCCATCTTAAAGCTCTTAAATATTTTTTTTTTGTAAATTTTATTTTCTCTGTATGTCAAGCGAGCAAAAGTCATCGAGAGTTTATTGCCCCTCTGTCCGGTATGAAGATGCAGACTCGGCAACAGCTTTCAACAATAAAAAAAATTGCTTACACATACAGATTTCAGAAATATAAGGCTTACTACATGCTTGTAAGTGGGTAGGTATTATAAATTTTAAATCTGGCATGCAATTTTAGGCTTATCACAGTCATCAATCATGATGAGAGATTAAGAAGCTTCAGCACGTGCAAAATGGCCAAAGGCTAATGGCCCCTACAAATCATTATACTATAAAGATTTCATTCAACAAAAATTCATTTCTAATCATAACAACTAAATGCCCTGTCGTTAATAACAATTTTTGAATTTTTGTCATTTCACTTTCTTCGGTCGCAACGTGACCAACTTTTGGTTGGCAGCAAAGCGAAAAATAAAACGATTATGCAACAGAAATTGCATCTAATTAAAATACAAAAATACAATTTTTACGTTATTTAAATTTTAAGTCCAACACAATTTGTTAGCACAAAATATGATGTTTGTATCTGAAGCAGCGCCCAATTGAGGATTGTCTGCGAATTGTTGTGGGCATTAAAGTGCGAGACGTTTGAACTCTTTGAGCTCTGCGTAATCTACGTATTAGACATGAACTGAATTCGATTTCAATTATAGTTATCGTTAAAAAAAAATAGAAGGTAACATTGGCTACGCCGATGTTTAATATTGTAAAAAAGCTTTAAAACTAGTTTTTAGACCGTCGTCTAGGCAGTATATGCTATAGTCCGATGATAAATTTTTCACGAATTGGGTGGAAGCATATAAAACTAATATACATGGTGACGCTCGCTGGAACAAAAGTTTTCTCACAGAACGTAGGACCGGCATCTAGCTAATAGTCATCCGATCCGGCCGATTCCGACAAATGTGCAGCGTATTCGTATTTAAAGACTTTTTGCAAAGTTTGGTCAAGATAGCTTTAAAACTGAGGGAGGAGATAGTATAGAAACAGACGGACAGACGGACATCGTGACAATTTTAATATACCCTCTGCAAGGGTATAAAATCCTCAAAGCTTTTACAATTTTGTAGATCACTTGTTCTGACCTTCTAGACATTTATTGTAATCAGCATTATTATTGATGCCTCCCCGAAATTTCAATAGAAACCTTATGTCTCCCAAAATGTTGTAGTTAAATTGTTTTAACCTTTGAGATAGTCGAGGTTTATCTCGGATATTGATAAAGCAGTCAGTCGGTTAAAGATAAAGATGAGTAAAATCTTATTTAAATTAAAAATCCCAAATAGAGCAGTTAAATAAGATGTTATGTATTGAATGAGATTGACGCAATAAAAATTAACAAACTGATAGATCCATGAACAGTAACCAACTTTGAAGGCATCATTGGTTATGTGGTTCAAGTTTCCGATTTATTGCATATAATAATTACTGCCTTTTTTAAACTAATCTACCCCTGGCACTTGCAAGATTAAGTACCTCTTAACGATACTTAAAAACAAAAGCCAAGAGGCAGCTTAAACCATTTACCACACTCAACTGAAAGTTCGTTCAACGCCGTTCGTCCGTCTGTTTTTTTTTTGTTTTTTTTCTGTTGGTTTCGATGTTCGGCTTATAGTTTCGGGCACGGGCACACTCGTTGCGCTTTAGTTGGTCTGTGTGTAAGTGGAACTTTGAAATGCCACCTTGCTGCCAACAACAACATTTACCGTATCTGTGGCAATGTGGCAAACATTCTGCTGGCCCAGACCAAAGGCAGCTGCAGCCAAAACTATAAAAACGGTGACTGCGACTTGCGCTTCGTTGCACGACAGCAACGACTACGGATTGGTTTCAACTTTTCGGCCACAAAAACAAAAAAGTGAAAGGAGTTGCCAAACATTTGTATATATTTATTGTTATTATTTTTGAAATTAAATTAACAAAAAGAGACTTCCTCCTAGTCGTCGTGGGCGTGGGCTAGTGAAAGGCAGGAGAACTAAATGCCAATTATCGATTCAGTTTGGTCTGCTCACACATTGCGTGTCATACCAGTAAAGTAGATGGTCATTAACACTGTAAGTGTTTCCATTTTCTTTAGTGGCACATGCAAAAAGCATGTTGAACCCTAACCATAATAGTAACAACAACAAATGGCTGGTGAAAATGACGAGTGTCCACAGCAACGAAACAAGGCTTTTCACTTAGCAAACAAAACACAAACCAAACCGAAAGCCCAACCCAACCCAAGCCAAATAACAAGCCGCAATTGTTGGTGTTGTGGTAGCAATTGAGCCATGTTTATAAACGCGTATGTGTGTTTTACAATACACCCGAGTCATGCACATGCACACGAATATGCACATGCCAAAGCATTGCGCCACCAAAAGCACCTGAAACGAACAGAGTCGGACGAAGGCAACTGAAACTGCCTTGTGGCTGTAAGATCTGCAATGAATTGTGAGATCTCTTTGGGTGGTTTAAGTTTTAAAGTTTTTTCTTGTTTATCTACGCATACATATATAGTCAAAAATTTGAAAACAGTAAGTAACAAAAGTATGAATACATTTTTTTTTAAGAAATCTGATTTATCATTTAGAGCTTACAAAATTGACTGACAAAGAAAAAATTATTATTTCAATTTTCTAAATTGGCCTCAAAAGTGGGCAATACTATTTATAGTATAACGAAATGTTCGGAATAATTTTTTATAGATCAGTGAAGGGCATCAAATTTTATCTAAAGAGCTCAGCAACAACAAAATGCATTAAATTTCGTTTAAAATTAAATAACGGGACGGGCAGTGTCGGCACAATAGACAGCTACATGCCTATAGCTGTTATAGATCATTAACGCAACGCCTAAACCATTAAAGCTAGTTATAACTAAGATTCTAATTAGTGAAGAAAATAAGAACTAGATCGAAAATTATCTAAACAATTTTATAAAGAAAATATTTGTTCGTCCGATCAACTTTATATTCGATATAACCCTAGTGTGTGAATACATAAAACTCGTGTTATTCCTACTTCGGAGGACGAATAATATCGTGCCATTTATAAATCAACTAACTATTTTGTTGATTTGAAAGCGCTCCAGCCACCTTGTGGCTCATAACAAAATATTTATTTGCCGTCAAACATCACAATTTTCTTCAAATTGTATATGGGCATTTCCATTATGTCAAACGAGTCCGTCTAAAACATTTAAAAGTAAAAAAAGTCAAAATAAAACGAACCAACAATTGAAAAGCTGATTTCAGCGAATCCTTGGGTAATATTTCAATGTGTTAAATTTTTAAATGTTGTGCATTGATATAACTTTAAAATGGGTTTGAATTTACCTAAAAAAAAAACATTGTACTTTTTTAAAATTCAATTTTAAGCACTTTCGCACGGGACATTTTTTTTTTACTACATAATTATGTCATTTAAAAATCAAGGGTACAGGTTATTTCGTAGACGTAGCACTCGACTGCAGGGCTCTAACTCGTTTTGCATCTTAGCAAAATAACAGAACTAGCTCTTTATTCACTTGGTAAACTATGGTCGCTTTATGATCTCTTTTATGGTTGAAGACTAATCATACCTTATCTTAGCATAAATAAAATCGGCAATTGCAAAGCCAAGTTAACACTTTGTGAAAGCCAAACAAAGCCAAATGCAATATATAAAGTTTATTTTCATTTTCACTTAATGCGTATGCCTTCTCTGTTTTTGTATCTATGAATCTTTGTATCTTTCTTCAAGTATATATGCGTGTGTTTTGCGCTTTTGAGTTTAAAGCGTGAAAGTGAAACTAGTTTTTATTTGATTTGGGTTGTTATTTAAATTTTGGTTAGTTTAAGAGAATACTTTACTTACATATTACAACGGATCAGAAAGCTTACCTGCAAAATATAAAAGATACAAGAACATTAATGTATTTAAAAATATGTAGAAAAAGAAAAAAATAAAACCAGAATACTAAAATAAATCTCTTGGGCGCTTGACAACGAATAAGATGAAAATTTAAATAAATAAAAAAAAATATTTGTGCTCAAGGCAAACAAGAATGGACCAACAACAACGACAGCAAATTGCTTTGAATTTATTTTGATTTTCCCTATATTAAAAAAACCAAAAAGTGGCATTTCTTCTTATTAAAGGCATACAAAAGAGACTAGGGCACATTACTTTTTATGCGACTATTATACATATTTATTTAGGTTTTATTTAAACAGCTGAAGGAAAAAATATGTTTCTGTTTCTCCATTCGATGCACTTACTTCACACGTGCCGTCTTTTGTTTACATTTAGTTAGATTCTTTATGTTCGATATTTATTTTTAATGCATTCCCCAAATATAGACTTAAAAGTCGCAAAAGCATTGCCCCGGGTTTTGTTAAAGATACTTTTGCATCTACAAACTGCCGCAGCTTTTGCTGCTTGCATCTCGCCTGAGTCGCCTTCTAGGTCATTGCTGTGTGTGCTTTGAGAGCTTGGTTAGCCTTGAGTGCAGTCTGTGTGTTGGCTAGAAGAATCTTTGCCATTAGAAATGCCTAAGCTTGCCACTTGTCTTTAATTTAATTAGCATTGTCCGTTCTTTACTGTGTCTACACCTACATTCGGTTTTTGTTGTTGTTGTTTTTAATTAGAACAATGTAAATTTGTAAACGCCAATTCACTATACATACTCGTTTTCAGATATATATATGTATATATGTATTGTTATGTACGTACACGTACAATATAATCAAAGTCAAATTGCTAAGCTTATGTTATGCTAAATGCATAGTGCCAAAGGCCTACCGAGACATTTGGTAAAAAGGGGGATCTAGAAATTTAAAATTCATTACGCAAAAATTAATTAAAAATTTGGAAATCAATTTACTGTATTACTTTATTTTTAATTCTCTGACATAAATTAATGTGTAAGCCCTTTAAGGAGTTGTGAAGTAATGAGAAATAATGCCAACATTTCATACCAAAAAAATGAAAGAGTAGCTGGCGTAAATTTGGAAGGCTTAAATCAATGATTAAGCCATAAGCACACATAAATTTTTGTGTATTAAACTTTGACATTACTCTTCATTACTTCACAACGCCGTATAGGGCTTTAGAATGGATGAGTAATGGGTGTTATGAAATAGGTGCTAGCTGAACAGCACATAAAGAGATTTAGATGTCATGTCTTGTCTTGCATATCTGCCACCTTACTATATTTATACAACTCATAAGATAAAACTTAGTGAGTTATTTACATTGAAATAAATTTAATTTTGAATATCAAAATTATTTGAGCGCTTGCGATTTTCTGTAAACAATGTGTACACTTCTTGGTAAACGTATTTGTCTAGTTCTTCAATCTGAATGCAGAAAATAATATTTATTTTTAAAAAACAGACCGGACATAGTGTACCAAGATAAGATATAATTGCAATTTTTTCACAAGAAGGTGCTTTTGAAATGCGATACGTAAACTTAATAATAACGAGAAGGCAAAGCCAACTTTGACTGTGCCGAAGTTTTAATACACTTGCTAAAGTTAACTCCAACTGATTTAACTGGTATATATATATATAATAATATATATATATATATAGCTATCAGATATTTATAAATTCAAAATCATTGAGAATCAAAATTTGATCACGTTACCATAACAAAAATACTTTTCTTAGTAAACACACATTTCCCGACCGATCGGTCCTATGGCAGCAAAATGATATAGTCATTCGATTTGATAAATTTTTCTAGCATTATGTAAAAGCATATAAAACTAATATATACCAAAATTGGTGACGCTTCTCTAGAAAACAAACAACTTTTTCTCACTAGAATTTGTTTTTTGACAGACAGTCTCTAGGGCAGCTATGTATATGCTATAGTCATCCGATTTTGATAAATTTTTTCCGATTCATGTGGAAGCATATGAAACTAATATATACCACGATTGGTAACGCTCCAATAAAAAACAAAAAAGTTTTTCTCACTAGAACTTGTTTTTTGTCCGACCATTTCTATGGCTGCTATATGATATAGTCATCCGATCCGGCCAATTTCGACAAATGTGCAACCTATTATGTGTATTTAAAGACTTTTTTAAAAAGTTTGGTCAAGCTTTAAAACTGAGGAAGGAGATAGCATAGAAATTCAGCAGAGACACTTGATCACTGATCAGCTTAATAAAACTGCTCCTATTATTTAGCATATTTTAGGGGTCTAGATAAATTGACAAACACAAGAGGGAAAAATAGGCAACTTAAATTACCAAGAATTATATCGTTGATTAGGGAGCAAGTTCTTCTGCCGAACACTCCATTGATTCCATTTAAAATAATTTTTTTAGACGGCTCCAAGCAACCAATGCAAATATGTAATTCCGTCTGAGGAGAGGGGTTCAAGCCCCATGTCATACTCCCTTCGGGCTGAGGCACTGCAACTAGCTTAAAGCTTGTGTGCTGGACGTTTAAGTTTGGTACACAAAGCAAATGCCAATAGGCCGACAGACGGAATGCTGACCTTCGCCGTGTGCGGCATACGTACGCTAACCTTCAATCGATAATAGATAAAACCGCATTAACTAGAGCAACAACATAGATAGATATATATATTTTTTTTTTGTCTTTTCGTTTTGTTTTGTACAACTTAATGTTGAATTCATTTTTAAGTCAAACTTTGATTGCAACTCTCTTAATAAAGCTGCTCATGCATATGGATCATTCTTTTTCAAATCGAACAGACTATAAAATTTTTATTTTCGATTTTAATAAAAAAAAAACCGAAATTAGACCTCTATAATCTGGTCGAAGAACATTTTCTAATCGGTTTAGTAGTTTGAAAATTAGAAGCAAAAATATTTAGAAAAAAAATACTTTTTTCTCAAAACGAGAAAAATTCAATTTTCTAAAATTTGTAAATGGTTAAAAATTAAAATCAAAAATTGTTTCTTCTTTAATTCAATACCTTATTTTCTTTATATCTCGAGATATGTCATAAAATGTAAGGGTACCTTCCAAAAAAACTAAAAATAATTCTAACTCAAAAACCTATCCATATTCATTTTTGAGTTTAGCATTTTAAAGAACATAAGAAAAAACGAGAAGGCAAAGCTAAATTCGACTGTGCCGAAGTTTTAATACACTTGAAAAACTTTACTCCAACTGATTTAACCGGTAAAATATATATAGAATATTGATATCAGATATTTAAAATTTTTAAATCATTGATAATAAAAATTTGATACCATAAAAAAACTTTTCTTAGTAAAACACATTTTCCGACCGATCGGTCCTATGGCAGCTATATGCTGTAGTCATCCGATTTTGATCAATTTTTTCAAAATTATGTAAAAGCATATAAAACTAAAATATATCAAGAAAACAAAAAAGTTTTTCTCATTAGAAATAGTTTTTTGACAGACCGTTTCTATGGGAGCTATATGCTATAGTCATTCGATTTTGATAAATTTTTCCTGTATTATGTAAACGCATATAAAATTAACATATACCATTATTAGTGAGGCTACGATGGAAAACAAAAAAGTTTTTCTCACTAGTACTAGTTTTTTGACAAACCGTTTCTATGGCTGCTATATGCTCTAGTGATCCGACTTTGATAAATTTTTCCATAATTGTGTGGAAGCACATAAAACTAACGTATACCAAGTTTAGTAACGCTACAATGGAAAACAAAAAAGTTTTTCTCACTAGAACTAGTTTTTTGACCGACTGTTTCTATGGCAGCTATATGATATAGTCAACCGATCCGGCCGGTTCCGATATATTAGTTGCGTGCAGTGAAAAGAAGACTCTGAATTTCAGCTCGATAGCTTTAAAACTGAGGGACTAGTTTGAGTAGAAACAGACAGACGGACGGACGGAATTAAACTCAGCTCGTCGTCCTGATCAAGAATATATATAGTTTATGTGGTCGGAAATGAATATTTCAATGCGTTACAAACTTCTGGGCAAAATTAATATACACTTTTCAAGTGTATAAAAAACCTTAAAACTCCCACAATTTTAGAGATGGATTGTTCGAACCTTCTAGACATATATTCTACTCTTACAAGTCACAAAGGCAGGCGAAATTACAAGCACACCAAAAAAAAAAAAAAGAAGAAATATCGCACGCAAAGTATGCAATTATCTTGTGAAAAAGGGGGGTAGGCGAAGCTAGCGTTTTGTATCAGAGATGCCCACAATAGTTTTTGTAAAGCACCGATCAATAGATTCAAAGATTCAAAGTTTTAAGGCGTAGGTTTTAATTTTTACTTATTATAAACTTTATTGGGTAAAAAAGGTTTATTTTAAGGGCTTAAATATTAATATAATCTGTACTGCTTCAATCATGTTAATCAGCTTATTAAATTTATTTTTTTTCCATATTAAATCCCATCTCCATAACAAATGACAAACAAAAGCCCTAAGCATTTATGTACGAGTATTTAACATATATATTCATGTTTGTAGATACCCTGCGGCTAGCAAACAGAGAAGTATTTATATCTTGAATGGGGTCAGAAGTTAACCAACATCAAAATCAGCATCAGCTTTAAATTCTGCAGGTAAAAACTGACAAGCTCGGCTAATTTGTTTTTGGGCAGGTTATTAACCTTTAAAACTGCTTTACAACACAAAACAAAAAAGCGTTTGTGGTCAACTAAGCAAATATAAATAGGTAAGACATTTTGCATGTGCGCACTTCAAAGATGTATTTGCGTTGGGCAATCGATTCGTGTGCGGTTTCATAAGAACAACTGCATTGCGATCCATTCGCATATATATATGGTGTATGAGTTATTAAATTATGGAAAATTGTTGAAACAGCATTTGCTCTAAATCAATAGCAAATAAATATATATAGAGCAAACTGTTTAAACAATATGTCAGAACAGACGCGCAACTACTTTGTATCTGTATCGCCAAACAAATGCTGTTTACATAATTGTCTTTCTATTTGCCATCACTTTGGAGTGAGTGTAAGTTTTGTTGTTTTGCAGACAGACCCAAATAGTAGATAGGACCCTTTCCCAATTTAATGTTTAATTTCAATTCCAACCAGGTGAAAACGTGCCTGGTATACAAAAACCATAAAACACCAAACAGACAACACAGACAGCACACAAACAAACCATTGCGACAAGTGTTATATATAATGTAATGTAATTAGTGAGGAATTGTTTAGTTGTTAGTAGTTGTTGTTGCATGCAACGTCAAATGTAATTTGTATTTGTAAAATGCTTTTGTTGCTTTTTGGCTAAGGCCTACACGTGACCAGACGGTGGTGGGAGCCACCAAAATGCAAAACTGGCGAAGACCAAGTCATTAGGTTTCACTGCAAAGTGACGTCGCTAATGAACCCGGATGTCTTTATATGCAGACCTAATATATAAGTACGTGTGTCTGTATATCTGTATGTGCATATGCCTATGAATTGATTTTGAATTTTAATATCGAACTCGAATTCAAATTCCAAGCCAAAACGTTCATTGCATTTCATTTGAATGTCGAACGCGAACTTTGTTTTCTATGCCAAAACAGCTACAAATCGAATCAACAAGAGTACTACGTCGTTTTTAACGAGATTGTTTGTAATAGCCATTAAACAATTGAAAAATCAAAAAATTACCTTAACAGTATACAAAAAATTGATTAGATCGAACACCATATGGACCCAATTTTTAGAGAGAAATCCGCACTTACAAAATCAAAACTGAAGCTTCCAAAGAAATACTACAGACAGATAATGAAGAACATGTTCGGTACCAAATATTGTGGGATCAACATCTTATGGGAACATCACAGTTGTTAGTCCCATCTCAAACTTCTCTTTACTTAAAGATTCATCAAAAGTTTACCTAGCGCTTATCGCACGATCTTCCTTAATGGTAGCATAAATCCGGCATTGAATGGAATTTTTGCAAAGGGCACAGTTTCGGATCAATTCAGAACCGGTTCGCATCCCTGGTATATATGTTCAAAATCAATCATATTCTTTGACAATAGTAGGTAATATCGCTTTTTCTTTTTGTATAAAATTTTTTTTTAATTTTTTTAATTATATATTATTATTAAACAATGCGACTGTTTTAACAATCTTTTTATGAATTCGAACTATCAAGTTTAAGCCAACTCGATCATTATATGACATAGTTTTTTGTTAAATTACACAAAACCCCAAAGGAGGCTGTTCGTCTAAAATCCCGGTCGTTTCTTTAGTGGACTTTCTCTAGCAACTGTCTGTTTATGTCAGTATTGCTATAAATGGGAACCCCAAGACAACATTAGTGCAAAAGCCGGTACGAAAAGCCAAACGCTGTACTTTAAGTCTTTAATTTTTGAGAATCTAACTACTTTTTCATAAATCCCTTCCGATCACTTCTGCTGCGAGTAGGGGCGTAGCTGGTCATTGAGACTAACTAAATTACCCCGACCGTTTTGGAAGGGGTTCCTCTATTTGTTTACACTTTATTATCTTCTTTTCTTTCTTCTCTTGTTTTATATTTTGTAAAATCAATTTATATATAAGTTTTATAAGGTAACTGTGTCTAACAGATGAAGTTGCTATTGCTAATAAATACAATACAACAAATACAATACAGCGTACCCACTTAGCCTACGCTTATATTCGAGAGAACGATTTTCTCCCAACTGCTAGCACAGGGACCAAAATGTAGAAATGCATCCGAGCTTAACTTATGAACAGATTTATGTTTTCGTGACCCATCGATCATGTTTTCTGAACAAGTGTTGGTTTTTTCTGCATGGCTCTGATGCTTTAAAGGGCATCGTTCGTTTCTACTTTCGCTGTTCTTTTTTTGTATTAACATAAAACTTTAATATTAACATTCCATATAAACATCAACATTAAGTTGGTGACCCCAAATATATGAAAATTGTTACAATTTTTATATCTCTGCTATAAATATATACTCTGCCCATTTTTTTCTTTAAGAGTAACGGATATAAAAACTTTACATGTGATACAATTTTGCAGGTAGATTGTTAAAAACGTTAGGACATAAATAGTAATCAGCATTATTTATTTGAAAGCATCTAATAAACGATTATCGAGTTAAAAGCAAAACAGTAGGGGCTATAACCGTGATGAAGGAATCATACAGTTTTACTGACATCACACTTAAAAGTTTGCAGTTATATACAAACTTTAGCAGGTATTTTTTAATTTTTGTAGTAATAATTACGTTTTTAATTTTATTTAAAGACGGTATTTTTAGTGGCATCTAAATTTTCGCCATTAAATTGGATCTTCGGTCTTTTAATATTCGGTTCGCTGAACTAAATGTCCTTTAGCTCAAGGAGTCAGTTTTTCTAGAATCTTCCACCATTCCTCCAAAAAAAAAAAAAAAAAACTTCCTTCTGATCAATGATCTAGTCGGAAAAAGTTCATTCCAGCCAGTGTAGCAAACTTTCGGCAAAGTCAAAAAAAACATAATTAAATATGCAGCGTTATTCTTTAAAGGCATTAAAAATACAAAATTCGTCATTCAAATTATGCCAAGATATTTGAAAACCTATTCATAACATACTTTTTTCAACCAAAACAATTTATGGTTAATGTTTGGCTTATTTGAATTTATCGAAAATGAAAACCAATTTTCATCCCATCTGTTGTCTAAAGCTGACAACAGACACACACAAGGCTTTATATATATGAAATTCAATACACAAAAACGAAACTATTGCGAATTCTTTTAACTTAATGAGCCGCAGCTAAATACAACAAACAGTGCGGAGAGTTGAATGCCATAAACGCACTTAAAGATACATAAAAAAAAAATCATAAACAAGATACATTTGCGCATTTGGTTTTGCCAACCATATGCTGACAAAAACTTTGTATTGCAGCAGGAAGTGGGTGGCAGGGGGAGTATGATGGGGTGGTAGTAAGTGTGTGGGCGTGGTTTTTGACATTTACCTTTGCATTGTAGGTCTCAAGCCAATTTTCCGGTTTCATAAGAATGCTGGATTGTGGGCGTCTAGGATGCGCAATAGTACAACAAAAAGGCTAAGATGACAGAATCTCAACTTTTCAATTGCACTTTGGCTTACACTTACACACAGACACAGAAAACTTTGAATTGTTTGTTTCTTGATTTTCACTTTTAGGCTCACAAAACTTCACTTAATTCTCCTTTTCTCTCTTTTGTTGCCTGGTATTAAAACACAACGCACTTAGAATTCAGCCAGCATATGTTAGTTAACCACTTTGGATCTGGGTGTGTAGCTTGGCAAACATATGTTGAAAGCCAATTGAGGAGTGAGAGCAGCAGTAGCTGGGGGGAAGCCTGTTGGTTGCAAAAAGCTTGCAGAATAATCTCGAACCAAAAGGCTGGCCAAATATTTGAATCGAGCACAAAATTTTTGTTATATGCTGTTGCAATTTGAAAAATGTCTAACTCTCAGTCGACTTGTGATTACAAATTTTCTTTAATTTTTCTTATTTGTTTCTGTTTTTATCTTTTCTCTTAAATGGATGGCTTTCGTTTCGTGCGCGGTCACTCTCGTTGAACGACTGAATTTCAACGGCATTCGCGGTGGCATGAAACTTGACTACGCGGGCTACTCAAGATTCGGAATTGAGTGAAAAACCGTGGCCGAAGTAAAGCTCTAGCCAAACGTTAAAAAAGCTCAGTGAATTGAGTGAAAAAGAGCAAAGCAAATGCAGTTGCTCGTTGGCTGTCTTGGCTTTGGCTCTTGATATACTCTGTACCGAAGGTACACAGAGTATATTGGGTTTGTGCAAATGTATGTAACAGCCTAAAGGAAGCATCTCCGACCCTATAAACTATATACCTATAGACCCCTGCCTCACCCGTTAATTAAAAAAACATAACTCCCACAAATTTGAGGATAGATAGTTCGAACATTCTACTACTCATTATTTATCGACCCGCTCTAAATTGTTTTTCGAACAAATGAACGATATTAGAGCTATACGTAAAAGAAAATTCAAAATTCAAGTAGCTAATTGGACTGCGCCGCACTTAATTTCCCCCCCTCCCTTCTCTCCAATAGATATTTGTGTAAGGAGGCAAAGACCAAGTATGAGAGGAGCGATGCAATTGAGATGGAAATTATATACAAATTTTATAATTTTACGATTTATGTACTAGGGTTATTCTACTCATCATTACTTATCGAGCCCCCATACATCGTTTTCCAACAATGAACGATAGTCGAAAGAGTTGCCACCCCCAGATTTTGAAAAAACCTCACACTTTAAAGTTATCAGTTACAGACAAACAGGTACAGAGTATATTTCAGTCGGGCTTGACCGACTTTCTTACTTGTTGGTGTTGGGTTGTTGCTTGGTGATCCCATTCGAAAGTTTAATTATATTTACGCCACCGACACTAGTTGCTATGCTGCTGTGCTTCAGCTGTAGCTGTTGCTTATTTGGATTGTCAAAACCGGCAAGCTTCGATCAGAAGACAACAATAACAAAATAAATTTTTTTCTTTTATATTTTGTTTTGTTTGCTTTTGTCTTGGCAACGGCACAATTACGTCAGAAGCTTAATCGGAGGCAGAAAGAGATATACTGAGAGAGAAAGAGAGAGAGAGCTTTTTATTTATAAAAATTTGGTATATTTGTTTTCAAATAAAAATTTAAATTAATTAGACATAAAAGTTGCTCACACCAACACAGCTACATTTTCATTGGCCTTTCGAAACTGTTAAAAACAACACAATTTGAAATTGATTGAAAATTGCGCTTTATTGTTGATCTATTTGTATTTGTATTCGTTTTGAGTTTAGTTTTAGTCTTGCAGACATTTATTTTATATTTGTTCGTCATCTGATTAAGCTCCTTTCGACAAAGGTAGGCCCTATATTTCTTTACAAATATATTATTATATATTTAAGCGGCAAACTGTTTACCCACAAAATTGTGGGATGATGAGGTGTTTTTTTAAACTGATTTTTTAAGGTTATTAAATATTCCAACAAAGTTTGATCCCAGATTGACAAAGTTGGAAAATAGTCGGAAAACTGATGTATGCAACTTTTTCGTTATTCTTTTAATGAGCTCCAAACATTTCACGGACCTTTATTTCACAATAATAACAACGTTATCTTAAAATTTTGAAAACCACCCTGTAAAGTAGGAAAATGGATTCTTAACATGAACATGAATAACAAAATAAATTTTTTCGAACCATTTGCAGCCACTTTTCCTAGTTATTTCAAAATTGGAAAATCCCGTTGTTATCATTTTGTTATGTAGAGCTCAAAAGCTAATCTCTACATTGAAGCTAATCTAATGAAAATAAAAAGAGTTTCATTCATAAATTTCCCGCCTATTTTCTAACTTTAGGGGTAGATTTGAAAATGATTTTGAATCCGATCAAATTTGAAAACAAATTTTGCTATCTTTTTTCGCCAGTTGATGGAAATATTTTGTCATTTAAAGCTTTAAAAATAAACTTGGAGCTGAGGGGATAAAAACTGTACATCAGTTTTCCGCCCATTTTTCGAATGTCGAGAAATATTTTCAAAAATTTCAAAGTAATGTATTTCATATTTTTGTATGTGCAGCTTGAAATATGGGTGGGTGGATCTTTCAACAAAAGTGAATACAATTTTATTGAAATTTCCAGATAGAGCTTTCAAAAAGTATTCGGTTCCGATCGAAGTAGAACATTTTATAGGACACATAGGACTGACTTTCAAATTTGGGTATGATTAGCTTCCAAAATGAGTTTGGAACTAATCTCTAAACACATTTTCTACCCATGGGGGTGTAGTAGGTTAATTTTCCGGATAACTGGTATGCAGTTATTGTTGAATTTTTTTTTTTAATAAGTTTGGAACTGATCGGATAATAAACAAAAAAGTTTTATACAACAGTTTTCTGTGAATTTTCCACATTTCCCGGCGGAATTTTCCAAAACCCCGCTTTAGTACTCACTTTCGGAATAAGATGCAACTACAGTAAAAAAATTCAGTTTGCTATCTATAATGTTTTGGGATGTGCGACGGTCACCAATCGGTCAGTCAGTCAGTCAGGTTGAACTCTTTTATATATATAGATAGTGTCGAAATGACATTGCCGTTCTCACTATAGATTTCTTTAAAGGATTCCGCATCAGTGTTTGTCAGCGTAATGATTGCAATGGCTTGCTATTTTTGAAATTTTATTTTTTAATTTTTTAATTTTAAAATTTTTCGAAGCATTAAAGAGATGAATTTTATGAAACAGAGTTTTGATTTGACTTTTTTTTGGTATTTTTCGGCTGGGTAGTTGTACTGAAACGCCGGGCCTGCCAACATATTCTGTACTTATTTTATTCTCTGCCCGAATGGGTGTGCTTGCTTCTGTTTCAGTGGCTATTACAATCACAAGTGGGTATGGCAAACAAAAAATAAAAAGAAAGAAAATATAAAAAATAAAAGTATCAGGATGCATTCATAAGCGAAAGAAAACGAAGAAGAAAATGAGAACGGGGGCAGAAAGTGGATGTGCTTATCGAGTTGGTTTGCTGCTCTTGACAACGGCAACAAACCAAAAACAAAAAAAGAATCGTTCGAGCGCTAATTGCAATTAGTTGCTGCTGATGACGTCGAGAGACTCGACTCTCGAACAGACACGTGCCAAGAACAGAACTCAGGAGGGTGAGGGTGCAGTGCATTCAATACATATAGTTGGACTTAAAGCCTTAAAAACGCTTCAATTTGTGGCCCAAACATGTGACTCTGCTGCTCTCTGGCCAATAATTAATTTATAAATTACGTTCTAAACTAAAACTTACAAAAGGTACGAAAACAGCAACAAGAAACAAGACCTTGCTTTCGATTTTAACACACACACGCCACTCACAAACAAGAAACTTTCAAATTGCTATTTTATGCACTGAAATCTGACTATGAATACCAAAATCGCAAAATACAAAAGTCAGAAAAAAAGACATTTATAAATTGTATCAATTCCTAACCCCCCCTCCAAGTCCAAGACGACTCTCGATAGCATGCTCGAGTGCTTCGACCAACAATCACAACTACAACAAGTTCTTGTTGGAACTTGTTGACGACTTTGTTGGCCAAAACCGAAAAAGAGAAACAAGGAATACAAAAATAATAAATGTTTTACTTTACTTTTTGGGTCTTTGTAGCTGCCAGTTTAAACAAAAAATACATACATACACATGTATACAAAATACACCTTTCAAGACTGGTTTAGTTATCGCCTGTTGCATATATTTCCTCCATCTCTTTCCCTCTTTTTGTTGCAGTTCATTTGATATTATAAAAGAAAAAACTTTAGTGCGCTCTAATGCAATCAAATGTTTGTCAGTGTGTGTGTGTGTGTATGTGTATGTGTGTTAGTTTGTGCCAAGTTGGGTGTTGGCTAGCAGCTGTTAAGAAGTGGTTGTTGTTATTGTTGGAATTACCAACCAGACTGTCAAGAAGAATGTCGTTTATTATTATTGTGTGTGTGCAAAGTGAATTGTAGGATATTCAATTTGGAAACGAACTAAAATGGTTTTGAATAAAGGATATTTTGAAGAAACATCGAAAAATTGAGGAACCTGGCTTTCAAAATATCTAAACAAATTATCTGAAGAAAATAGTCTGAAGTTATGCACAAGTGCGTATGATTTGAATATTAAATATTTTAATATTTTAGACAAAAAAATAAGCAGGGCTGGAATCTCTAAACCTTTTTTTTTAAAGCTTGCAGGCTTGAATAAAAATTTAAACAATTTTTAGGTTCGAGGTTTTTTGGGTATGCATTGTTCAATTTAGTTTGTTTTACAATTATATATCAAATAATAATCAGATTTGGATTATCTCTTTATATAGAAATAGTTTGTTCTCATTGATTTACGGTAAGATCTAAAAAGCTTATACTTTGACAGTATCTTCCATTTGTGGTGGAACGGAGAACTAGAGGCTTTGGCTTTGGAAAATTCCACCCCAAGGGAAAAAACATGTTTTTTTTCAACCAATCGACTTGAAGCAAATCATGCGAAATAATTAGAAAAATGTTTTCCGATTTTGGAAATCCGACCACAAGTAGATGAAAATGCATGAAAAAGTTTATGTCGGGAAAATTTTTATTTATCCGATCGTCTTAAAATAATGTTTGTAAGCTAAGTATGCGAAATAATAAGCCAGACAATTTTCCGATTTTAGAAAAATAGGAGTGAAGGTGTGATCAATTGTAATTCAGCATGTAAGCTCTATGGGCCAAATAAAATTTGAAAAAAAATTCCAATTAAGGAAAATCAATGGGGTTTTGAAGACAAGCCGTATATTTAACCCAATATTTCCAAAAATACTTTTTTAAGCTCTATGGGCCAAACATTTTTATATTAATTGTACAACGAAGGTAATGTTAATGTTCAAGGTCGGATAAATGGAAGATAATGATAAAGAACACAGGGCACAATGTCAATGGTTATTGTTTTTGAGCCAATATATATAAAATTTAGTTTTTACAGAATCAATAATGTACAACTTTTTTTTCTAATCGGCCGTTCTATTTCCAATGGAAGGGTTGGGCATCTGGCTCGTAATTTACTAAGTTCCGTTTTGTGTGGGTCCATTAATCCTCCTACTCAGCACCTGGCTTCCAAAACGCCCTTCAGTATTTAAAACAGCTAGAGGCTTAAGCAAGCAATAGCCCCACGACTAGTGAATACTTGACTAGAATCAAGCCCCCCTCCCCCCCGCTCAATGCTCCCACACATCTCCATATTGCTTTCGCAACAACTTATTTCCATTGCAGTTCATTATTTAACCGTTAATTGCATTGGCTTTATGCAAGAATTTCAATTGCAAAAAGTGAAAGTCTCCAAGTCAAGTCAATTCAAATGGCTGCTGCTTCCAGCTTCAGTTCAAGCATTACGTATACGCAACGTTGTGCGGCAAGGCAACACACAAAAGAGCTAAAGCCGTACACCGCCCACACTAAAATCAGCTTCTTGCTTTTTCGTGATTTTAGGTTGGGGGAGGGGAGGTGGGGAGTTACACATCCTGTATTCCAGACACGTTATGAAGGTACAAGCAAATTTACGACCTCCTACAAGAATCGGAGACTCAAGAATCATGGCAAAGCGACCTTAATTGTGTGGCTCGTCAAGAAACCACTCCAAGGGCAGCCACAACAGTAAGTAACGCATGCACTCAAGATATACATAAGTATATAAATGACAGGTATGCCAAGACAGTGAAATCATTAAATAAAGGTCACAAACAAACAATGGATTAGATTTTCATACCCAAACGTTTGCCATCGAATTAGTTTATGAAAAATATTATAAATTGTTTTTGAAAGAAAATTAAAAGAAGAACGGTCATTGAAGTAGCTGTACGGACCATCTGCTTTGTTGCTGTTGTCAAAAAAAAAATATATATATAAATTTTTTTTTTTAATATTTGCGTTTTTAATGTGTTTTTTTCAAAAATTGCTTTTACTAGTGCATTCACTGTACTTTACGCTCACTTTGCAGGCGCATTAGAATGGTTTTTGGTGGCGAACTGGTTGCAGCTGTTTGACTGGTGTCCTAACACTATGCACAACGCCTCCGTGACAGAAAAATGAAATAAAACAGCCTCTGCTAACGAGCTCGTGCAACTGCAACAACAACGCACAAGAATTGCCATGAACCAATTTGATAATACAAGCCCAACACACACACACACACAGACACGCACATCCATTATTTGCACTGTCGTTTTTGGGGGCACGAAACGAAAAAAAAAAACAAGTAAGGGCGCAGCAGTCGAGTGCCCCGACTACGATATACCTTGTACCCGTGATTTTGTGTATATAAACGCATTATGTATGCATATGTTCTCGCGTGCGCGTCCCAAAAGCGTTTTTTTTTTTCAAAACTCACTTGTTTTTCAACCGATTGGACTGTCCGTTTCAAAATAGATAGATATAAAGAATAAGTGACTATGTTTTAAGTTAAAAGGTTTTTCATGATACCCTTTTTACCCATTTTTATGGGTACAGGGTATAAAAAACAAAATTGAAAGTTGGCTATTGAGTCAGAGCCACAAGGCGGCGGCGGCGGCGGGAAAGGGAAAAACTGTCGAAGCGTGAACAGAAATTAACTGTGGTAGCCACCAAAACCAAATGGCCCAGAAATTGATGTCCTGTCGCCTCGTTGACGGCAAGGTTGCTGGGCCAAGTCAAATGCCAAAAGCAATCTGCCATCTGCAAATCACAAGCCTCACAATTTCCACTCGTGCTCTATGCATGTGTGTTTTTATGTGTGTGGGTGTCAAGTGCAAAATACCCGTAAATTGCTGATAAGCAGAACATGTTTATCTGTTCGTGACATACGCTAGCCAAAAGGTTCCTTCTTCGCCTTATTGCCAGTCTATTTGCAATTTGGGTTCTAAAAATAGAAACTCATTGACTATTTGCGTGGGTAGCGCAACAAAAATAACGAGCAAACAATAAAGAAATAAGACCCAGGGAAAACGGAGAGTGGGTAAAAAATGTGAACTGACAAATGAGAAAAAGAGCAACGAAATTTGAATGCTCTTCAGATATGTATATAATGATATAGATAAGTATATGTACGTACCTAACGCTGTGATTGGAAAGGATCTTATTTTTGTTACTAGGGCAAGTTAAATGGTCAACAAAATTTATTTATATCTAGGAAAGCTTAAAGCTGCCTTTACACTATCATTTATCTCTAAAAGAGTTTCTCTTAATATAGTGTAATAGTCAAACATATATATATACAAAGGAGGCTATTGTTTCTCTTTCGAAAAGTATGATGAAATAGGACTGGTTCCATTTGATAAAAGTAACTCTGTCGGGAGATAGCTGTCAATTTGATGGCGAAGCCATTTGTCTTAAAAAAAATACTACATTATTATGGGTTGAACGAAATTGAAAAGTCTAAAAAATTTTTGGTTTGGCGACAATGGTGTAGAGGGTTTTAAACTGAAATACAACTAGTCCTGGGTTCAAATCCCGTTCATGGCATGTTATTTTTTTTTTTTTTTTTGTTTGTTGAACCAGCACTGAATCTGTTGAACTAGGGCTGAACATCTAATTCATGATACTCAGATATTACAAGAGTAATAGCTCATCATAGTTTCTCTAAAAAGATGCTCCTTAGAGTAATTTGACAAGCAACTTTTTCGAAATATATGATAGGTGTAAAGGCAGCTTAAGCGATATAAAGCTTAAATGATAAAACTAATCTCTTTCATATCATCTTGACATTTCCGGCTAGATAGTGACAATCCAAGTGTACTTGAATCAATCTTGAACCAAATTTTCATTTAAAGATATATTTTAGTTCCGAAATACTTGATTTTAAACCGATTCGGGATACAAATATTAAGTACATTCGAACTATTTAAAGATATTTTTATTATACCCTTGAAGCGTCTCCGATTCCATAAAGTTAAAAAGTTCAAATTGGTTGTTACAGCCCCGTTTTTTTTCTTTATTTTCGGTCCTATCTTAAGATCGTAATAGTCCGAAGTCAATCCCGATGAACTGTTATACCAAGAATTTGCATACTTAAAAATAGTACAAAATATTCTTCTAATAAATTCCATTTTAATCTTAAAACTAAAGTACAAAATGTTTTTGAAATTATTTATAGTTCCTGAATCGAGCTTTTTGTATTTAATCAAATAAGGCTGCAGAAATCCAAAGATCAAAGAGTTATAACTCTCATAAATCATAAATCTACCATTAATCTAAGGTTAGAACTGGTTGGCAATTAAAAGAACAAATTTGAGTATAAATATTTTGAATTTTCCATTGCATGCTTAATTGCCTTCGTACTAAATACAAGATATTTTGAACTTAAATTATAAACGCTTTGTTTTTGGCTCATTCTTCATGCTCTTAAGAATGTTTGTACTTATTTATATTATGGAACGATTTTGGATTTAAGAGTGTTTAAGTACAACCAAACACAAAACATACCTGAAATTTTAAGTATAACCCGGTATACTTTCCCTTCAAGTGTAGATGTGGATTCTAATCTGAGCACAGAACCACTTTGATCCACATAACTGAGCGAACTCAATCATGTAAATTCGATTTTGCAGTTTTGCCCACGAAAATACAAAAGTAGGAAGAACAAACGCAGCGAAATTTTTAATATCCTTACAGCCACCGTCACAGAATCGCTATAAATGACGCCACCGTTTAATGGACTAAAGTAATGAAAAATCGATGTCCTGTGCACGGCTGGCGACAGCATTATCTTCAAAAGCTAAAGCAAAAGGCAACCAACAGGCAGCCGACAGGCGCCCACTATATATGCTCTTGTGGATTTCAGAGAATCGAAAAAAAAAAAATGAAAAACGAAAGGAATGAGATGCATGACCAGGCCCAAGGCTGGCGCCTGCTTACCAGCCGAGCAGAGGGCGTGGCCCCATGGCGTCGTCGAGGGCGTGCGCATGACCAGCAATATAACATTCAATTAAGTGCAATTTAAGTTTAACTAGTGCGTTACGTAAGTTGCGCCTGCACGGAATTGGTATTGGGAGGGGGCGGGCTTTGAGGTAGTCAATTATTGTTTTGTTCTTTCGATGATATCGGGAGTTTACTAGTAGGCACCTTAAGAAATTTTGATGTAATCATTCAACTCTCAGAAAAAACGTGGACTAATAAAAAAATTGTCCATATGGGCCAGTTTACAAAAATATAAAAAACTATGCAATGGAAAATGCAAAATATTTCAACACAATTCTGCCCTTAAAATTCCCAATTGGTTCTATCACTATACTTATGGAGGAATGATAAATTGCTAACCTACATTTATCCCTTCTTGGATTTTGATTAGCTCAAGGCAATAAGATCTTTGCAGCCATATTTGATTCGATACAGAGAAATCTTTCAAAGCACAAATTGGAAACAGCGTACTTATTTTTTGTCCTAATAATAATTTAGAGTTTATTAAACTTCAAACAAAAAACATTTTGTTATTATTTTAAGTACGCGACTTCTAGTTTTAAGAGTTAATCGGGATTGACTTACGACTTTCACGACCCAAAATTTATATATATTTTACCGGTTAAATCAGTTGGAGTAAAGTTTTTCAAGTGTATTAAAACTTCGGCACAGTCGAAGTTAGCTTTGCCTTCTCGTTCGAGTTATCACGATGGTTTCATACAAAAAATACCTATCATATTACTTAAAAACTTTTTAGGTCATAATACCAATAGGTAACACCACTTTCCACTTCTTTAGCTACAATTTTAGGTAACTTTTTCAAAAATTGTTTTTAGTCCATGTTTTTTTTTGAGTGAAGGAATTTATAATGCATTCTGGGTATCAAGGTGTAAATCTTTAGACACATCCGTGTACCAGATAGTATATCACAACTTCCGCTCAGAGATACGTACGTACGTATGTGCTAGCCTCGTTATCTCTATTTTTGCAGTCCGCAATAACAACATACGCCGTATTATTACGTTCTACGTCCACGCCCACTCAAAAAAACTAGAAATTACGCATGCTGACGTCATTGTGAATGGCCCAAAACCCCCCACCAAAAGCTCCCGAGCTCTGGCAGTTACAAACTGCGTCATTCATTCATCGGTAGCCAGCGATTTGTCGTAGGTTGGGTACAATTTAGGGATTTCATGAGGAAACAGCCTGCATTTCATTCATAAAATTTGAGTTGAGCTCGAGCTCTCTCACTCGCAGGAGTCCTTCGTTGACCTTCGTAAGTGCGCATGTCTTGAGTGAAAGCTTTCAACTTCAGTCTGCAAATGACCTTTAGACTTAAAAATTTTAACCGGCTGAACTTCTTGATAAGAAAAAAAAACCATACATATGGCTAAAATTTCCATTGTAATTCTGCTTCGGGCACGTTAACCACGTTGTGACAGTGCCAACCCAACAAAACTGATCAATTTATGAACTGAGCCCGAACGAGAGGTAGGGGAGAGCTGTGGAAACTCACTCGCATTTGATTTCAAGGTTGATTCGAAATGTCAAAATTGCAGATGCGACGCGCCGTCGAATCAAGTTTGCAAAAAACCAAACGAATCGAATTGAAACAAGTTCCCAAAGAGCATTAGAACAAATGATGATAATGATGGCGATGAAGATAATCATTATGATGGGGCAAACCTTTTGGTATCACACAACAAACCCGTATTATAATTTATTGTGTAATGAATGCAAACAATTGTTGAGGCAGAGAGAAAACAGCGAATGGAAGATTTACTCTATCTAAACGAACTCTCGGATCCCAACCAGTTAAAATCATAAGCTTTGAAAAATCACCCCAAAGCCTAAACTATAATATTGCACCAATCTGTCAGTTATTTAGATCTATTGCCCAGCATAAAATTTCATATGATAAGCATTTAATTTTAATATATTAAAAAAGTCAAGGAACTTTTCCACAGTGTACGACAACGGGCCAAACACATGTGTGTGTCTCTCCATGCAATAAGCTAACTGTATGCAAATTAACAAAAATGACTAAAATTCCAAAACGATTTAATAATTTACCGTTGTTTTATTTTTGTACTTTCAAAAATATATATATAGTAATATATGTATGTATATTATTAATCAAACAAAATTGCTGCCACTTTTCCTTTTTTGAAACCCTCAAAGAATTTGTTAGTGTTTTTTCTAGTCATTTTGCCTTGCTCTAAAGTCCAGTTACTTATGCAAATTATGGCCTGCATTGATCCCACAGCTTTAAAGTGCAGCTCAGTAAGTTAGTCAGTCAAGTCAACCAACTCAGAGCGACTGCGACGACTATTTATTGTGTGTGTGTGTGGTTCTCTGTGCAAAAGTGAATGTCCACCGTAAAGTCCTTGAAACCTGAAACCGATCTTTCCAGTTTAGCAAACAGAGAGCTGTTGCTGCTGCTGCTGCTGTTGCAAGACAAGCTCCACTTGGCTTTTGAAGTCTTTTTGCTTGGGGTGTGTGTTGGTGTTTTTTAATCTGAATCTGATTCTGTAATCCTTCATTCACCTGATCAACAAAACTAATAAAAACATTTCAAAAAGTTAACCAAAAGCCGTTGTCAGCTACTTGGCCAAGTATTTAGGTTGCTCTTTGGGTGCGGTTAAAATGCAGATAAATCAATAAAAAAATTATAATTATAAAGAGAAGGTAAATTACAAATTAAATATTTTCAATTCGATAAGAAACGGATATGATGAATAACATTCTAAGCCCACAATCCCCCACAGCCCCAGTTTGCAATGCGATTAACTAACAAAAGCGAAATCAATTAACAAACAAACAAACAAGAGCAATAACAACAACAACATCTTTGACCATTTCAGCCGAGTCTGTGTTGAATTTAACGAGCGTTACAGATAAATCAAAGCGCCAACATTTTTGACCAAAACCGAAAGCTTCAAAAGTTGGGCTTGGGGCGCAGTCGCAGCCACCTGCATTGAATTGACATTGAAGGTTGTTTGTTGTTGTTGGCCAAACCTACATGTGCTCGTTGTTGTTCTTGTTGTGCGGTTATGCGTTGATATGGTTTGTGATTGTTGTTGCAGTTGCCTTTCATTTCTTGCAATTGGCTTTTTAATTTGCCTGTTTTAAATGAATATGCATGCAAAACTCAATCTGCTTATACAATATAGACACACACTTATGTATCTATGTATATATTTTTATGGTAGCCGCAATCAAAATTTGCCTTTTAATTACAATTTAAAACAGGAACAAAAAAAATGTATATATTAAACTACGTGAACGCCATGGAAAGTAATTTTAATTGATCTATCTATAGATATCTTATTAGTCCATTGTCAAAGCGAGAACCAAGGCTTATATTGAAAAATGGCTTATATAGCCAAATAAGGGTCTATCAGGCCTATTCTCGTTTCCGATTTCAATCGTTCGGAATTGGTTAAGGTTTTTATTTCCAAGAAACGATTAGAGAATTTGATTAAAATATTTTTCAATCAAGTCAATTCCGTCCGATTCCGTCTAATTTGATCGGAATCGCTGACGGCAAATTCGTAATATATTGGAGAATTTATTAAAAAAAAACCAGTGTTTTCCAATAAATTTATTCACGTGAAGGCACATAAAACACTATCGACCTTGAGCCGGCTATTCCCAATGTCTTAATAGATAAGAAAAGGTGGCTATATCAACAACTATTAAAATCTGTAGATATATGTTAAAAATCAACATTCATTCAAATCAACAATAATTAAATAATCAGTTTAATTATTTGGTTCGTTATTTAATTTTAAGAAAAAAAAATGTTTTATGATTCAGAAAAATGTCTATGACTGGATTTCAATTGTAATTTTGTTAGCTGTAAAGAAAAAATATTAAAAACTTTACTTGGATCCCAGAAATTATTGTAAGGTAATTCGGTGTGAATTAAAAATTTGATATTTATGTAAGTTAAATAGAGATAGACATTTTTTTGGTTCAAGACAGGTTCCGAACCTGCTGAATTGATTCAAAAGTGGTTCAAAGCCATATCTTCGAAATTTTTAAGTTATGAATTTTCCGGGGTATAGAACGCGTTCAGTACCAGTTTGTGGAAAGCGAAAGCGATTCAAAGTTGATATTAAAGTCTCCCGCAACGGTAACAAAATTTTCTTATTATTGTGAAAAAAAAGTATCAACAGAATTTTTAAGGAACCTAGCGGCACCGGGTATACAGCTAGTTATGAATATTATATGCTTTTAAACACTTCTACAAATTTGGTTGAAATCGGATGACTATATCCTGTCTGCCATTGAACCACCGATCGGATATAAAATGAGTCTTGGTAGGAAAAACAATTTCGTTTTCTATCGATCGGTCGGAAAATATGTCATTATATCAGGGACCGTAACAGTTATAAGTTTTATCAAACAAGTCATTATTTACCAGTTATATTTTGCGTTTTATAATAAAACTCGGGAAATAACAACTATTCTTTTATTTTTATTTAAAAACTCGGGAAATACCAATTATTTTGTGATTTTTATTTTATTACTCTCCATAACAATTATTTTTGATTTTTATCAATTTTTTTCACTTGAAGAAAAATTATTCAGTGACTTTTATTTTTTAAGGCATTGCATAAAAGTCATTTGCATATATCACATAGAAGGAGCTATTGAAGAGAAAAATTTAAACATATTCTTGATCAGCTCGACAAGGGAAATCGATAAAGCCCAATGTTTTGTAAGTAAGTTTAGCCTTCCGTTTTCTGTGGAATTTTGTAGCTCAGTAGTGGTACCAAGACTAGTCAGATTTGTCGGCCATCTCTTTGCCATGACGTAAAAAATAAATGTCTCTGAATAATTTTTATTGATGACTTTTATTTAAAAAAGTCATCAATAACTTATCATCTGAAAAATTTTTTTTTAAAATTAAAAATAATTGTTATGAGCCGAGTAGTAAAATAAAAATCATAAAATAATTGGTATTTCCCGAGTTTTAAAATAAAAATAGATTAATAATTCTTAATTCAAAACTTTTACATAAAAATTGCAATATAACAGTTTATTTATATTTTACCTGTTACCAGTAACAGTTATATCCGGTCCCTGCATTATATTGATAACCATTTCAAATTTGGTAGTGCTATTACCACCCAAATCAAAGATAGTTTAAAGAATATCAGACTCCTGCAAAAAATGTTTTTCACATACAATATTTTAGCTCTTAAAAACACTTACAATAATTTCACGCAAAAAGGTAGATAAGTATATTATATAGTTAAATTCCAAGCACAAGCAATTACTATAATTTTTAGACATTAATTGCTCAAAACAACAAAAAAACAAACTACAAAATATGAAATCAAATGCTATAAGGTCTTCTAAGCTTTTGGCATAAATGTTGTAACTCTTCAAAATAACATCTTGAACGTATAAAAATAACTTTAAGGTAAACACTTAATATCGTCTTTGAGATTGATTTTTTTTGCGCACCAGCGAATGGCCGTAAGGTAAAGTTAATAATAACAACAACAGCAACCAAATAAATACAAGAAATTAATAATAAAACCAAACAAAACAAGTGAGGTTAAACATTCCTCTAGCGACACCTGTGAAATAATGTTTTGTGGCACAAAAATTCCGAGAAATTATCGAAATAAATACAAATTTGAGAACAAACGACCTTGCCGCGGGTCGGTCAAAGAGTCTCTCGCAATAAAAGAATTAGCGGCGCTTTAATGCCAAAGCGTAACTGAAAATTGGCTAAAAATTGATTTTTTTTGTATTTTTTTTTTTTTGCTTTTGTTTAGTTGGACAACAATAGCGGAACAACAGCTAACGATTTGTGGAGTAAATGCGCCATTCATAAGTGGATAGCAGTATATGTATATGAATTTATGTACGAGTTTGTATAAATAGCATAACGTCCGTTTCTAGCACACATCCGCATTCTGTGATTCGCTCCAAAAAAAAAAAAAATAATTAAGAAAAACAAAATGAAAAAATACCATTAATTAATATGAAGTTTATATTTCAATGTTAATTGTGCTGGAGCATTGGATGCCAACTGCACGTGATCTAACTCTAGGAAATCTATTACGCAGATGAGTCAGTCAAGTTTGAATATTTATTACGTGCAACGTTTCAATTGTTTACATATCGATTAGAGAGTAACAGGCGTCAGAGTAAATACCAATTAAAATTGGTTAAAGATGAGTTTGCAAATTATTAAAGTAGGGATGGATCCGTGTCATATTCGAGAAAATGTTGTACTTAATATAAGAGTATAGACCCAATTGACCGACCTGGCGAGTGCAATTTTTTAAAAATCCCGTTACAGAAACTATTCTTTAAAAGTACTATACATAATCAGTTCGCTTTAGTTTAGAAATAATGCCTGTTTAACGTGCCGTTCACAAGCCAAAATAGTTTTCGACAACATTATCGAATGTGAATGTTTTCTTGTTCCACTGACGAATGTTCATCACGGTTACAAGTGAATGTTTAAGTTGACAACCAAGTAAATAAATTACAAAAATATTATTTGAAATATACTTTTCTGCCTTGATGTTGATTTCTGACAAAAAATCAAGACTGCATATACATATACCGGATTCTAGTGAGCGCGGACCATTTTGAGGAGTTGGTCGCAAAGAAACTGAAGAAAAGTGAAAAATACCTTTCTCTATCAACATTCCCTTTCTTGGAGACAGTCAGGAGTATACGGACATGAGAAGCCATATACCGTGACTGAGATCATTGCCCACTGCAAGATTGGCTAGAGCAGTCTGAAAACTTCCGAGGCAGCCTCATATTTGTAATTTTTGACAAATCGTTTTCGGCGTGATTTTTTATATATAGCGACTTTTAGTTATACATACATATACTTTAAGTCAGCTAGCCTGATTAATGGATTGATGAAAATTTTTTTGCCTTGTCATAATAATTGTCAAATAAGTTTTTTTAAATTCGATTTTTTTTTTGTTATTTCTGTCAATCCACAAACAGCAGTTTGCAAAGAAAAGGAGAGGTAGAATATGTAAATTGTAAAGATCCTTACTAAACTTTCAAATCAACAAGGCTGGGGCATGGCCGAAATTGGGGGTAGATACCCACTTTTCATTTGCTGAAAATTTCATAATTACCGGAAGCGACTTGTTTCACGCACAGCCAAGCACACACAAACACACATACTCGTAGTATTTCAAATATTCTGCCAATAGATAAAAAATATTTTGTTTTTTGTTTTCTTCTATCGAAAAGCAATTTGGTAACATTAGTGGTATCTTTTTCTGGGCATGTCTTCTTGGAAACAAAACTGCTTATCAAATTTCTTGGACAACTAACAACAATCAAGAAAAGGTAGTCCATTATCTCTCTGCAGAAAATTAAAATTAGGCGAAGAGCCCTTGATTTTGTTTGGTTTGATGGATTACACGTTTTGGGGTGCAAATTAAAGCTTGATTCAACAGTGGGTTGAGGTGATTTAGGCAAAAATGTCTTCACATACATACACACACACATGCTCGTAAAAGCGAACGACCAACAACTTGATTTAAATGTCAGCACAAGCCGCCAACTATTAAGTGGCAAGTCAAGCATAAATGTTAAATGTCTTTTTAAATACCAAATTGAGGAGTTGGCATCCAGAATTGTCTATGTACAGTGGTGTATGCTCTCTAACAAAATTTTAATTGTTTTGAATATGTATGCGGCCTTCTCGACTTGCGAAAAAAAAAATGAACAACAGCCACAACCACTACAACTACAACAGAAATGCCGATTGCAAGTCAAAACTTAGATTAGGCGAAACAAAATTTGAAAGGTGCACGCGAATGCAATGCAATTGCAATTTGAACAAAGGAATGTTAGTTGAAACAAGTAATCCATGTACACGTACACACTTAGTATGTGTGTGTCTGTATGTCTGGCCAAAAAAAAAAAAAAAAAAACAGCAGTAGCTGGGAATAGAAATCAAGAAGTTTAAAGTGCTTTTTAAATTTGATAGTGCACACCCTAACCAATAAACAAATTGATATGATATATGATTTATATTATATAATTTCAAAACCATAACAATTCAATTTAACCCTACTTAATATCATAAAAAATAGAAGCCTAACATCGGCTTCGCCTATGTTTAAAATACCCTTGCAGTTTTTAAAAGTCGCTACCATTGACAACCAAAACGTTTTTCTCACTCATTTTTAGACCGATCGGTCCTATGGCGGCTATATGCTATAGTGATCCGATTTTAATAAATTTTTCCAAAATTATGTGAAAGCATATAAATCTAATATATACCACGATTGGTGACGCTCCGATGGAAAACAAAAGAGCAGCTATATGTTCTAGTGATCCGATTTTCATAAATTTTTCCAGAATTATGTGGAAGCATATAAAAATAATATAATAGATATATATAGACTATTATAGATGACGCACGTCAAACAAAAAACGTTTGTAACTGGGAGCTGATATCAGCTGTTTCCCAACACTGTTTATAAACTTTGTTTTTCAATACCGTTTTCAACACTATTTTCAAACATCTTTTTCCAACACAGTTTTACAACACTATCTTACAACACTGTTAAGGGGCGAAGAATGCAGTTCTGAATTATAAAACCTCTCTATCTATCTTTTTATTTTATAAGATAATACAGCCAAACTATATACATATATAATTATAAACCAAAAGTCGGTTTAATATGTTTTTAGAAACGAGCTAATTCATTTAGTTTTATTTTCCTGATATGTGTCTTAACGTCAATGAAGTTAACTAAACCCCATTCGTTTTGCAAATTGGTTCGCAGTTGGGTTCATAAACACAAATTAGTTCGGTTCGATGCGGTTTAGAACCACGGTTTCCCTTTACTTTATTGTGTTATACACACACTAACAATATACATTTTGCAGCCACAACAAAGTGTTACAACTGCATCCTGGTTTTACTTTCTATATATACCCTTACAAAAGGTATTATTGTTTTGTGATTTGTATTGGATGAAGATATATTTTTCTTAAAAATGTATATGAAAATAAAATGACCCAGTTAGGGCTAACTAATCCTAGATTTAGGTTATGTAATTTGTTCAAATTCAACATTTTTAAAATGAATTTCGTCATTGATGATCAGTTTCGGCATAACTCTTCTAAGCCGTCATTGAACAACGAAAGGGTATACAAATTTCGGTTAAATTAAATCACTAAAATATTCTTTTTGTATGTACAGAATTGTGTTTGCTATTCAAGCATTCAAGAGATAACATTTAGCGAATGCAATTCATAGAGTTCGTTGCACCTTTTGTTCATGTAAATCTAAGTTGATTTATCTGTTCTAATAGATTCGAACTACGGGGAGAAGGTTCATGCACATGCCATTTGTTTGAATAAAATACTTTGAACTTTATATGCATAATAATCAAGGGACTATAACTTTATAAGTATACGCATTTGCCTTATCAGAAATCAATTCCATCTTGACTATAATTCCATCTCGAATTTCAGCTTGCAATTGTTTATTCATTTGCTTTGGCTTTTTGCTTATCAAAATCAAATTGAAATTGTATTTAATTGTTTTCTTACGCTCTCAGTTGGTGGCTTCTTATCGCCACCGCAAACATTTAAGTTCGTTCTTTCTTTCGTTGATAACAGTGAGAATGCAAGCGCCTAGCGCACCGCAATATTTTTGATGGTTTTGGTTATAAACTGTGACTGACAGTCATACTTGTATATATGGTTGCTACTATTTGATTTACCATATCAATGCTGGCAGCTTCTCGCATTCATACACATTTATGTACACACATATACAGAGAAGAAAAGTCGGTTCAACAGATTTTTATGTACAGCTTTTTATTCTGATTTCGGCGCCAAGCCTACGATGCTACTCTAATTACGGGCGGTCTTTGTGTTTAAAGAATCAAATTACTCGAAAAATGCATTAATTACTATTTATCCCCTTTAATAAGGTTTATAGGTTACTGACAAAATTTTTGGGAAAATAAGTAGCGCTTTGAGTTTTTAAATTTAGCAAACAAACAAAGCTTTTCATAGGAATTTCTAGAGTGAAAAAATATATTGCATAGTTTTCGGCTGACTTAAAATTCTTAAATATAGCAGTTGGCACTGTGATTTCCAAGTAGTATTTTAGGCGTAAAATATATATAGGATATAGATTTCAGGTGTTTATAAATTCAAAATCATTGAGAATCAATATTTGATCGCTCTATCATAAAACAAAACTTTTCTTAGTAAAACACATTTTCCGACCGATTAGTCCCGTGGCAGCTATATGATTCAGTCATCCGATTCTGATAAATCCTTTTAGAATTGTGTGGAAGATATAAAACTAATTTATACCAGGATATGTAACGCTACGATGGGAAACAAAAAGTTTTTCTCACTTCAACAAGATTTTTGACCGACCGTTTCTATGGCAGCTATATGCTATAGTTATCCAATTTTGATCAATTTTTTCAGAATTATATGGAAGCTTACAACTATTGCATACCAAGATTAGTGACGCTACAATGGAAAACAAAAAAGTTTTTCTCACTAAGACTTATTTTCCTACCGATCGTTCCTATGGCAGCTATAAGATCGTCATCCGATCCGGCCGGTTCCGACATATTAGTGGCGTGCAGTAAAAAAAAGACTGTGCAAAATTTTATAGCTTTAAAACTGAGGGACTAGTTCGCGTAAAAACAGACGGACAGACAGACGTCCTGATCAAGAATAAATATAGTTTACGGGGTCGGAAATGAATATTTCTGTGCGTTACAATCTTCTGGGCAAAACTAATATACACTTTGCAAATATATATAAAAATCAAATTTCACAAAAGAATTACTTAGTGTTCTGGGAACTGTAAAATAAATTTCGAATTTTTTGTCAATTTACAAGTGATGACATGATGATATACAATTATATGACCCAACAAGTGGAATGGTATTAATTAATGTAAGTATTTATTGGGGGTTTTGCAAATCCCGTCTTTTCATGAACCGCCAACCGTAGTGTCATTTCATAAACGCAGTTCCTAAGCTGTTTCCGCTGTTCGATCTTCATGAACGTTTCGGTGATGTGTTGGTCATGTTTAAGAAGTCAACAGTCTTTGCCCAACGATTGCATGCACACAACTGCCTTCTCATGTCAGCTTTACCAACACTGCTTAGGAATTCCAATTCAGCAAGAGTGCAAAACCGAATGCACTCGCACTAAAAGGAGTTTGGTTTTCATGATTTTCTAACAAGTGTTCGTTTTAATGGGCCGGAATTATATTAATTCTGCGTCGATTGCAACATGGCCGATAAAAATCGTTCAGTAGAACTGGCGTAATCATGGCTAGCGATCAAAAAACGTGGTTTCGAGAAAAACGCGCTTAAAGTTATAAGAAACGTATAAAGTACTCACTTTAGCATAAAGATTGCTTGACTAAAATGACTATATCTGCTTGACTATTTCGAATTTTTTAAAAATGGTTTGAAGGAGACCAAAGGGGAATGTCCATGTTTTAATAATTCAAAACGAAAAAATGGAAAAACAAAATTTCAAAGGTAGAAGACCCCCTTAAGCATAAATTTTAAAGTCGGAGTCAAATAAAAAGAAGTTAAGACATCTTAACGAATATATTCGGGATATTTATAATCACAAAAAAACCAAATTGAAAACTTGAACTTGAAAATTTAATAAAAAACAAGTAAGAGCGCTGCAGTCAAGTGTACCGACTACGAAATACCTTATATCCTTGATTTTTGTGTTTTTATAAGCACATATACATGTGCAAATACACATACGCTGCCAAAGCTTAAGACCCGCAGCCGCGACGATGCAGTTGCCACGATGGCCTCCTGCTCAAATGCTGAAAAGCATTAAACTCCCAAAACTTGAGTGTTATTTTACCGATCTTACTGGGCGTTTTAGAATAAATGCATTTTAGGACTTAGTTTATACATTTTAAGTCACAAGATTTAACATTCAAAATTGTGTCTGCGACAGTTTTTTGGGGTTTTTTGGAAGGTGGGCAAATTTTCCAAATATAAATCAATCTTGATCTGCTTATGGTATAATCCCTCTTATACGCAGAATGCGCGTGAGAGAAAGTTTAGTCTCTTAGATCGACGCGTTCATACAGACAGACCAACACACGGACATGGCAATATCGACTCAGCTGTTGACCCTGATCAGGAATGTTTATACTTTATAAGGCCGTAAATGTTTCCTTCTGTCTGATACATACATTTGCACGAACTTAGTATCTGTTTGTTCATACGGATGGACAGAGAGACAGACATGGGTATATCGACTCGGCTATTGATGCTAATCAAGAATATACATACTTTTTAGAATCGCAAATGTTTCGTTCTGTCTGTTACATACATTTGCACAACTTCATGATACCCTTTTTAACCAATTTCATGGGAACGGAGTATTAAAAGAAGATACGAAAACTTATATAACATATGTAGGAAATTTATTTGCATATTTTCTATAGGAAAAACCTCCCATCTCTAGTTTTGTCCTTAGCCTTTATGGCTCTCGCTCAATGTAATTGGTAGAGCGCAGACTCAACTTTAATTTGTAAAAAAAAAAGAAATTAAAGATATATTTCACGACGTAGTTAAATTTCAAGTCAAGCAACAAGTTGGTCTATGAATTGTTGTTTACGCCACCAGCTGTGGGTAAATTAAAAACAAAAATAATTTGATATAGAAATATAACAAAACACAATTTGCAATTTGGTAGCCAATATTTAGAGAGTGGGGAGCGCGAAATTATAAATCAAAAATAAATACACGCCATATAAAATATGTATAAATATATGTATTTAACCATTTAGATAATTTATAATGAGAGAAACAGAACGTGGAGTGCGATAAGGCTATTTATTTGTTTAAACTTAACTTTCCATTGTTTCAAGTTATAATTCTCTGGTCTAATATGAACAGCTGTTAGGTATGATTGACGTAAGCAGGGGAGGGAAGCTAGACTTGTTGTTGTTGATAAGCGTAATAATGTTAGCGAATCTTAATATCAAACTGGAATTCCGAGCCAGAAATACATACGAGTCGAGTACTTGTTTAAGTATTGTATATGGTTTGCATGATGATGTTGATGGTTGACAAGTGGTACTAGCTCTATCTTATCACAGTACTAATTTCCTGTGGAAAGCATTTGCCACGTGTTTGATTTCGAGTTTGTCTAAGCTTAGACCACTGTACCTCAAATTCACGTGGGGTATCAAATGAGTCATGTGTTTTGAAGATAACAAAACAGTTTTATCAAATGTGTGTTAAGAATTGTTTGAAAAACGTTTTGAAGGTCAAATACAAAAGCAATGCTAAGGTTAATCAAGTGTTTTCTGCTCGACAGTTGTTTAAATATTGTATATGAACAATATTTTGTTAGGCAGTTTGAAGACATATATTCTAAAAAATCTCCCATAACAAGTTTCACTTTTGGTTTTTTTTTAGAACTAGTTTGCTTTGTCTTTTAACTAACGAACCCAACTGACGCACAAGTTGTGCTAATCGAATCACTTTCGATGCATATTTTATTGAAAAATTTGCATAAGTTTTTTGTGTGTGCAATCATTAAAAAACACAAAATACAAGTTACGAACGAATCAAGGCCCTGTCAATTTCCGTATTAGCATTGTATCGCTTTGTCTTAATGTAAAGACTAAGATTCAACTATTACACAAACGTTCTGAACTATATCTTGGGATGCTTATCAGTATAGAAAACGAAAACTCCATACTGAAATCAGCGTATCAAAAATATTTACATGACTAACCAGTGCACTCCCGTCTATCTCTGTCCCTCTCTGTCTTTTCTATGTGGTCTTATCACCTTTTTGTGCTTTTGCCATTAATTATGGCTGCTTCCTTTAGGTAGCTGATTAGAAAGAACTTTTAGAGCCAACACCAACTAATGGAAAGTTACGAAAGATTCGTTGAAATTCTACAAATGATGAAGTTTCTAGTTTCTGTCAACAACGAATGCACACATACGAGAATTACCTAGAGAATATAATAGAGACAAGTGAACTGCTATTATCGGCAACAATACCTAATCTAGATTATGACCAATCAAAGCTTTTGAATTAGAGATCAATGATTTTGATTTGGCATATTTAAAAATAAATATTAAGTGGGTTTTTTTTTATTATACTCGAAAGTATGCTTGAAGTTTAATGCGAAACAGAAAGAAATGAAAAAAAAATTCCATTAATTTTACTTGTAAATTGTTGCAAGTGTACGACTGTTTTTTTAAATAGTAGGTTAGGTTAGGTATATGCTGATTTCACTGAGGGGGTTCACTTGGCATCTCTTGACAATCACATCACAAGGTAGCACCATGGTGGAATTATGTTTGTTGTGGCGGCAACGAAATTTGTGAGTTCAGAGCTTTTGCTACATGCGCAAGAGTGAGTGGGAAAGTGAGGGGGAAAGTAAAATAGGCTGACAATATGATAGGTATAAAAAGAGTCAAAGGTTATGTATTAAAAGTCTGTGACCACTTTTGGGAAGTGACATTAAATCGGATTGAAAGTGGTTCAGAGCCATATCTCTGCAATGTTTCTTAAAATTTTGGCATTATGGAGTTAATTGGTGTGCAGGTTGGCAGGTTGGTTTTTGGTTGATTATCTGTTCACAACGGATCCAAAAATAGTTTGAATCGGTTAAAAATTGGCTTAAAGCTACACAGAAAAAAAAACTGTGCCATTCGGGCTCAACTCAACACCAAACGGGCTCAAAAATGGGTTGATCTCGGAATGGCTTAAACTGAGCCCGAGTCGGGATAGGCGCCCGATAAAAGTTCAAAAAATGTAGACCGCCCGGATAGATTTTTTTTTTCTTATAAATTTGCATATATTTATTAATAATTGTATATTTGGGATTCACTTAAGACTTTTTTAATTTGAAGAAACCTATATAAATAAATTAATAAGAACTTACTTTAACTTGCCTTGTCTGGGAATCGAACTCGGGGACCCCGGGACTCAAGAACGTCTGCGTCTCAGCGCACTCGACCGCGCCGCGCTTGCCAGACTAGGCACCCAATGACATACAAGAGCGTTTGCTCCAGACGACAATAGAGTGAAGCCAAGAGAGCGAATTTGCTATTGCTCTCAGCTTGTTCGCTCTTTCACTCGATATTTAAGCCCGAATCGGATTAAAAACAATCCCAAAAGGGATCTATCACGGATAATCAAAAAATTTCAATCCTTCCGATGGGTTTAAATCAAGCTTTTTAGGCTTAAAAATATCCCGGCATTTTTTTTTCTGTGTAGATGTGCGCACGTGAGAGATTCTTCCTTCCCGTCAGCACGAAATAAAAATCTCTTGACGCACGATTCGAGCACACAATTTTTAGAGCGTTTTGCGAATCACGATCAACCACCCTCGAATTTTTGAGTGGAGAGATCTTAATTCTATCATAGGTGCGCATTGCGCCTTTTGTAAGGAGCAGCTGCGACCAAAGGCCTTCCGCTCTCATGGCATGACATACTTCGTCATAACTTCCGAACTCCTGAAGCGGTTTAAAAAAGGCCTATGCATAGGCCTACATATAAGTTCTTCACACTTTATCAGCCATGTTCTCAATTCCACTTCCACAAAATGTTTTGTGATTTAGAGACCAAATTTGGTCGAAAACCCGATTTGAAATCACAAGACTTTTATGGAAGTGGACTTCAGAACATGGCTGAATATTAAAAGTAAATCGTTTTCGAGATATAAAGCTTAAAACTTGAAAAAAAATATTAACTTTTTTCATTAAGTTTTGATTTAAAAAATACAGCAATGTCATACAGTCATCCGGTTTTAAACATATTTGCAGAACTGTTTGAAAGCATATAGTATTCATAACTGCTGAGTTAAAAAACGCATACATTGAAAACAAAATATTTTTTCGTACTAAAACGTATTTTCTGACCGTTTGGACCTTTGGCAGCTATAGGATATAGTCATCCGATTTGATCAACTTATGCAGAACCGTGTGACAGCATTAAAAATTCATAGTGTCTGAATTTAAGAACGTTATCATGGAAAAAAAATGGTGTTCCTATTAAGACCCATTATCCGACCGATCAGTCCTCTTGCAGCTAAAAGATATAGTCATCAAATTTTTTCTAAATTTTGTAGCACATAATATTCATAATTCCTGAGATTAATAACTCTATCGTGAAAAATAAACAAAGTTTTTCTTATTAAGACCTATTTATCGACTAATCATTCCTATGTCAGTTATAAGGTATAGTCATCCGATCCGGGCGGGTCTCTAAAAAGAAGACTCTGTGCAAAAATTCAGCTCGATAGCTTAAAACCGAGAGACTAGACGGAATTGTTTTTTTTTTTTTGTATAATTAAATTGCAACAACATTTTGATAAATTTAAATTATAATATTTTGCGATACCTTCTCTGTGGTTTCAAAAAATTTCAATTATATTTGAAATTTTGTTTACAATTTAATTAGTGAACTCACCTGCATAATGGGATAGGCGACACGTCCTTTTCCGAACCGTTCTATGATCGTCAATTTGGCCGCATTGGCCATCACTCCGGCAATATTTGACGAAGAGAGCACTGGACGCGGTGGTGGCACTATGGGCACAAAGTCTCGATTTCTTTCGGCAAATGTGCGATCAAATGAATTGCGACGATCACTGTGGGAGCGTCTGTAGGGTATAGAGTTGCCACCGTTGCTAATATTTGTGGTCTGATAGGTGTTATTGAATTGTGGCACTCCCACATAGGATTTGGATTTGCGATACTGTTTGCTCGTATAAATGAGGGGCTCCATGAAATGTCCTGAATAATTAATGCTGCTGTTGTCGCTGTGATTGCTGCTGGATTCGGAGCTGCTGCTTATGGTTGAAGCCGCCGACGACGATGATGATGATGAGGTGGATGAAATCGTGATGGGGGGCAGGGCGGTGAGCATGGATGGTTTGGAACATTTGGCACAGGGTACAGCTAGAGCGGCAGTTAAAAGCTCGGCGGGATTTACTTTATCAACTGAGGTGGTGGCCGCATTGCTGGTGTCCGTGGAAATAAGTTGTTGTTCCTGCTGTTGTTGTTTTTGTTGCTTCTGTGAGTTGGTTTTTTTATTGTTTTTTTGTGGCTGTTGCTGTTGCGGTTTGTTGTTGTTGCCCGAATTCTTTTTATTATTGCTATTGCTCTTGGCATTTGAATTTTTATTCTTGTTGTTGTTGTTATTATTTTTTGTGTTGCTGTTGCCCGTCGCCGGCAACATTCCCGCCTTGTCCTTGTCCACCTTCTGCTGCTGCCCCAACACTTTAGCATTGGATTTGTTTACCATTTTATTAAAATCCTACAAATACTTTGTTGTTTTTTCCGCTTGTAAATTGTTCTTTGCGCAATTGGTTTTGGTTCTGGTTCGGTTTGGTTTCCGTTTTCTGTTTTTGTTTGAAACTTTTAACTGTTGCGCTCTTCGCTTGATTTGCTCTCACTCTCTCAAAGCTTTGCGCTGTTTAGTTTTTTGCCACGTTTTGTTGTTGGCGCCGCGATTGTTATGTTTTTTTTTTTTCGTTTTATTAAATGAGCTTTTGTTGTACCTTTGAAATATTTTTAATCACGAAATTCATTAATTTTTTGTTGTTGTTATTATTGTTGTTGCATACACTTTTTTAACTGCGACTTCTTTCAAAATTGTTGTTCGCCTTTAGAGAAAAAGAAAGGGAAGAAAGAATGAAATTAGAAACACACACATTCATTTTGTTAAATTATTTATATTGTTTTCGCCTCCCCTCTTTTCCCCTCAGTTTAGTTAGTTTTCTTTATCATTTTTGTTTTTGCGTTCTTTTAGAAAAGCCCGCCACCGCCCCACAGTTCCTCCTTCTTCTGGGGAATGTACCTCATCGTTGGGCTGCGTTTCCATTTCCAACGCGCAATTTGCGTTACCAAAAAAAATAACAAAAAACAAATAAACAAATAAATACAAAATGCTTGCCATTTGACGACTCTCTTCTGTCTCCTCTCCTTCTCAGCCCACGATGATGTAAGTTTCTTTTTGTATAATTTACGTTTGTATTTTTTTAATTTATGTACATACAAACATATGTATGTATGAATTTGAATAAGTATGTATATTTTTATATAGGATTGATCTTGTTAGGGGCCTTCTCTCGTTAAATGATTCCATTAATTTTGTCATTTAACGGGGAGAATTCTATTTATTATGCATTGCCTTTCTTTATAGTATATACTTAATCTTAATTAAAAAAAAAAGGAAGGCTAAAATCGGCTATGCCGATGTTTTAAATACACTTGCAGTTTTTGAAAGGCGCTACCATTGATAACAAAAAAGTTTTTCTCAATATAATTAGTATTTAGACCGATCGTTTCAATGGCAGCTATATGCTATAGTCATCCGATTTCGATAAATTTTTCCAGAATTGTGTGGAAGTATATGAAACTAATATATACCACGATTGGTGATGCTTCGATGGAAAACAAAAAAGTTTTTCTCACTAGAACTAGTTTTTGACCGACGTTCAGGCGTTATCTATAGTTCGATTCGATAAATTTTTCCAGAATTGTGTGGAAGTATATGAAACTAATATATACCACGATTGGTGATGCTTCGATGGAAAACAAAAAAGTTTTTCTCACTAGAACTAGTTTTTGAACCGATCGTTCCTATGGCAGCTATATGATATAGTCATCCGATCCGGCCGATTCCGATTTAAAGACTTTTTGCAAAGTTTGGTCAAGATAGCTTCAAAACTGAGGGAGGAGATAGCATAGAAACAGACGGACAAACGGAAATGAACTCAGCTCGTCATGCTGATCAAGAATACATATACTTTATGTGGTCGGAAATGCTTCCTTCACTGCGTTACAAACATCGTGACAATTTTAATATACCCTCTGCAAGGGTATAAAAATAGACGGCTAACATCGGCTACGCCGATGTTTAAAATACCCTTGCAGTTTTTGAAAAGCGCTACCATTTATAACAAAAAAGTTTTTCTCATTAAAATTAGTTTTTAGACCGATCGTTCCTATGGCAGCTATATGCTATAGTCATCCGATTTCGATAATTTTTGCAGAATTGTGTGGAAGTATATGAAACTAATATATACCACGATTGGTGGTAAAAAGTCCCAGAGACTCCGATACCGGTGGGGGTTATTACACTGATAATATTCTTTCTTTGCCAGCGAGTTAATTACACTACAAAGACCTAAGATAAATATTTAAAACTTAAACAAACTTAACGACCAAATCTATTAGCAAACCGAACTCTAGGGATATAATTTCACAAATAAAATGGCTTTACAGAGGAATTAACTGAACCATTTGATCCAGTTTAGCCGGGTAAGAGCGCGTAACGGTATTTAGATAAAATTATACAAATTTAATACGCTCTCTTATGTAAACCCTCTAACGGACATAAAGTAAACTATTTCGACATTGTTTAAGATGCCAAAGAATTGAAAATGTCGCTTGTAACCCGGAAATGCTTATAAAAAGACGGCAGAGACGATCTGCAGCATTTCTAGGTTACCGAAAATCGACACCCGGCAACAAAGATGATGTACAGTCACGTAGTTGGATCAATATATATTCATTTATGTATATATATATATATTTACCTGGAAAATTTTGGGACCAGCTCGTGCCTAATCCAAATCCAAACACACAAAATATTTCTAAGCTTGCGGCACTTTTGTTGTTAAGAGAGAATCGTTGGCTCTCTTTAGTTCTCACGGTCAGCCACAAACTTGTGACGAGGACAACGTATTAAAAGCGAAAAGAGGCGGGGCGGGTAACGAACTAAACGTAGCCCCATAAGAGGAAAGCTGACGCGTTTCCTGTTACTTCTTTACGTCTCCTGTTGTCTATATGTTGATACGTTTGTATGGCTTATGCAGCCATTTACTTACAGTCCAGTAGCAAATATATTTTGCTGTACAATTTCGGTTTAGAAATCAAACAGCAAAAAAAAATCCGGCGGGATGGTTTATCACCACTTGCTTCAATTATTGGACAAATTGCTAACGACGGGCACCAGCTGGGATCTCTGTGAATTGTGGTCCGCTATTGTTTTATTTGTTTTTGAAATATATATACATATATATGTATATTACGTGAACGTGAACCAAACCGAGCCGTGTGTAGGCTTACTTTTCTACAATACTACTGACATATAAAACTTTAATTGCTTTATGCATACAATATTTCCACACTTCACAGACACGCACAAATCACTCGGAGAATTCCAATTTCACTTTTGCTTTTGGCAAAAACCACGCGTTTTTTTTTTATTTTTAGCAGAAGCTTGTCGAAAGCTTCGAGAACGTTGTTGTAGGTGTAGGTGAGCGGGGGGGAGGCTAGGTGGGGTGAGATTGTTCGATAATCAACTGCGAAACTGACTCCGAATACAATTTCCAATTGCTTTTTAGTGTTTTTACTTGATTTTTATAATTCTTATTGCTTTTCTTTTGTCGGTTGCACAATTTTAAAACGTAGATCGTTTCGTTAGGTCTCTGTGGGGGTGTATTCGTGGTCTACTTGAGTGTCGAACATGTGACGAGCAACTGATGGCACTGGGCGCACGCTGGCTAAGTAAAGACGAATCGAAAATCAACGGACAACGACGACGACGATGTCTACATTCTCGGGAGCGGCACAGAGCAAAAAAAAAAAAAAGAACTGTATTTGTGTATTATAATCGGCCCCGCTAACTAACTGAAAAACAAAATCAGCAAACAACAACAACGATAGCCACAATTAGCTGAGAAATAAAATAAGAGAGAGGGAGAGTGAGCAAACATAAAAGTTTGCCCATCAAATAACAATCTCTCAAGCTCAAGAGCAAAGCTTCTAAGATGGTAGTAGGTCAGAGAGACGACGACATTCATATTTTAATGTGGTTTTCACTTTTTAAGCCATGGATTTGTACTCTCTGGTCGAAGACAAGCCAAAGAAGAAGGCAAAGCTAACTTCGTCTGTGCCGAAGATTTATTACACTTCCAAAAATGCTCACTCAAACTGATCTTACCAAAATAAATATATATGCCATATATTAGAAGTCATATTTTTATGAATTCAAAATCATTGAACATCTGATTGTTTAGATCTTAATTAGATTATGCTTCTATCAAACACAATAAAGTTTTTCTCACTAAGATTCAATTTTCGACCGATCGGTCCTATGACAGCTATATATGAACATAATAATCTGATTTTGACCAAACATGGCTGCTGAAGTGCGTATTATATTAATAATTTCTGAGCTAAAGATAGGTTATATTGATATCAAAACTTTTTTACTCTTTAAGACAAATTTTTCGACCAATCGATCAAATTAGAGAGAGTTTTATTAGCAGCCAGAAAACGATTGTAATATAGGAACTAATCGGAATTTGAATACAATTTCATTCAAACTAGTTAGAACTTTGTGCAAGTATTTAAACTTAAAAAGAGTCAATTTATATAACGTAACCGAAACCGTAACCGTAACCCCATAACTTTTATTAAATTAACCGGTTAAATTAGCCGTAGCCGAAACAACTAAATGGGATAATTTCGGTTTATACTCTATTTTTAAAAAATTAGTTTAGTTACGATGAAAATAAATTTATTTGATGGCCACTTTTCTCATTCGTGTTTCTATTGTGCAAGTTTCGTTATCATCTTGACAAGTTGAATTCCAAAAATGTTTTAAGAACTTTGGCCACTGAGGAGGTGTTTGTAAAACAGCTGTACTCTTATACCACGGATGCAATATGGTCAAAATGGTGGAACTCTAAGGTCTTAGTGAGTTCTCCTTCGAATTTAAGTGCATAGGTAAATGAATTTACATGAAAATAAATCATTTCATTTAAAAAGTGTGTTTTTAGGAGTTAGAGTCAGGACAATAAGAATGCTGAGTAAACAGTTAGTATTTATCTGGAATCAATGTAAATTTCAAATCGAAAACAGGAACTCAGCACTGGCCAAACTTTTCATCTAATTACAATCTGGATTACGATTTTTTTGGGAGAACAAAGATTCGATATTTGAAAGTAAGGAACAACAAATACATATCTTTTAAAGTACATATATACGTTTACTAATGTTTAAGTTAAGAATTCTATGAAAAAAACGAGAGGGCAAAGCTAACTTCCACTGTGCGAAAGTTATAATACACTTGAAAAACTCGCTCGACCGCCCTCCCATCAAAAACAAAATACTTTTCTCACTAACAACCATTTTTCGACTGATTCGTTTTCTGACAGCTATATGCTATAGTGATCCGATTTCGATACATTTTTCCAGAATTATGTGAAAGCATATAAAACTAACATATACCAAGATTAGTGACGCTACGATGGAAAACAAAAAAGTTTTTGAAACTAGAACTTGTTCTTAGACCGATCGTTCCTATGGCAGCTATATGATATAGTTTTCCGATCCGGCCGGTTTCGACATATTAGTTGCGTGCAGTAAAAAGAAGACTCTGTGCAAAATTTCAGCACGATAGCTTTTAAACTGAGAGACTAGTTCGCGTAGAAACAGACAGACAGACGGACAGACGGACAGACAGACGGACAGACGGACGGACGGACAAGCGGAAATGAACTCAGCTCGTCGTCCTGATCAAGAATATATATAGTTTATGGGGTCGGAAATGAATATTTCTATGCGTTACAAACTTCTGGGCAAAATTAATATACACTTTTCAAGTGTATAAAAACATCAACACTATGTTTAAGAACCCGAGCGGCGCCAATATGCTATATGCTAGTAACTATATAAACTCCATTAGATTTAGGATTCTCTTAAAGAACAGAAAAAGAGTAGATATAGTAGACGCATATATTTTGGATTCACAGACTAAGGGATAACTTAGCATTTTCAAACTGATCCCCCTAACATGCCAACATTTATACTCTCTTTTGTTCAAGCCAATCAAACAAAAAGCTTTGAGCTTTAGCTAGAACTGAAACACAAAAAGATTGTGTACTCTTTGTTATTGTGAAATACCGGCCGGCTTTGGCTTTAGCGGTGGGAGGAGAAAAGTGAGCAAGCAAGGGTCGACCTTGGCTAATTGATCGAAAGCTTTCTCCTCTTCTGGGGCCAGAAAAGCTCTCTCTCTCTCTCTCTTGTCTTTCTTTCCCACTCCCATTATAAGATATGCCCTTTTATGAATATGAATCATTAATGCATTTGGCTGAAACAGGAGCCCTCGGTTCGCCTATCCTTTGAGCGGAAACTGTTCGATAATCACGTGTCAGCCAACCACATTGTTTTAGTCTAAAATTAACAAAATCTATAAGTAGCATTCATATGTGTGTTTGTATGTATGTAAGCAGGCTACAAATGCGATGCGTAGTACAATTTTAATTATTTTGCCACACACAAATATTTTGTCTGAGCCAAGAAAGTGGCACGTTGAATGAAAGCACAACGAAATGAAAGGAAATTGTGCGCGTAAATTGTCAACAACAGCAATTGCATGCAACGCAATTTCAGTTGCAGGAAAACTACATAATACAAATGCCCAGGAAGTTGGCCGGAAATGAGTGCAAGACGAAATATTGAACAGTGTTGAGCAGTTTATTTTTATTTTTGTTCTTTATTTTCATAGCCTACTTTTGGCTGCATTCAACAGTTAAGGCCTCCCATATGCAATTAGATGAGAGCTGTACATGAGAGCGTATGAGTGATTTTGTTTGTAGTGTGAGAGTGAGACCAGGCAGCGGGGGTCAGCGACGCGTCTGAAGCGTCAGCAGCCCGTAGGTGAATATATTCGAAAAAAAACACAGAAAATTAAGGGCTCGAAATTTCGTAGTCGCGGCATTCGACTACACCGTTCTTACTTGTTAATTTTAGACAAGACAGTAAACTATTAATTTTAGACATGTTTTTTTTACGCTGAACCTGAAACAGGGTCTAGAAATTCCATATCTAAAATTGATTAACGGTAATTTAAGCCTAAAATCTCAAAAAATGGCTAATTTTGCCATTTTCCAACAATTCCTTTTCTTAGCAACCAGTTAATTTTAAAATTTCAATTTACTAGCCTGCAAAATCTGCAATAATGGCTATTAATTCAAATTTAAATCAACATTTGCCGTTTTTAGACTGCTCCCAAACTCTCTCAAATCGAAGGTAGAATTTATCCATAACAATCTAGAATATTAATAATTAACCCGTACCAAAATCAATCAAAAACGAGAAGGCAAAGCTAACTTCGACTGTGCCGAAGTTTTAATACACTTGAAAAACTTTACTCCAACTGATTTAACCAGTAAAATATATATAGGATATAGATATCAGATAACAATTTGATAACATAAAAAAAAAATTTTCTTAGTAAAACACATTTTCCGAACGATCGGTCCTATGGCAGCTATATGCTATATTCATCCGATTTTGATAAATTTTTTCAAAATTATGCAAAAGCATATAAAACTAAAATATATCAAGAAAACAAAAAAGTTTTTCTCATTAGAAGTAGTTTTTTGACCGACCGTTTCTATGAGAGCTATATAATATAGTCATCCGATTTTGATAAATTCCTGTATTATGTGAAAGCATATAAAATTAACATATACAAAGTTTAGTGACGCTACAATGGAAAACAAAAAAGTTTTACTCACTAGAACTAGTTTTTTGACCGACTGTTTCTATGGCAGCTATATGATATAGTCTCCGATCCGGCCGGTTTCGACATATTAGTTGCGTGCAGTAAAAAGAAGACTGAGCAAAATTTCAGCTCGATAGCTTTAAAACTGAGGGACTAGTTTGAGTAGAAACAGACAGACGGACAAACGGACAGACGGACAGACGGACGGACGGACGGACGGAATTGAAATATTTCTATGCGTTACAAACTTCTGGGCAAAATTAATATACTCTTTTCAAGTGTATAAAAAATAGAAGGCCAACAATGCCTCCGCCGATGTTTAAATTCCCTTGCAGATTTTTTATTTTATATAAGAAATGGTTTTCCTGATTATTTTAGAAAAATTAAATTTCGCTTAGAACCTGTCCCAAGCTGACTAACAGATTGCGCCACTTTTCATAACCATTTGGCTGACCAAGCCAGAGCCGATTGTGGTGGAGCTATACGATATATTTATCCGATTTTGATCAAACCAAGCTAAATTGTGTTGAAGCAAATAACATTTACGACTAACAAGTATAAGCACGCTACCTTTTGATAACAAAAATTTTTTTTACACTAAGACTCGTTTTTCATCCGATCGTTCCTATGGCAGCTATATTATATTGCCATTCGATTTTGATCAAAACTAACCAAACTACCAAGTTTGGTGACGCTACGATGGGAAACAAACAAATTTTTTTTACTAGAACTAGTATTTTGACCGATCTTCTCTATCTTCAAGGTCGGTTCCAACAAATGTGCAGCCTATATGAATTTAAAGATTTTTTTAAAAGTTTGGTCAAGATAGCTTCAAAACTGAGGAAGGAGATAGCATATAAACAGACAGACGGACGGACAGGGCTACATCGACTAGGCTATTGATGTTGATCAAGAATATATCTAGTTTATGGGGTCGGAGATTCTTCTTCTACGCGTTACAAACATCGTGACAATTTCAATATAGCCTCTGCAAGGGTACACCGAGAAAAAAATCCGTTCTAAAAGTACCAAAATCTTGAACATCCGTTGACGAAAGTCTATCATGCACGTTGTTCTCAAATCATGAACATTGGGGTACGATTTTTCATGAACACTTTGTTCTCACTTTGGATTTTTTGGGCTTGTTTCGTGAACATTTTGTGCTTGTTTTATGAACTGTTTGGGCATGTTTCATGAACATTTTGTTCTTTTTTTTTTTATTTGGCAATCGGGAGCCCATCCGCTCAGGGATGCATACATACATATAATAGTTCACGGAACTGCAAATATTATATTCATACGTTGCACATTGGTTGCTTTCATATAACCCAGCCACTGTGCGTTCGTACAGAGTATATTACAGTTGGGCTTGGCCGACTTTCTAACTTTTTTTTATAAAAGGAGTAAGACTGTTTCTTTAAATTCGGCAAAAAAAAATTCTCGAGGTCGGGTTTTTTACCAGCCTAAAATAATATAATTTAATTTCCCAGCCTTAAATAATGGTTCTAAATTTCCCAGCCTAAAATAATGGTAATTGAATTTCCCATCCTAAAATAATGGTAATTCGTTGAACAAAAATATCACAACACATTTTCTTCTCCTAAATTGCACTTTTTCAAGAAAAACAATCAAATTAATTAACCAAATTTGGTCAAGAATGTTAAGCAAGTCTCAAAGTTTTGAATTGTGAACGAAAACGCCAAATAGATCAGAAATTGACTGCATTACATAGCATCATCAAGAAGAAAAAAAAATGGTAATTAAAAGCGAACCGTATAAGCATGCCAAAAATTCAAGCTAGTGCATATGTATGTATCTATGTACATATACATATTTATGTATACCACCCCCTTCCGCTAATGCTGCTGGGGCCACCTTATTTAATCAGAATTAATATGAACTATAAAAATGAATAATTAATTTGTGCAACCAATTTGTGTGCTTTCTTTTTTTGTTTTCAGGGAAATGAAACATCGCTGCCCATGGAAATGTGTTCCAATTGTAAGTAAAAATCGGTGTTGCTTTTGCTCGGTCAATGTCATTTGAATGGATTTGGAATTTGGCAGCTGTTTATGAATATGCAAACATTGTGGCATTACCTACACCTACACACACACAGAACATACAAGTGCAATCGCTATATACATATGTTCCTAATCAGGCAGGCCCTACAAATAATTTGTTTTTTCGTTGGCATTTTGTTTGTTTATAATATTTGATTAAATAATTTCCATTAACATATTATGCATTTACGTGGCCTCAGAATCTCTAAATATGTTATTTGTTATTCTATCTAGCTAATAGAAGAGACTTTCAAATTCTAAAGTAATTTCTTGATTATCTGAAAGAAGCAGCAATACGAACCGCTTAAGAGTTCGCACTGATTCGTATCCGTTTTTCACCAACAGTTTGGTTGACTTGACTTTTGGAGATCATCGAACCACGATTTAGGTTCGGTTCACTAATTAAACGGTACAGTAGAATTTCTACTGTGGAAACACTTTTCCAATTTAGACTCTCGAGAAGCTTCCAAAATTGTGATTAAATAACTCAATTTTATACACAAAGATTTGAAGAAAGTCATATAACTTGACAAAATACGAAAAAACTAAAGAAGCCAGGGCTAGAGTACGAATTTCCAAAAGTATGCGGCAATATTAAAAATAACTCAAAATGAGTTTATTAATGAGATTTTCCAGATTTCGAAATGGAAATATTTAAAGATATCAGGGACACGTCTATTAAATAAACCATTATCATTTTCTGTTTTTCGGTTCCGCATATTTATAAGGATAACCGGTTTGCATCCCAGTCTTGTCACGCCTTAACCATTTATTGTCTTGTTGTATGCAATTAGCAATTATTTATATTTAAATTTGTTTTCTTTACCTCCTTAAAAAGTCGATGCGGATGAAATTAGACGCCTGGGTAAACGTTTTCGTAAACTGGATCTGGACAACTCCGGAGCTTTAAGTGTGGATGAGTTTATGTCACTGCCCGAATTGCAACAGAATCCCTTGGTTCAGCGTGTAATTGACATATTCGATGCCGATGGTAATGGAGAGGTGGACTTTAAGGAGTTCATTCAGGGCGTTTCACAATTTAGCGTTAAGGGTGATAAACTATCAAAGCTGCGCTTTGCCTTTCGTATCTATGATATGGACAACGATGGTTATATATCCAATGGTGAACTGTTTCAGGTAGGCATACACCAGAGAAGTACCCAGATGTACCCGATTCAACAAATAGTAAAATATGTTTCATATTTAAGCTTTTTAGATAACCCCACTAATAACCGCGGACTTCAAATTGGGAAAACCGAAATAAATCTTAAATAATAAATGATAATTGGCCATCGCGATGACGAATGTCTAAAATGATTTATAGTCAAATCGGAATTTTTTCAAGAAGTGCGATTTTTATATTATTAGCGACAATCGGATACTTCTGGTACTACACTTTTACATTTATCTATTATCTATAAATTTGTATTACCTTGTTTGTCTTTTTTGGCAGGTACTGAAAATGATGGTGGGCAACAATCTGAAAGATACGCAACTTCAGCAAATTGTGGATAAAACAATTGGCTTTGCGGACAAGGATGAGGATGGGAAAATCTCGTTCGATGAATTCTGTTCCGTGGTTGGCAATACGGATATACACAAGAAAATGGTTGTTGATGTTTAGATTTATCGCAAAACGTGTTTATTTTTCTTTACCTAACCTAGTTACTATTTATACATTGTCCTTTGTTTCCTATGATTTAATTTTTCTTGTTACGAGTGAATATCACCTTTTCTGAAAGAAAGTAAACACATACACACAATTTTGAAAAAGTTGTTATATTAAGTCATAAAGTAAAAAAAAACCAAACTGAATTTCTAAAACTCCTTCGTACTTCTTAAAAAATATATACATACAATAAAATTGCATATATTATAGTCATAATTTATGATACAAAACAAACAAACAAAAATATACACATAAATGAACAAAATCAAATAAAGCAATTTCAACTTTTAGTCAATTTTTGTTCTCAAAAATATTTTATGTTTTTTTCTTTGTTCTGTCTTTTCATAGTTTCTGTTGGTTTAATTCTAATTCTCCTGTGATTTTGCCAAAACAAAAAACAACATAATATATATAAAAAAAAATACGTGAGCCTGTTTGAAGGGAATTCCTCTATTGACTTAGTCTAATTTACAAAAAAAACACGTGTGTACTTTTTATATATTTATACATACCTACTGATCTAACGAAATTTTAATCAACCATATTTTTATATATATATCACTTAACTATCGACTAACTGCAAAATTTAATTTTTACTTTAACTAATAAAAATTTCATTGAATTCAATTAGTAATACTTACAAATATTAATCAAGTTAACTGAAAATCGAATAATGCGATGCGATAAAGCAAATTTTATACCAACAAAACTCTAGTTAAAAGCAAAACACAACAACAAAATGCATGTTACAAATTTTAAAATTTTTTGCACAATTGCCATTCACAATGTGTTAACTAAGAAATTACATTACATTCATTAATAATAATAACAAAAAAAAACAAAAATACAAAGTAAATTTTGTAAAGTCAGCCATTTTTAAGGAAGCACAAAACTCGCATGAAAAGTGTTCAGTTTGGCAAGGCTAATTGGAAGAAGCAATAAATAGTTCAATAACAAATAATAACAATAAATATACACAAAAATAATTTTGAGATTTTTTGTTTTTTCATTATTATTATAGCTTGGGCAATCCCCTTTCATCCCCTTTAACCCATTTTCAAAAATTCGAAATAGTTTAGGAGAAATTGATATTTTAGTGGAGCAAAGTTGATGCTTGAGAAAGCAGTCAATCCAACCTTAAGAAGGGATCGTCTACCTTTAAAAAAAAAGAGTTTTGTGGTTTTTTGTTTTTTATTATTATTATAGCTTGGGCATTCCCCTTTCATCCCCTTCAACTCATTTTCAAAAATTCGAAATAGTTTAGGAGAAATTGCTACTTTAGTGGAGCAAAGTTGAGGAAGCAGTCAATACAACTTTAAAAAAGGGTAGTCTAACTTTAAAAAAAAAAGTTTTGCGATTTTTTGTTTTTCATTATTTTTTAGCTTGGGCAATCCCCTTTCATCCCCTTCAACCCATTTTCAAAAATTCGAAATAGTTTAGGAGAAATTGCCATTTTTGTGGAGCAAAGTTGATGCTTGAGGAAGCTGTCAATACAACCATAACAAGGGGTCGTCAACCTTTGAAAAAAAGAATTTTTCCATTTTTTTTTTCCATTATTATTTTAAGAAAATAGTTTAGTTTAGTTTTAAATTCGAAATAGTTTAGGATAAATTGCTATTTTATCAGGGGTCGTCTAGCTTTGAAAAAAAAAATTATTAGCGCCTAGTTTTAAAATTGCTGTTGAGTTTGAAAATTATTTGCTTAGACTTAAAATTCATAACAAATAAAAAAACGAGAAGGCAAAGCTAACTTCGACTGTGCCGAAGTTTTAATACACTTGAAAACGTTTACTCCAACTGCTTTAACCGGTAAAATATATAAAGGATATAGATATCAAATATTTAAAATTTTTAAATCATTGATAATAAAAATTTGATACCATAAAAAAAACTTTTCTTAGTAAACCACATTTTCCGACCGATCGGTCCTGTGGCAGCTATATGCTATAGTCATCCGATTTTGATAAATTTTTTTTAAATTGTGTGAAAGCATATAAGACTAATATATCCAAGATAAGGGACGCTACAATAGAAAACAAAAAGTTTTTCTCACTAGAACTAGTTTTTAGGCCGACCGTTTATTGGTATTTTGTTTGTCAATTTTTCCAGAATTACGTGGCAAAAACATAAAACCATGATGGTGAAGCAAGAAAACAAATTTTTCATACATTTTTGAACGACCGAGTAGTGTTGATCAAATTATGTGGAAGCATAAAAACATCATAAAGATAGTGCCGTGATGGAAAACAAAAATGAAGTTTTAGACCGATCGTATATATATGCCGGGGCGATGTTGTCGTAAGAGAGTCTGTAAATTTCAGCCGATAGCTTAAAACTGGGTAGTCGTGACGCAGCGGAGCGGGGCGGGGACGGGCGGGAACTCAACGTGAAGATAGTTTTGGGGTCGGGAATATTTCATGCGTTAAAATTGATTACACTTTTCAAGTGTATAAAAACAATAATTGGGAAATGGCAAATACAAAGTATATTGAAAGTATTGCATATTAAAGCTAGTTGGCGTGGATGGTTTTAAACGTTTATTTACAAAAAATATTTAAACTATATTTACATTTAACAAATAAACTATAATAAATATAAACTCTCTTCTTTTCTGCTGTTTTAGTTGCAATCGGTCCCCCCTCTTTGCACACACACCCCTTACCAACAAACCTTACTTCACCCTCGTAGTCGTTACGTCGTTTATTACGTCGTTTCTTATGGTTCCGTTAATTATTTATTATTATTAACAATTATCAATTTGTTAAAGAAAATGTATGGATTTTTGTTCTCGCGCTGTGTTGAGATTCTCGTTACAGGCCTCTAAACCTAAAAAAAAAACCGAGAAGACAAAACTAACTTCGCTTGTGCCGAAGTTTAAATACACTTGCAAAGTTTCCTCTAACTGCCTCGCCGTGCACAAGAACTCTGGCCTTTCAACTTGGCGAATGGAGGAAGTGCATCCAGTTGCAAGTTTTTAGGGAATGGATAGGCACTTTCCCTGCAGGGTTGTTGCTTTGCTTATGGCGCCCGTGGAGGCGTTGGGCCACTATGCTTAAGAGTACTTTAAATCCCAATAAGACAATCTGGGTGATCTGTGCAATGGCCCGGGGACGATTAGTGGCCCTGGCCGTGGTTCAAGCAAATGGCACTTACCTTGAAATCAAGACGACATCAGAAAATTCTTGAACAGATAATGTTGTCCAGAAAAACATTCAATCCTGATAGTTTTCATTTGTTTTAGGCACTTAAAAAAAAAAAACAAAAAACACACACGAACTTGAATCTGAGCGCATATTAACACACACACACACACAACAACAACAAGCCACACCTCCGTCGCGATGCTGCCGCCAGGATCGGCCTGCCCCTCCCCCGCGTATCAATACTTTGCGGTCGAACCGCCGGATGGCCACTGGGTACCGCAACACTCCCGCATTAAGTAAACACTTTGACACACATTTCATTTAGTTTTGTTATAATTTTAAGCCAACGCAACGCCGAAAATGACCACGAATTGACGAATTGACGAAAAGCAACGGTAAATCTTGGCAGCTGCAAGTTTGCATTTGCACACCAATTAACACAAAAACCCACTTGTTGAAAAGTTTGTCCTCGACAAGCAAACACTTAAGCACACATTCAACTTTGATTTGTTTATATTTTAAGGCTTATTTATTTACTTTTAACACCCGCGAAACAAAACTAAAAAAGCAATTGAGAAAGTCACGACGAGTTAGCACATTAATACCAGCGCAAGCTATCGATAGTTTTTGATTGCTTATCGATCGGGAGGCGTTAGCCACAAAATTAGTCCCTTGCGCCAAGTTTTAAAATTGCTGTTGAGTTTGAAATTTATTTGCGTAGACTTAAAAGGCATAACAAATAAAAAAAAAACAATAATTGGGAAATGGCAAATACAAAGTATATTGAAAGTATTTCATATTAAAGCTAGTTAGCGAGAAAGATGGTTTTAAAAGTTTATTTACAAAAAATATTTAAACTATATTTACATTAAACAAACAAACTATTATAAATATAAACTCACTTCTTTTCTGCTGTTTTAGTTGCAATCGGTCCCCCTCTTTTTTTAGCCGATTTACGGCATTTTCAAATTTAATAGAAAAAAATTGTCCGCTCAAGATGGGTTTCACATTTTTGGTGGTATGATGATACAGTCTTGTAGAAAACCTGCAAATGTTTCCAAAAAGTACTTTTTTGTAGCTCAATTTTTGGCCGATTAACGGCATTTTTATTAAGAAAAAAATCCGCTAAGATGGGTTTCACATTTTTGGTGGTATGATGATACAGTCTTGTAGAAAACCTGAAATTTTGCTCAATTTTTTAAAAAAAATTGTCCGCAATATGGGTTTCTTCTCGCGGGTTTAGTTGGATGACAAAAACCACTTGGACTTTTGAGCTTATGCAAAAAGTGAGGACACAAACACTAAGTACCCTTATTACAGTCAGCCAATCACAGCCAAGCATTTCCACCATTTGCTTTTTTGGCACTAGGCGCAGACTAAGAACAAAAAAAAATGAAAAAAATCAAAGTAAAAAAATAAATATATATTTATTATTAATGAAATATATATTATTGCTAAAATTGATATAAAAATTAATATTAAGATTAAAATTAAAGTTTATATTTAAAAATTCAAAATTTGTAGCTCTATTATAGGCTGTTCTACGGCCCTTGTAAGGTTAAGAATTTTTCACAAATGACTGTTTTCAAGTGTTTAAAAATTATTTCCGGCTTTAAATAAATATTTCTTGGAATGTAGTCTTAAAGTACAGCTTCCAATGTTTCCAAAAAGCAGTGATAGATTTCTGTAGCTCTATTATTGGCTGAGATACGGCCATTTTAAGGTTAGAAACTTTTCAAAAATGACTGAAAATGATGACATAAATGGCTTTTCAAGTGTTTAAAAATTATTTCTGGCTTTAAATAAATATTTCTTGAAACGTAATCTTAAAGTACAGCTTCCAATGTTTCCAAAAAAGCAGTGTAAGATTTCTGTAGCTCTATTATTGGCTGAGATACGGCCATTTTAAGGTTAGAAACTTTTCAAAAATGACTGAAAATGATGACATAAATGGCTTTTCAAGTGTTTAAAAATTATTTCTGGCTTTAAATAAATATTTCTTGAAACGTAATCTTAAAGTACAGCTTCCAATGTTTCCAAAAAGCAGTGTAAGATTTCTGTAGCTCTATTATTGGCTGAGATACGGCCATTTTAAGGTTAGAAACTTTTCAAAAATGACTGAAAATGATGACATAAATGGCTTTTCAAGTGTTTAAAAATTATTTCTGGCTTTAAATAAATATTTCTTGAAACGTAATCTTAAAGTACAGCTTCCAATGTTTCCAAAAAGCAGTGTAAGATTTCTGTAGCTCTATTATTGGCTGAGATACGGCCATTTGAAGGTTAGGAATTTTTCAAAAATGACTGTTTTGCAAGTCTCTGGTTTTGGAATTCCCAAACAGTATTGGCAATTCTGTCATGAGGAGGCAGTTGATTGTAGGTATTTTTTCAAAGTATTTTTTCGCGCCAAAAAAAGTGTAACCGTCTTATTGCCCGCCTAAACACAGTGAATCAGTGACGTGGCAGCCAACAACAGCGCTCCCACCACCCCCCCGCCACCAGCCGCATGAGCCACAGCCAACAACGGCGCCCCCTGCCAACACAGCCAACAACAGCGCCCCCTGCCAACACAGCCAACAACAGCGCCCCCTACCGGCACAGCCAACAACAGCGCCAGCCCCTTTGCACATATTGCCATCTCTTTTCACCACATGGGGTAAGTTTCACAACACTCATACAGTCAGCCAATCACAGCCAAGCATTTCCACCATTTGCTTTTTGGCACAGTGGGCGCAGACTAAGAACAAAAAAAAAATGAAAAAAATCAAAGTAAAAAAATAAATATATATTTATTATTAATGAAATATATATTATTGCTAAAATTGATATAAAAATTAATATTAAGATTAAAATTAAAGTTTATATTTAAAAATTCAAAATTTGTAGCTCTATTATAGGCTGTTCTACGGCCCTTGTAAGGTTAAGAATTTTTCACAAATGACTGTTTTCAAGTGTTTAAAAATTATTTCCGGCTTTAAATAAATATTTCTTGGAATGTAGTCTTAAAGTACAGCTTCCAATGTTTCCAAAAAGCAGTGATAGATTTCTGTAGCTCTATTATTGGCTGAGATACGGCCATTTTAAGGTTAGAAACTTTTCAAAAATGACTGAAAATGATGACATAAATGGCTTTTCAAGTGTTTAAAAATTATTTCCGGCTTTAAATAAATATTTCTTGGAACGTAGTCTTAAAGTACAGCTTCCAATGTTTCCAAAAAGCAGTGTAAGATTTCTGTAGCTCTATTATTGGCTGAGATACGGCCATTTTAAGGTTAGAAACTTTTCAAAAATGACTGAAAATGATGACATAAATGGCTTTTCAAGTGTTTAAAAATTATTTCTGGCTTTAAATAAATATTTCTTGAAACGTAATCTTAAAGTACAGCTTCCAATGTTTCCAAAAAGCAGTGTAAGATTTCTGTAGCTCTATTATTGGCTGAGATACGGCCATTTTAAGGTTAGAAACTTTTCAAAAATGACTGAAAATGATGACATAAATGGCTTTTCAAGTGTTTAAAAATTATTTCTGGCTTTAAATAAATATTTCTTGAAACGTAATCTTAAAGTACAGCTTCCAATGTTTCCAAAAAGCAGTGTAAGATTTCTGTAGCTCTATTATTGGCTGAGATACGGCCATTTGAAGGTTAGGAATTTTTCAAAAATGACTGTTTTGCAAGTCTCTGGTTTTGGAATTCCCAAACAGTATTGGCAATTCTGTCATGAGGAGGCAGTTGATTGTAGGTATTTTTTCAAAGTATTTTTTCGCGCCAAAAAAAGTGTAACCGTCTTATTGCCCGCCTAAACACAGTGAATCAGTGACGTGGCAGCCAACAACAGCGCTCCCACCACCCCCCCGCCACCAGCCGCATGAGCCACAGCCAACAACGGCGCCCCCTGCCAACACAGCCAACAACAGCGCCCCCTGCCAACACAGCCAACAACAGCGCCCCCTACCGGCACAGCCAACAACAGCGCCAGCCCCTTTGCACATATTGCCATCTCTTTTCACCACATGGGGTAAGTTTCACAACACTCATACAGTCAGCCAATCACAGCCAAGCATTTCCACCATTTGCTTTTTGGCACAGTGGGCGCAGACTAAGAACAAAAAAAAATGAAAAAAATCAAAGTAAAAAAATAAATATATATTTATTATTAATGAAATATATATTATTGCTAAAATTGATATAAAAATTAATATTAAGATTAAAATTAAAGTTTATATTTAAAAATTCAAAATTTGTAGCTCTATTATAGGCTGTTCTACGGCCCTTGTAAGGTTAAGAATTTTTCAAAAATGACTGTTTTCAAGTGTTTAAAAATTATTTCCGGCTTTAAATAAATATTTCTTGGAATGTAGTCTTAAAGTACAGCTTCCAATGTTTCCAAAAAGCAGTGATAGATTTCTGTAGCTCTATTATTGGCTGAGATACGGCCATTTTAAGGTTAGAAACTTTTCAAAAATGACTGAAAATGATGACATAAATGGCTTTTCAAGTGTTTAAAAATTATTTCTGGCTTTAAATAAATATTTCTTGAAACGTAATCTTAAAGTACAGCTTCCAATGTTTCCAAAAAGCAGTGTAAGATTTCTGTAGCTCTATTATTGGCTGAGATACGGCCATTTTAAGGTTAGAAACTTTTCAAAAATGACTGAAAATGATGACATAAATGGCTTTTCAAGTGTTTAAAAATTATTTCTGGCTTTAAATAAATATTTCTTGAAACGTAATCTTAAAGTACAGCTTCCAATGTTTCCAAAAAGCAGTGTAAGATTTCTGTAGCTCTATTATTGGCTGAGATACGGCCATTTGAAGGTTAGGAATTTTTCAAAAATGACTGTTTTGCAAGTCTCTGGTTTTGGAATTCCCAAACAGTATTGGCAATTCTGTCATGAGGAGGCAGTTGATTGTAGGTATTTTTTCAAAGTATTTTTTCGCGCCAAAAAAAGTGTAACCGTCTTATTGCCCGCCTAAACACAGTGAATCAGTGACGTGGCAGCCAACAACAGCGCTCCCACCACCCCCCCGCCAGCCACATCAGCCACAGCCAACAACGGCGCCCCCTGCCAACACAGCCAACAACAGCGCCCCCTGCCAACACAGCCAACAACAGCGCCCCCTACCGGCACAGCCAACAACAGCGCCAGCCCCTTTGCACATATTGCCATCTCTTTTCACCACATGGGGTAAGTTTCACAACACTCATACAGTCAGCCAATCACAGCCAAGCATTTCCACCATTTGCTTTTTGGCACAGTGGGCGCAGACTAAGAACAAAAAAAAATGAAAAAAATCAAAGTAAAAAATAAAAATATATTTTATTATTAATGAAATATATATTATTGCTAAAATTGATATAAAAATTAATATTAAGATTAAAATTAAAGTTTATATTTAAAAATTCAAAATTTGTAGCTCTATTATAGGCTGTTCTACGGCCCTTGTAAGGTTAAGAATTTTTCAAAAATGACTGTTTTCAAGTGTTTAAAAATTATTTCCGGCTTTAAATAAATATTTCTTGGAATGTAGTCTTAAAGTACAGCTTCCAATGTTTCCAAAAAGCAGTGATAGATTTCTGTAGCTCTATTATTGGCTGAGATACGGCCATTTTAAGGTTAGAAACTTTTCAAAAATGACTGAAAATGATGACATAAATGGCTTTTCAAGTGTTTAAAAATTATTTCTGGCTTTAAATAAATATTTCTTGAAACGTAATCTTAAAGTACAGCTTCCAATGTTTCCAAAAAGCAGTGTAAGATTTCTGTAGCTCTATTATTGGCTGAGATACGGCCATTTGAAGGTTAGGAATTTTTCAAAAATGACTGTTTTGCAAGTCTCTGGTTTTGGAATTCCCAAACAGTATTGGCAATTCTGTCATGAGGAGGCAGTTGATTGTAGGTATTTTTTCAAAGTATTTTTTCGCGCCAAAAAAAGTGTAACCGTCTTATTGCCCGCCTAAACACAGTGAATCAGTGACGTGGCAGCCAACAACAGCGCTCCCACCACCCCCCCGCCACCAGCCGCATGAGCCACAGCCAACAACGGCGCCCCCTGCCAACACAGCCAACAACAGCGCCCCCTGCCAACACAGCCAACAACAGCGCCCCCTACCGGCACAGCCAACAACAGCGCCAGCCCCTTTGCACATATTGCCATCTCTTTTCACCACATGGGGTAAGTTTCACAACACTCATACAGTCAGCCAATCACAGCCAAGCATTTCCACCATTTGCTTTTTGGCACAGTGGGCGCAGACTAAGAACAAAAAAAAATGAAAAAAATCAAAGTAAAAAAATAAATATATATTTATTATTAATGAAATATATATTATTGCTAAAATTGATATAAAAATTAATATTAAGATTAAAATTAAAGTTTATATTTAAAAATTCAAAATTTGTAGCTCTATTATAGGCTGTTCTACGGCCCTTGTAAGGTTAAGAATTTTTCAAAAATGACTGTTTTCAAGTGTTTAAAAATTATTTCCGGCTTTAAATAAATATTTCTTGGAATGTAGTCTTAAAGTACAGCTTCCAATGTTTCCAAAAAGCAGTGATAGATTTCTGTAGCTCTATTATTGGCTGAGATACGGCCATTTTAAGGTTAGAAACTTTTCAAAAATGACTGAAATGATGACAAAACTTAAAAATATTTGGCAAAAATGGTACAAATTCCAAAAGCGTAAGATTCGACAATTGGGAGATACGGCCATTTTAAGGTTAGAAACTTTTCAAAAATGACTGAAAATGATGACATAAATGGCTTTTCAAGTGTTTAAAAATTATTTCTGGCTTTAAATAAATATTTCTTGAAACGTAATCTTAAAGTACAGCTTCCAATGTTTCCAAAAAGCAGTGTAAGATTTCTGTAGCTCTATTATTGGCTGAGATACGGCCATTTGAAGGTTAGGAATTTTTCAAAAATGACTGTTTTGCAAGTCTCTGGTTTTGGAATTCCCAAACAGTATTGGCAATTCTGTCATGAGGAGGCAGTTGATTGTAGGTATTTTTTCAAAGTATTTTTTCGCGCCAAAAAAAGTGTAACCGTCTTATTGCCCGCCTAAACACAGTGAATCAGTGACGTGGCAGCCAACAACAGCGCTCCCACCACCCCCCCGCCACCAGCCGCATGAGCCACAGCCAACAACGGCGCCCCCTGCCAACACAGCCAACAACAGCGCCCCCTGCCAACACAGCCAACAACAGCGCCCCCTACCGGCACAGCCAACAACAGCGCCAGCCCCTTTGCACATATTGCCATCTCTTTTCACCACATGGGGTAAGTTTCACAACACTCATACAGTCAGCCAATCACAGCCAAGCATTTCCACCATTTGCTTTTTGGCACAGTGGGCGCAGACTAAGAACAAAAAAAAATGAAAAAAATCAAAGTAAAAAAATAAATATATATTTATTATTAATGAAATATATATTATTGCTAAAATTGATATAAAAATTAATATTAAGATTAAAATTAAAGTTTATATTTAAAAATTCAAAATTTGTAGCTCTATTATAGGCTGTTCTACGGCCCTTGTAAGGTTAAGAATTTTTCAAAAATGACTGTTTTCAAGTGTTTAAAAATTATTTCCGGCTTTAAATAAATATTTCTTGGAATGTAGTCTTAAAGTACAGCTTCCAATGTTTCCAAAAAGCAGTGATAGATTTCTGTAGCTCTATTATTGGCTGAGATACGGCCATTTTAAGGTTAGAAACTTTTCAAAAATGACTGAAAATGATGACATAAATGGCTTTTCAAGTGTTTAAAAATTATTTCTGGCTTTAAATAAATATTTCTTGAAACGTAATCTTAAAGTACAGCTTCCAATGTTTCCAAAAAGCAGTGTAAGATTTCTGTAGCTCTATTATTGGCTGAGATACGGCCATTTTAAGGTTAGAAACTTTTCAAAAATGACTGAAAATGATGACATAAATGGCTTTTCAAGTGTTTAAAAATTATTTCTGGCTTTAAATAAATATTTCTTGAAACGTAATCTTAAAGTACAGCTTCCAATGTTTCCAAAAAGCAGTGTAAGATTTCTGTAGCTCTATTATTGGCTGAGATACGGCCATTTTAAGGTTAGAAACTTTTCAAAAATGCTGAAAATGATGACAAAATGGCTTTTCAAGTGTTTAAAAATTATTTCGGTTAAAAATTGAAACGTAATCTTAAAGTACAGCTTCCAATGTTTCCCAAAAGCAGTGTAAGATTTCTGTAGCTCTATTATTGGCTGAGATACGGCCATTTGAAGGTTAGGAATTTTTCAAAAATGACTGTTTTGCAAGTCTCTGGTTTTGGAATTCCCAAACAGTATTGGCAATTCTGTCATGAGGAGGCAGTTGATTGTAGGTATTTTTTCAAAGTATTTTTTCGCGCCAAAAAAAGTGTAACCGTCTTATTGCCCGCCTAAACACAGTGAATCAGTGACGTGGCAGCCAACAACAGCGCTCCCACCACCCCCCGCCACCAGCCGCATGAGCCACAGCCAACAACGGCGCCCCCTGCCAACACAGCCAACAACAGCGCCCCCTGCCAACACAGCCAACAACAGCGCCCCCTACCGGCACAGCCAACAACAGCGCCAGCCCCTTTGCACATATTGCCATCTCTTTTCACCACATGGGGTAAGTTTCACAACACTCATACAGTCAGCCAATCACAGCCAAGCATTTCCACCATTTGCTTTTTGGCACAGTGGGCGCAGACTAAGAACAAAAAAAAATGAAAAAAATCAAAGTAAAAAAATAAATATATATTTATTATTAATGAAATATATATTATTGCTAAAATTGATATAAAAATTAATATTAAGATTAAAATTAAAGTTTATATTTAAAAATTCAAAATTTGTAGCTCTATTATAGGCTGTTCTACGGCCCTTGTAAGGTTAAGAATTTTTCAAAAATGACTGTTTTCAAGTGTTTAAAAATTATTTCCGGCTTTAAATAAATATTTCTTGGAATGTAGTCTTAAAGTACAGCTTCCAATGTTTCCAAAAAGCAGTGATAGATTTCTGTAGCTCTATTATTGGCTGAGATACGGCCATTTTAAGGTTAGAAACTTTTCAAAAATGACTGAAAATGATGACATAAATGGCTTTCATTTAAAAATATTTGGCTTAAAAAATTTCTTGAAACGTAACTTAAAGAACAATGTTTCCAAAAAGCAGTGTAAGATTTCTGTAGCTCTATTATTGGCTGAGATACGGCATTTAAGGTTAGAAATTTTCAAAAATGACTGAAAATGATGACAAAATGGCTTTTCAAGTGTTTAAAAATTATTTCCGGCTTTAAATAAATATTTCTTGGAATGTAGTCTTAAAGTACAGCTTCCAATGTTTCCAAAAAGCAGTGTAAGATTTCTGTAGCTCTATTATTGGCTGAGATACGGCCATTTTAAGGTTAGAAACTTTTCAAAAATGACTGAAAATGATGACATAAATGGCTTTTCAAGTGTTTAAAAATTATTTCTGGCTTTAAATAAATATTTCTTGAAACGTAATCTTAAAGTACAGCTTCCAATGTTTCCAAAAAGCAGTGTAAGATTTCTGTAGCTCTATTATTGGCTGAGATACGGCCATTTGAAGGTTAGGAATTTTTCAAAAATGACTGTTTTGCAAGTCTCTGGTTTTGGAATTCCCAAACAGTATTGGCAATTCTGTCATGAGGAGGCAGTTGATTGTAGGTATTTTTTCAAAGTATTTTTTCGCGCCAAAAAAAGTGTAACCGTCTTATTGCCCGCCTAAACACAGTGAATCAGTGACGTGGCAGCCAACAACAGCGCTCCCACCACCCCCCCGCCACCAGCCGCATGAGCCACAGCCAACAACGGCGCCCCCTGCCAACACAGCCAACAACAGCGCCCCCTGCCAACACAGCCAACAACAGCGACCCCTACCGGCACAGCCAACAACAGCGCCAGCCCCTTTGCACATATTGCCATCTCTTTTCACCACATGGGGTAAGTTTCACAACACTCATACAGTCAGCCAATCACAGCCAAGCATTTCCACCATTTGCTTTTTGGCACAGTGGGCGCAGACTAAGAACAAAAAAAAATGAAAAAAATCAAAGTAAAAAAATAAATATATATTTATTATTAATGAAATATATATTATTGCTAAAATTGATATACAAATTAATATTAAGATTAAAATTAAGTTTTATATTTCAAAATTCAAAATTTGTAGCTCTATTATAGGCTGTTCTACGGCCCTTGTAAGGTTAAGAATTTTTCAAAAATGACTGTTTTCAAGTGTTTAAAAATTATTTCCGGCTTTAAATAAATATTTCTTGGTATGTAGTCTTAAAGTACAGCTTCCAATGTTTCCGAAAAGCAGTGATAGATTTCTGTAGCTCTATTATTGGCTGAGATACGGCCATTTTAAGGTTAGAAACTTTTCAAAAATGACTGAAAATGATGACATAAATGGCTTTTCAAGTGTTTAAAAATTATTTCTGGCTTTAAATAAATATTTCTTGAAACGTAATCTTAAAGTACAGCTTCCAATGTTTCCAAAAAGCAGTGTAAGATTTCTGTAGCTCTATTATTGGCTGAGATACGGCCATTTTAAGGTTAGAAACTTTTCAAAAATGACTGAAAATGATGACATAAATGGCTTTTCAAGTGTTTAAAAATTATTTCTGGCTTTAAATAAATATTTCTTGAAACGTAATCTTAAAGTACAGCTTCCAATGTTTCCAAAAAGCAGTGTAAGATTTCTGTAGCTCTATTATTGGCTGAGATACGGCCATTTTAAGGTTAGAAACTTTTCAAAAATGACTGAAAATGATGACATAAATGGCTTTTCAAGTGTTTAAAAATTATTTCTGGCTTTAAATAAATATTTCTTGAAACGTAATCTTAAAGTACAGCTTCCAATGTTTCCAAAAAGCAGTGTAAGATTTCTGTAGCTCTATTATTGGCTGAGATACGGCCATTTGAAGGTTAGGAATTTTTCAAAAATGACTGTTTTGCAAGTCTCTGGTTTTGGAATTCCCAAACAGTATTGGCAATTCTGTCATGAGGAGGCAGTTGATTGTAGGTATTTTTTCAAAGTATTTTTTCGCGCCAAAAAAAGTGTAACCGTCTTATTGCCCGCCTAAACACAGTGAATCAGTGACGTGGCAGCCAACAACAGCGCTCCCACCACCCCCCCGCCACCAGCCGCATGAGCCACAGCCAACAACGGCGCCCCCTGCCAACACAGCCAACAACAGCGCCCCCTGCCAACACAGCCAACAACAGCGCCCCCTACCGGCACAGCCAACAACAGCGCCAGCCCCTTTGCACATATTGCCATCTCTTTTCACCACATGGGGTAAGTTTCACAACACTCATACAGTCAGCCAATCACAGCCAAGCATTTCCACCATTTGCTTTTTGGCACAGTGGGCGCAGACTAAGAACAAAAAAAAATGAAAAAAATCAAAGTAAAAAAATAAATATATATTTATTATTAATGAAATATATATTATTGCTAAAATTGATATAAAAATTAATATTAAGATTAAAATTAAAGTTTATATTTAAAAATTCAAAATTTGTAGCTCTATTATAGGCTGTTCTACGGCCCTTGTAAGGTTAAGAATTTTTCAAAAATGACTGTTTTCAAGTGTTTAAAAATTATTTCCGGCTTTAAATAAATATTTCTTGGGATGTAGTCTTAAAGTACAGCTTCCGATGTTTCCAAAAAGCAGTGTAAGATTTCTGTAGCTCTATTATTGGCTGAGATACGGCCATTTGAAGGTTAGGAATTTTTCAAAAATTACTGTTTTGCAAGTCTCTGGTTTTGGAATTCCCAAACAGTATTGGCAATTCTGTCATGAGGAGGCAGTTGATTGTAGGTATTTTTTCAAATTATTTTTCGCGCCAAAAAAAGTGTAACCGTCTTATTGCCCGCCTAAACACAGTGAATCAGTGACGTGGCAGCCAACAACAGCGCTCCCACCACCCCCCCGCCACCAGCCGCATGAGCCACAGCCAACAACGGCGCCCCCTGCCAACACAGCCAACAACAGCGCCCCCTGCCAACACAGCCAACAACAGCGCCCCCTACCGGCACAGCCAACAACAGCGCCAGCCCCTTTGCACATATTGCCATCTCTTTTCACCACATGGGGTAAGTTTCACAACACTCATACAGTCAGCCAATCACAGCCAAGCATTTCCACCATTTGCTTTTAGGCACAGTGGGCGCAGACTAAGAACAAAAAAAAATGAAAAAAATCAAAGTAAAAAAATAAATATATATTTATTATTAATGAAATATATATTATTGCTAAAATTGATATAAAAATTAATATTAAGATTAAAATTAAAGTTTATATTTAAAAATTCAAAATTTGTAGCTCTATTATAGGCTGTTCTACGGCCCTTGTAAGGTTAAGAATTTTTCAAAAATGACTGTTTTCAAGTGTTTAAAAATTATTTCCGGCTTTAAATAAATATTTCTTGGAATGTAGTCTTAAAGTACAGCTTCCAATGTTTCCAAAAAGCAGTGTAAGATTTCTGTAGCTCTATTATTGGCTGAGATACGGCCATTTTAAGGTAAGAAACTTTTCAAAAATGACTGAAAATTATGACATAAATGGCTTTTCAAGTGTTTAAAAATTATTTCCGGCTTTAAAAATATTTCTTGAAACGTAATCTTAAAGTACAGCTTAATGTTTCCAAAGCGGAAGATTTATTATTGTGAGTACGGCCATTAAGGTTAGAAACTTTTCAAAAATGACTGAAAATTATGACATAAATGGCTTTTCAAGTGTTTAAAAATTATTTCTGGCTTTAAATAAATATTTCTTGAAACGTAATCTTAAAGTACAGCTTCCAATGTTTCCAAAAAGCAGTGTAAGATTTCTGTAGCTCTATTATTGGCTGAGATACGGCCATTTTAAGGTAAGAAACTTTTCAAAAATGACTGAAAATTATGACATAAATGGCTTTTCAAGTGTTTAAAAATTATTTCCGGCTTTAAATCAATATTTCTTGAAACGTAATCTTAAAGTACAGCTTCCAATGTTTCCAAAAAGCAGTGTAAGATTTCTGTAGCTCTATTATTGGCTGAGATACGGCCATTTGAAGGTTAGGAATTTTTCAAAAATGACTGTTTTGCAAGTCTCTGGTTTTGGAATTCCCAAACAGTATTGGCAATTCTGTCATGAGGAGGCAGTTGATTGTAGGTATTTTTTCAAAGTATTTTTTCGCGCCAAAAAAAGTGTAACCGTCTTATTGCCCGCCTAAACACAGTGAATCAGTGACGTGGCAGCCAACAACAGCGCTCCCACCACCCCCCCGCCACCAGCCGCATGAGCCACAGCCAACAACGGCGCCCCCTGCCAACACAGCCAACAACAGCGCCCCCTGCCAACACAGCCAACAACAGCGCCCCCTACCGGCACAGCCAACAACAGCGCCAGCCCCTTTGCACATATTGCCATCTCTTTTCACCACATGGGGTAAGTTTCACAACACTCATACAGTCAGCCAATCACAGCCAAGCATTTCCACCATTTGCTTTTTGGCACAGTGGGCGCAGACTAAGAACAAAAAAAAATGAAAAAAATCAAAGTCAAAAAATAAATATATATTTATTATTAATGAAATATATATTATTGCTAAAATTGATATAAAAATTAATATTAAGATTAAAATTAAAGTTTATATTTAAAAATTCAAAATTTGTAGCTCTATTATAGGCTGTTCTACGGCCCTTGTAAGGTTAAGAATTTTTCACAAATGACTGTTTTCAAGTGTTTAAAAATTATTTCCGGCTTTAAATAAATATTTCTTGGAATGTAGTCTTAAAGTACAGCTTCCAATGTTTCCAAAAAGCAGTGATAGATTTCTGTAGCTCTATTATTGGCTGAGATACGGCCATTTTAAGGTTAGAAACTTTTCAAAAATGACTGAAAATGATGACATAAAAATGGCTTTTCAAGTGTTTAAAAATTATTTCCGGCTTTAAATAAATATTTCTTGGAATGTAGTCTTAAAGTACAGCTCATTCCAACAATGTTTCCAAAAAGCAGTGTAGATTTCTGTAGCTCTATTATTGGCTGAGATACGGCCATTTTAAGGTTAGAAACTTTTCAAAAATGACTGAAAATGATGACATAAATGGCTTTTCAAGTGTTTAAAAATTATTTCTGGCTTTAAATAAATATTTCTTGAAACGTAATCTTAAAGTACAGCTTCCAATGTTTCCAAAAAGCAGTGTAAGATTTCTGTAGCTCTATTATTGGCTGAGATACGGCCATTTGAAGGTTAGGAATTTTTCAAAAATGACTGTTTTGCAAGTCTCTGGTTTTGGAATTCCCAAACAGTATTGGCAATTCTGTCATGAGGAGGCAGTTGATTGTAGGTATTTTTTCAAAGTATTTTTTCGCGCCAAAAAAAAGTGTAACCGTCTTATTGCCCGCCTAAACACAGTGAATCAGTGACGTGGCAGCCAACAACAGCGCTCCCACCACCCCCCCCGCCACCAGCCGCATGAGCCACAGCCAACAACGGCGCCCCCTGCCAACACAGCCAACAACAGCGCCCCCTGCCAACACAGCCAACAACAGCGCCCCCTACCGGCACAGCCAACAACAGCGCCAGCCCCTTTGCACATATTGCCATCTCTTTTCACCACATGGGGTAAGTTTCACAACACTCATACAGTCAGCCAATCACAGCCAAGCATTTCCACCATTTGCTTTTTGGCACAGTGGGCGCAGACTAAGAACAAAAAAAAATGAAAAAAATCAATGTCAAAAAATGAATATATATTTATTATTACTGAAATATATATTATTGCTAAAATTGATATAAAAATTAATATTAAGATTAAAATTAAAGTTTATATTTAAAAATTCAAAATTTGTAGCTCTATTATAGGCTGTTCTACGGCCCTTGTAAGGTTAGGAATTTTTCAAAAATGACTGTTTTCAAGTGTTTAAAAATTATTTCCGGCTTTAAATAAATATTTCTTGGAATGTAGTCTTAAAGTACAGCTTCCAATGTTTCCAAAAAGCAGTGATAGATTTCTGTAGCTCTATTATTGGCTGAGATACGGCCATTTTAAGGTTAGAAACTTTTCAAAAATGACTGAAAATGATGACATAAATGGCTTTTCAAGTGTTTAAAAATTATTTCCGGCTTTAAATAAATATTTCTTGGAATGTAGTCTTAAAGTACAGCTTCCAATGTTTCCAAAAAGCAGTGTAAGATTTCTGTAGCTCTATTATTGGCTGAGATACGGCCATTTTAAGGTTAGAAACTTTTCAAAAATGACTGAAAATGATGACATAAATGGCTTTTCAAGTGTTTAAAAATTATTTCTGGCTTTAAATAAATATTTCTTGAAACGTAATCTTAAAGTACAGCTTCCAATGTTTCCAAAAAGCAGTGTAAGATTTCTGTAGCTCTATTATTGGCTGAGATACGGCCATTTTAAGGTTAGAAACTTTTCAAAAATGACTGAAAATGATGACATAAATGGCTTTTCAAGTGTTTAAAAATTATTTCTGGTTTAAATAAATATTTTTGAAACGTAATCTTAAAGTACAGCTTCCAATGTTTCCAAAAAGCAGTGTAAGATTTCTGTAGCTCTATTATTGGCTGAGATACGGCCATTTGAAGGTTAGGAATTTTTCAAAAATGACTGTTTTGCAAGTCTCTGGTTTTGGAATTCCCAAACAGTATTGGCAATTCTGTCATGAGGAGGCAGTTGATTGTAGGTATTTTTTCAAAGTATTTTTTCGCGCCAAAAAAAGTGTAACCGTCTTATTGCCCGCCTAAACACAGTGAATCAGTGACGTGGCAGCCAACAACAGCGCTCCCACCACCCCCCCGCCACCAGCCGCATGAGCCACAGCCAACAACGGCGCCCCCTGCCAACACAGCCAACAACAGCGCCCCCTACCGGCACAGCCAACAACAGCGCCAGCCCCTTTGCACATATTGCCATCTCTTTTCACCACATGGGGTAAGTTTCACAACACTCATACAGTCAGCCAATCACAGCCAAGCATTTCCACCATTTGCTTTTTGGCACAGTGGGCGCAGACTAAGAACAAAAAAAAATGAAAAAAATCAATGTCAAAAAATAAATATATATTTATTATTACTGAAATATATATTATTGCTAAAATTGATATAAAAATTAATATTAAGATTAAAATTAAAGTTTATATTTAAAAATTCAAAATTTGTAGCTCTATTATAGGCTGTTCTACGGCCCTTGTAAGGTTAAGAATTTTTCACAAATGACTGTTTTCAAGTGTTTAAAAATTATTTCCGGCTTTAAATAAATATTTCTTGGAATGTAGTCTTAAAGTACAGCTTCCAATGTTTCCAAAAAGCAGTGATAGATTTCTGTAGCTCTATTATTGGCTGAGATACGGCCATTTTAAGGTTAGAAACTTTTCAAAAATGACTGAAAATGATGACATAAATGGCTTTTCAAGTGTTTAAAAATTATTTCTGGCTTTAAATAAATATTTCTTGAAACGTAATCTTAAAGTACAGCTTCCAATGTTTCCAAAAAGCAGTGTAAGATTTCTGTAGCTCTATTATTGGCTGAGATACGGCCATTTTAAGGTTAGAAACTTTTCAAAAATGACTGAAAATGATGACATAAATGGCTTTTCAAGTGTTTAAAAATTATTTCTGGCTTTAAATAAATATTTCTTGAAACGTAATCTTAAAGTACAGCTTCCAATGTTTCCAAAAAGCAGTGTAAGATTTCTGTAGCTCTATTATTGGCTGAGATACGGCCATTTAAGGTTAGAAACTTTTCAAAAATGACTGAAAATGATGACATAAATGGCTTTTCAAGTGTTTAAAAATTATTTCTGGCTTTAAATAAATATTTCTTGAAACGTAATCTTAAAGTACAGCTTCCAATGTTTCCAAAAAGCAGTGTAAGATTTCTGTAGCTCTATTATTGGCTGAGATACGGCCATTTGAAGGTTAGGAATTTTTCAAAAATGACTGTTTTGCAAGTCTCTGGTTTTGGAATTCCCAAACAGTATTGGCAATTCTGTCATGAGGAGGCAGTTGATTGTAGGTATTTTTTCAAAGTATTTTTTCGCGCCAAAAAAAGTGTAACCGTCTTATTGCCCGCCTAAACACAGTGAATCAGTGACGTGGCAGCCAACAACAGCGCTCCCACCACCCCCCCGCCACCAGCCGCATGAGCCACAGCCAACAACGGCGCCCCCTGCCAACACAGCCAACAACAGCGCCCCCCTGCCAACACAGCCAACAACAGCGCCCCCTACCGGCACAGCCAACAACAGCGCCAGCCCCTTTGCACATATTGCCATCTCTTTTCACCACATGGGGTAAGTTTCACAACACTCATACAGTCAGCCAATCACAGCCAAGCATTTCCACCATTTGCTTTTTGGCACAGTGGGCGCAGACTAAGAACAAAAAAAAATGAAAAAAATCAATGTCAAAAAATAAATATATATTTATTATTACTGAAATATATATTATTGCTAAAATTGATATAAAAATTAATATTAAGATTAAAATTAAAGTTTATATTTAAAAATTCAAAATTTGTAGCTCTATTATAGGCTGTTCTACGGCCCTTGTAAGGTTAAGAATTTTTCAAAAATGACTGTTTTCAAGTGTTTAAAAATTATTTCCGGCTTTAAATAAATATTTCTTGGAATGTAGTCTTAAAGTACAGCTTCCAATGTTTCCAAAAAGCAGTGATAGATTTCTGTAGCTCTATTATTGGCTGAGATACGGCCATTTTAAGGTTAGAAACTTTTCAAAAATGACTGAAAATGATGACAAAAATGACTTTTCAAGTGTTTAAAAATTATTTCCGGCTTTAAATAAATATTTCTTGGGATGTAGTCTTAAAGTACAGCTTCCAATGTTTCCAAAAAGCAGTGTAAGATTTCTGTAGCTCTATTATTGGCTGAGATACGGCCATTTTAAGGTTAGAAACTTTTCAAAAATGACTGAAAATGATGACATAAATGGCTTTTCAAGTGTTTAAAAATTATTTCTGGCTTTAAATAAATATTTCTTGAAACGTAATCTTAAAGTACAGCTTCCAATGTTTCCAAAAAGCAGTGTAAGATTTCTGTAGCTCTATTATTGGCTGAGATACGGCCATTTTAAGGTTAGAAACTTTTCAAAAATGACTGAAAATGATGACATAAATGGCTTTTCAAGTGTTTAAAAATTATTTCTGGCTTTAAATAAATATTTCTTGAAACGTAATCTTAAAGTACAGCTTCCAATGTTTCCAAAAAGCAGTGTAAGATTTCTGTAGCTCTATTATTGGCTGAGATACGGCCATTTGAAGGTTAGGAATTTTTCAAAAATGACTGTTTTGCAAGTCTCTGGTTTTGGAATTCCCAAACAGTATTGGCAATTCTGTCATGAGGAGGCAGTTGATTGTAGGTATTTTTTCAAAGTATTTTTTCGCGCCAAAAAAAGTGTAACCGTCTTATTGCCCGCCTAAACACAGTGAATCAGTGACGTGGCAGCCAACAACAGCGCTCCCACCACCCCCCCGCCACCAGCCGCATGAGCCACAGCCAACAACGGCGCCCCCTGCCAACACAGCCAACAACAGCGCCCCCTGCCAACACAGCCAACAACAGCGCCCCCTACCGGCACAGCCAACAACAGCGCCAGCCCCTTTGCACATATTGCCATCTCTTTTCACCACATGGGGTAAGTTTCACAACACTCATACAGTCAGCCAATCACAGCCAAGCATTTCCACCATTTGCTTTTTGGCACAGTGGGCGCAGACTAAGAACAAAAAAAAATGAAAAAAATCAATGTCAAAAAATAAATATATATTTATTATTACTGAAATATATATTATTGCTAAAATTGATATAAAAATTAATATTAAGATTAAAATTAAAGTTTATATTTAAAAATTCAAAATTTGTAGCTCTATTATAGGCTGTTCTACGGCCCTTGTAAGGTTAAGAATTTTTCAAAAATGACTGTTTTCAAGTGTTTAAAAATTATTTCCGGCTTTAAATAAATATTTCTTGGAATGTAGTCTTAAAGTACAGCTTCCAATGTTTCCAAAAAGCAGTGATAGATTTCTGTAGCTCTATTATTGGCTGAGATACGGCCATTTTAAGGTTAGAAACTTTTCAAAAATGACTGAAAATGATGACATAAATGGCTTTTCAAGTGTTTAAAAATTATTTCTGGCTTTAAATAAATATTTCTTGAAACGTAATCTTAAAGTACAGCTTCCAATGTTTCCAAAAAGCAGTGATAGATTTCTGTAGCTCTATTATTGGCTGAGATACGGCAATTTAAGGTTAGAAACTTTTCAAAATGACTGAAAATGATGCATAAATGGCTTTTCAAGTGTTTAAAAATTATTTCTGGCTTTAAATAAATATTTCTTGAAACGTAATCTTAAAGTACAGCTTCCAATGTTTCCAAAAAGCAGTGTAAGATTTCTGTAGCTCTATTATTGGCTGAGATACGGCCATTTTAAGGTTAGAAACTTTTCAAAAATGACTGAAAATGATGACATAAATGGCTTTTCAAGTGTTTAAAAATTATTTCTGGCTTTAAATAAATATTTCTTGAAACGTAATCTTAAAGTACAGCTTCCAATGTTTCCAAAAAGCAGTGTAAGATTTCTGTAGCTCTATTATTGGCTGAGATACGGCCATTTGAAGGTTAGGAATTTTTCAAAAATGACTGTTTTGCAAGTCTCTGGTTTTGGAATTCCCAAACAGTATTGGCAATTCTGTCATGAGGAGGCAGTTGATTGTAGGTATTTTTTCAAAGTATTTTTTCGCGCCAAAAAAAGTGTAACCGTCTTATTGCCCGCCTAAACACAGTGAATCAGTGACGTGGCAGCCAACAACAGCGCTCCCACCACCCCCCCGCCACCAGCCGCATGAGCCACAGCCAACAACGGCGCCCCCTGCCAACACAGCCAACAACAGCGCCCCCTGCCAACACAGCCAACAACAGCGCCCCCTACCGGCACAGCCAACAACAGCGCCAGCCCCTTTGCACATATTGCCATCTCTTTTCACCACATGGGGTAAGTTTCACAACACTCATACAGTCAGCCAATCACAGCCAAGCATTTCCACCATTTGCTTTTTGGCACAGTGGGCGCAGACTAAGAACAAAAAAAAAATGAAAAAAATCAATGTCAAAAAATAAATATATATTTATTATTACTGAAATATATATTATTGCTAAAATTGATATAAAAATTAATATTAAGATTAAACTTAAAGTTTATATTTAAAAATTCAAAATTTGTAGCTCTATTATAGGCTGTTCTACGGCCCTTGTAAGGTTAAGAATTTTTCAAAAATGACTGTTTTCAAGTGTATAAAAATTATTTCCGGCTTTAAATAAATATTTCTTGGAATGTAGTCTTAAAGTACAGCTTCCAATGTTTCCAAAAACAGTGATAGATTTCGTAGCTCATATTGGGAGATACGGCCATTTAAGGTTGAAACTTTCAAAATGCTGAAAGATGACAAAGTTTAAAATTATTTTGGCTTTAAATAATATTTCGAAACGTAATCTTAAAGTACAGCTTCCAATGTTTCCAAAAAGCAGTGATAGATTTCTGTAGCTCTATTATTGGCTGAGATACGGCCATTTTAAGGTTAGAAACTTTTCAAAAATGACTGAAAATGATGACATAAATGGCTTTTCAAGTGTTTAAAAATTATTTCTGGCTTTAAATAAATATTTCTTGAAACGTAATCTTAAAGTACAGCTTCCAATGTTTCCAAAAAGCAGTGTAAGATTTCTGTAGCTCTATTATTGGCTGAGATACGGCCATTTTAAGGTTAGAAACTTTTCAAAAATGACTGAAAATGATGACATAAATGGCTTTTCAAGTGTTTAAAAATTATTTCTGGCTTTAAATAAATATTTCTTGAAACGTAATCTTAAAGTACAGCTTCCAATGTTTCCAAAAAGCAGTGTAAGATTTCTGTAGCTCTATTATTGGCTGAGATACGGCCATTTGAAGGTTAGGAATTTTTCAAAAATGACTGTTTTGCAAGTCTCTGGTTTTGGAATTCCCAAACAGTATTGGCAATTCTGTCATGAGGAGGCAGTTGATTGTAGGTATTTTTTCAAAGTATTTTTTCGCGCCAAAAAAAGTGTAACCGTCTTATTGCCCGCCTAAACACAGTGAATCAGTGACGTGGCAGCCAACAACAGCGCTCCCACCACCCCCCCGCCACCAGCCGCATGAGCCACAGCCAACAACGGCGCCCCCTGCCAACACAGCCAACAACAGCGCCCCCTGCCAACACAGCCAACAACAGCGCCCCCTACCGGCACAGCCAACAACAGCGCCAGCCCCTTTGCACATATTGCCATCTCTTTTCACCACATGGGGTAAGTTTCACAACACTCATACAGTCAGCCAATCACAGCCAAGCATTTCCACCATTTGCTTTTTGGCACAGTGGGCGCAGACTAAGAACAAAAAAAAATGAAAAAAATCAATGTCAAAAAATAAATATATATTTATTATTACTGAAATATATATTATTGCTAAAATTGATATAAAAATTAATATTAAGATTAAAATTAAAGTTTATATTTAAAAATTCAAAATTTGTAGCTCTATTATAGGCTGTTCTACGGCCCTTGTAAGGTTAAGAATTTTTCACAAATGACTGTTTTCAAGTGTTTAAAAATTATTTCCGGCTTTAAATAAATATTTCTTGGAATGTAGTCTTAAAGTACAGCTTCCAATGTTTCCAAAAAGCAGTGATAGATTTCTGTAGCTCTATTATTGGCTGAGATACGGCCATTTTAAGGTTAGAAACTTTTCAAAAATGACTGAAAATGATGACATAAATGGCTTTTCAAGTGTTTAAAAATTATTTCTGGCTTTAAATAAATATTTCTTGAAACGTAATCTTAAAGTACAGCTTCCAATGTTTCCAAAAAGCAGTGTAAGATTTCTGTAGCTCTATTATTGGCTGAGATACGGCCATTTGAAGGTTAGAAACTTTTCAAAAATGACTGAAAATGATGACAAAAATGACTTTTCAAGTGTTTAAAAATTATTTCTGGCTTTAAATAAATATTTCTTGAAACGTAATCTTAAAGTACAGCTTCCAATGTTTCCAAAAAGCAGTGTAAGATTTCTGTAGCTCTATTATTGGCTGAGATACGGCCATTTGAAGGTTAGAAACTTTTCAAAAATGACTGAAAATGATGACAAAAATGACTTTTCAAGTGTTTAAAAATTATTTCTGGCTTTAAATAAATATTTCTTGAAACGTAATCTTAAAGTACAGCTTCCAATGTTTCCAAAAAGCAGTGTAAGATTTCTGTAGCTCTATTATTGGCTGAGATACGGCCATTTGAAGGTTAGGAATTTTTCAAAAATGACTGTTTTGCAAGTCTCTGGTTTTGGAATTCCCAAACAGTATTGGCAATTCTGTCATGAGGAGGCAGTTGATTGTAGGTATTTTTTCAAAGTATTTTTTCGCGCCAAAAAAAGTGTAACCGTCTTATTGCCCGCCTAAACACAGTGAATCAGTGACGTGGCAGCCAACAACAGCGCTCCCACCACCCCCCCGCCACCAGCCGCATGAGCCACAGCCAACAACGGCGCCCCCTGCCAACACAGCCAACAACAGCGCCCCCTGCCAACACAGCCAACAACAGCGCCCCCTACCGGCACAGCCAACAACAGCGCCAGCCCCTTTGCACATATTGCCATCTCTTTTCACCACATGGGGTAAGTTTCACAACACTCATACAGTCAGCCAATCACAGCCAAGCATTTCCACCATTTGCTTTTTGGCACAGTGGGCGCAGACTAAGAACAAAAAAAAATGAAAAAAATCAATGTAAAAAAATGAATATATATTTATTATTACTGAAATATATATTATTGCTAAAATTGATATAAAAATTAATATTAAGAGACGGTTGAAGTTGTAAGGAGGAGAGAATTTTTAACTGTGTGTGGCGAGACGCTCACAATATGGGCTCCTGGACAACTGGTTAGGCTATCCATTTGCCATTTGTATTTATTCGTAAATCCTTTTTTCTAAGGTTAACATTATAAATTTAAAATAACATTATCACAGATACATTTATCGATTGCTTTTAACATTTCAGTATTAAAAGATGAATAACAAATGGCACTAACTTTACACATGGAGGGCAATTTTCTGGTTATGCAGTCTGGTCACACCAAGTGCAAGCCTCGTGGAAGATAAGCAAAAAATTTTCTAATTTAAGGTAAGAAAATTAAAAAACATGCATATTAGCTTAACAACTAATTAATATTTAATTCCAGGCCAATAGCGGACGTGTCTTTCGATGCAACAGCCTCCACCAGGCGAAAGTTCTTTGGTTTGTGGCAACTGCAGCATTATGACGTCGACACCGCCGCCTTGCAGTTGCGGATTGATAAGGGCCCAACTCAATGCCAGGCTGGCTGCCCATTGTGAGCTGATTTATAGATGGCTGCGGACAGATCAACGGCTGCATATCCAATATCGGCATACTGCAGCTGAGAAATGCCAGCATGGGAAGCGCCCCTGAGATGGCACGTGTTATCTGCTTTTTGCAAGTAGAATTTACAGGCCTTTTGGATTGCCTGCATCTGATATTAAAACGCCCTCGTAGTGGGCAGTGCACCATTGTGGAGCGTGTTCGCCGCCGCGCAGGAGCATTGGACTCGGTGAGTTGGTGCCGTTCCACAACAACCTGTTGTGTACTTGTGCTGTTCTGATGCGAATTTATTTCCAATAGGTTCTGCCTAGTACTCGGCATTGGCTGCTCATCTGGCCGTTGGAAATTGGACGTGGACATTGGAAGCTGCGATTGCAGCTGGCCACTGTGGTTGCGATTGCGATTCCACCGCTTTAGGACGATTCGCCTTGTTGGAACAAATGGATCCAGTTGTGTTGTTGCCAGCCGCCCTGTGGAGCCTGGGGGTGGCGCAAACTGTGAATTTGATAAAACAAAACTGTTAGCAGAGTTAGTAAGGTTAGTATTTTCAGCTTCCTGGACTCGCTCAGGTTGAGGCGCCGTATTGGACAGAGCCTCGTCCATTTCTTGTTCCATTTGCTGTTGCAAAGCGTCTAATCTCAAATTTAATTGCAGGTCATCATCATTTGGCGGCGGCTGCATTCTCATCTGCGGATTTGCTGGTACTTCTGGAGGCATGATCAGTTGCTGAATATGGATCGGCTGATTCGCTATTTCGGCGGTGAGATGCTCCCTGGTGATTCGGCCATTTTTGAAAAGGCGTCTCATTGTGGTGATGTACAGCCCGTCGACTCGTTCATATGGCCGATTTGCCAGTCTAGTCAGCCTGGCCTGTTCCTTTTGCTCTTCATCACGGCGGATGGCCTCCTGTTCCAAATGGATTAAAGTTGGCAGGCGAACCAGTTCCGAATCCGAAGATTGTGAAAATTGGAGTGCCAGCCTCTGAACTGGCAGGATATGCTGCTCCAGCTGCATAGTATATCTGGGCCTTTCCAATCGATGCGGGACAAAAGGCCGTATGAGCAAATTTCTCGCCTCTATATTTGGATGCTGCAATAGGGCGTTGGCAAATCTGTCGCTGGCAGTTTCAAAAATGTCTTCTGCTGATTTGACATTGTGCTCATCTCTGAGTGCCTGATTTCTCGTATATCTGCCAGCATTCATCATCGTCCTGAGGAAAATATTCTGTGCTGCTTCAACTCTGTTTACTTGGGACTGGCATGCAAGGGCACCCCAAATAATAAACGCGTAATGCCAGATGGGCGCTACAAGTTGTTTATAAATTGTGGCCTTGCATGTTTTAGACAATTTGCTGCGTTTGCCTACAAGCCAATTGAGACTGTTGGCCACCGCTCGGATTCGACATCGTAAATACGTAACGTGATTATGCATCAATAGCCTTCTGTCCATGAGGAGGCCTAAGTATCGGTGAGTTTTGGCAGACTTGATTTTTTGCCCATTAAACATTGGGGAAATGTTTTCCTGATTTATATCCATTCTCTTTCTCGTATAGATGACGTGTGCAGTCTTATTAGCATTTACGTTGAGACACCAGCGGTTTGCCCAAACCATAAATTCAGCCAAGTATATCTGATTGAGGACTGTTGCGCTATGGACATCGTTTGCTGTGGCCATAATTATGGTGTCATCCGCATAGGTGGACAGAAGCATGTCTCCAGACACGGCCTGATCCCGAATGCTTCTAATGAGAGAAGGCAATGGAATATCAGAGGAGTAGATGGTATAGAGAACTGGCCCTAGGACGCTGCCCTGTGGAACGCCTGCATTTATGCTGCCAACTCTGGATCTGACACCATCATTTGTTTTGACAATAAAGGAGCGATCAGCCAGGTAAGTTTTAAGTACATTAAATAGTGGTATTGGCACTAATTTAATTAATTTATTTAACAGGCCAACATGCCATACTCTGTCGAAGGCTTCGCTGATATCGATGAAAACTGCAGAGCAGTACCGCTTCTGTTCAAAAGCGTTGAGGATATGCTGTGTGACTCTGGCAAGCTGCTGTTCTGTGCCATGTTCCTTACGGAAGCCAAATTGGTGTGTTGGCACAGCATTAGCAAAATCAGCACACTGGAAAAGTCTGTTCATCAGGAGTTTCTCGAAAATTTTTGAGAAGCCCGCTAAAAGGCTGATTGGTCGATAGGAGGAAACATCAACGTTGGATTTTCCTGGCTTAAGCACCATTGTGATTGCTGCACGTTTCCACTGCCTAGGAAAATGTCCGTGCCTGAGGATACAGTTAAAAACAAGAACCAGGTAAAGAATGGCTTTTTTTGGCAGTGATTTTATAGCAAAATTGCTGATCCTGTCTACACCTGGAGACTTTTTATTTAGCAAGCTTTTTATCTCATCCACAGCCTCCTTGAATGTGATTGGTCGAAAAGGAACAAAACTTGGATCCAGTATACAGCTTTGGTGTTCAGCAAGTTTGCTCTGGTACAGATTGTCGAGCTCCTCCGAAATTCTGGCTCGAATCTCAGCTGTATTAGTGAGGATTGGTGTAAAGCGTTGTTCCAAGTGAGCGGCAAACACCTCGGCCTTCTCAGCGGTGCTTTTGGTCCAGGAGATTCTGGTGCTATTGCCGCTGTTGGAACTTGTTTTAAGTGGCCAATTTGGCTCTGGATGGCGTTTGATGCGATTGGTGAGTAGCCATAATTTCTGCATTCTATACCGATCTTGACTGTCAATTTTCTTAAACAGGCCATTGATGTAATCGTTTTTATCCTTGCGAAGCGCCTTTTTTAAACTATAAGTTGCCTGCCGATAGTTGGCTCTTGTGTGTGGCAGTCGCAAAAGGAAAAATTCTCGCTTTCTTTGGCGTTTGAGGCGGATTAATCTCTTCGTGTGGCTGCTCAGGTGGAATGAGCCAGGAGCCGGATGACGAGTACGACGACTATTCATTGTCGGAGTTGCAGCCGCAGCAGCATCGCTTATGTTACGGATGAAGATATCGATCGCATCCTCAATGTCTGGGCCAGAATTAATCTCAGTATTGAGGAGAATTCGCTGATTCAGGTAATTTTGAAATTTGTGAATTTTCGCATTTCGAGGCAGAAGTGGCCTGTTATTTGGTTCAATATTAATTCGATCTGCTGTTTCAGGTGCCAGAATGATGATTATGGGAAGATGATCCGAGTCCAAATCAGCTGTTGACTGCGTGCTGAGACGATCATTGTTTATGCCAGCATAAACAGCAAAGTCAATTGCTGATGGCCTTTTCCTGGAATCATACGGATAATGAGTAGCCCCACCTGTGGCCAGGATATTAAGCAGTGTGTTGCCGTGGATGGACTCCATCAACTCTCTGCCACGAGAGCATGATCGGATGTTGCCCCACCACGCGTGTTTGGCGTTCCAGTCGCCAGCCAGGATGAATTTTGAGCCATTTCCCAAATTGCCAATGTGCTCAAAAAGCATGGAAAATTGGTGAGTAGTCCAGTTAAACTGCGGAGGGCAGTAGACAGAACCAATGGTTATAGTTTCGTTTTTCTCCGTTTTTAGCGCCACTGGAGCACACTGGATGAATTCTTCACTGATTGGCGGCAAGGCAATATGTTTGATGCCGTGTCGAACCAGAATTGCCACACCTCCGCTTTTATTCTTATGCGGATGAGATGCCGCATAGGTATGAAATCCATTAATCTTTAAGGTATTAGCCGTGGTGATTGGGTCTGTGGATATTCGTGTCTCAGTAACCATCATTATGTCAATAGAGTGAGTTTGGATGTATAATTCTAATTCATTAATTTTATTACCAATTCCACAGGCATTCCAGTAGGCAATTTTGTATATTTTGGCTTGCTGGTTGCCTGTGTGATTTGCATGATTTTGAAATGGTGTGCGGTTGGCTGGCCTAACAGCCGTATTAACAAATGAGCTTGTAGCTTGCATATTAAAATTGTTTGTTATATTATTCAAATTATTCATTGATAATGTCATTAACAGTGGCAGTTTGCTGCGCGAGGACAGCAGTTAACAGAGGCGCCATCATAGCGGCAAATTGATCAAAGAAGCGATCCATTTTGGAACCCATATTGGAGATGGCCTGCGCATTCTGTTGAGCAATTTTGACAAAGGCGTTTGTTTCCAAATTATGTGGTTGTTCATCCCCACAATTAGCGCTTGGACCGCAAGGCCGAATTTGACTAGAAGTGCTGCTGGCCGTTTGAATTTGCAGCTGTTCCGTGCGGAGTTGTTGCTGAAATTTCTGTAGATGATTTTCAGCTGGATTAATCTTCTGCTGCTCGTCAACGGTGGGAGCAGTTTCTCTGGTCAATTTATGCACTCTTGGCTGGAGCTGTTGTTTTGGGCTCTGCACCAGTGCACGTTCTTGCTGCTTTTTAATGGGCAACACATAACCAGAATTCTTAGCTTGCAGCCTAGGTACCTGTTGCTGGTGCCTATTTTGTAGTGGCTGTGTTTGCTGTTTTTTTGGCTGCCATTGTTGTGCATTTGGCTGCCGTTTTTTGCCACTCCCAACAAGTTGCCAGCCTAGCCTATCGTGCTGCTGTGGCCGCTGCTGTTGGTGTTGTTTCTGCAGGTAATGTATCTGGCCATTTTGTGCATGCTGGCGTTGGGATTCAAAAAAGGTTTGTTGCCTGTCATGGACAGGCTTATTAGCTAGTGAGCTTTGCTGTTTAGGCTTGTTAGGCAAAGATGGCTGCTGCTGATGGTGACGCATTGGAATTTGTACATTTTGCTGCTGCCATTTTTGATGAATAGGCGCCTGGTTGCCCATGTTTTTTGGCACATACGCATTTGCTTGTCTGCGCATATTTTCGCCTTTTTCCATGTACAGGCGGTATGATTTGAGATTTTGCAAAGCAGCCTGGTAGTGTTGGCAGCCTTTGTAACTGGCCGGATGGCCTTCCTTGCAATTTACACACCTCGGCGTCTGAGTCCTTCCCTGAGGGCATTCTACTGAAGCATGGGGCTCAGCACATTTTACACAGGCAAAGGGCCGCCTGCAGTAATTCTTGCTATGTCCAAATGCCTGGCACCTGTGGCATTGGACAGGCTCAAGGCGTCTCATCTGCTTTTCAATCGCCACCTTTTGGTAGCCAAGTTTAGTTATAGAAAGGATATTGTCGTTATATCCGTCCACCCTCGGCTGAAGTTCAACTTCAAATAGGTTCATTGGGCGTCGAGAATGATAATGTTTGAGAACCTTAATATATCTAGCAGTAAAACCTAGTTCGCCCAGGTTTGAGCGAATCCATTCATGAGGCGTAGAGTGATGCAGGTGTCTAAGGATGACCCGGTAGCCCCTCTCGCTCTTTAATTGGTGAGTAAACATTTTATCTTTACCCTCATCAAATGCTGTTAGGATGGCATTGTAAATATCTAGGTTCGAGCATTGGACCCTTACCCCGTTCCCACCAGTGCATTTAGTGGTGATGCTGTTTGGACCTGCAGTTTTACTGATTTTATCCAGTATAGGCTGCAGAGTGGTGACATCAGGGAGATACAGGGGAGGGACCTTGGCACTTTGTAGTATCTGCCTTTGGATAGGCTGCTGCGGATGGACCTGCTGATGTTTTGTTTGTGCCAGTTGCAGCTTCTGCTGTTGTTGTAGCTGCTGCCGGGCAATGGCCGCATAACTGGTGCTGGGCTGCAGGTCCACGTCGTTTATATCTACCACAGCCGGGCTGCCTCCAGAGCATGCAGGAGCCACTGGCTGCTCCTCCTCCACTAAAGGATCCAGTTCCATGCTAGAGTTAGAGTGCACAACATCCGTTTGGGTACCTGGAGTTGGAGCTAAGTTTGGGGTTACAGCTTTAGATTTAGGCATTAGTTTTTTGGTTTTAGCTTTATTTATTAGTTTTGCATTTTGTTTGGTTTTTACAAAATCTGTTAGCTTGTATGTTACCCTTGCTTTGCCCTGTATTAGTTCTTTTCGTAGGGCCAACCCTTTGGCATTCGCTGCAAGTCGTCCAGAATTATTAGTTTTGCCAGATAGGGTAAGTGTTCTTAGCTTGGGTTTGGTGATTGCTGAGGATTTGTCAAGCAGTAGGCTTTTATTTTTTGGCCTTTCGTCAGAGTCATTTGCTTTCCAAAATAAATTATCAATTTTGCTTCTTTTTTTAGGAGTTGAGGCTTGCCATTGCAGGGCATCGCCAGTCGTTGGAAGTAAAGAATTAGGTGCATTATTACACACTGTAATGATCCCTGAAGATTCGTCACTTGTTGAGAAGGGGGAGCATTCCATGGATGTTGGGCTAACATGAGAGCAAATGCTAGATGCCACTGATGCATCTTTGTCAACATCAATTACGTTTACGTCACAGTTTACATCACAAGTTACGAGTCTAGTTACGTCTTTTGTACCCACGCCAATATTTTCCCGCTCAAGAAGTTTTCGCGCCATTTCTTCTCTTTCTTCTTCCTCACACTCTCTTACAATAAGAGAGGAGTTGGGGGAGAGCGATGGGAAGGAGTATACAGGCGATGGCGCCAAATTATTAGTCGCTGCGTTGGTATTAGTAGGCAACGGAGTTTTTGCACCACGTTTGGTAGTATTGGTGGGAGTTGGCGCCATAATTTGCGGATGTTATTCAGCACAACAGTAGATTCGTAGATTGTATGTATGCTCACACATACAGACAAATACAGGTACTAGATGGACTTTGGCACATGCACGTCAGGTTCACATGTATTAGTTTTACTCCAGTAAAACTTATGGTGGACACTCACATACGAATAACATTAAACAAATTAAAAGATAGTTTATGCCCAGGATATGTTTATAACAATTTATTGAGTATTTTGAGTCTTTTAGTTAGCTTCTCCGTCAGAAAAATGGGCTTAATAACAATTTATTGTTTAACTGTGTTTTAGTTAATTTTTAGCTTTATTTAACTTTTTAATTTTTGTTAACTTGTTTAACTGTTTTTTAATTGTTTTTAGCTTTTTTATTTTAACTGTGTTTTTTTTTTTTTTTTATTTTTAACTTTTAATGTTTAACTGTTTTTAACTGTGTTTTTTTTAACTGTGTTTTTTAACTGTGTTTTTAACTGTGTTTTTTAACTGTGTGTGTTTTTAACTGTGTTTTTTAACTGTGTGTGGCGAGACGCTCACAATATGGGCTCCTGGACAACTGGTTAGGCTATCCATTTGCCATTTGTATTTATTCGTAAATCCTTTTTTTCTAAGGTTAACATTATAAATTTAAAATAACATTATCACAGATACATTTATCGATTGCTTTTAACATTTCAGTATTAAAAGATGAATAACAAATGGCACTAACTTTACACATGGAGGGCAATTTTCTGGTTATGCAGTCTGGTCACACCAAGTGCAAGCCTCGTGGAAGATAAGCAAAAAATTTTCTAATTTAAGGTAAGAAAATTAAAAAACATGCATATTAGCTTAACAACTAATTAATATTTAATTCCAGGCCAATAGCGGACGTGTCTTTCGATGCAACAGCCTCCACCAGGCGAAAGTTCTTTGGTTTGTGGCAACTGCAGCATTATGACGTCGACACCGCCGCCTTGCAGTTGCGGATTGATAAGGGCCCAACTCAATGCCAGGCTGGCTGCCCATTGTGAGCTGATTTATAGATGGCTGCGGACAGATCAACGGCTGCATATCCAATATCGGCATACTGCAGCTGAGAAATGCCAGCATGGGAAGCGCCCCTGAGATGGCACGTGTTATCTGCTTTTTGCAAGTAGAATTTACAGGCCTTTTGGATTGCCTGCATCTGATATTAAAACGCCCTCGTAGTGGGCAGTGCACCATTGTGGAGCGTGTTCGCCGCCGCGCAGGAGCATTGGACTCGGTGAGTTGGTGCCGTTCCACAACAACCTGTTGTGTACTTGTGCTGTTCTGATGCGAATTTATTTCCAATAGGTTCTGCCTAGTACTCGGCATTGGCTGCTCATCTGGCCGTTGGAAATTGGACGTGGACATTGGAAGCTGCGATTGCAGCTGGCCACTGTGGTTGCGATTGCGATTCCACCGCTTTAGGACGATTCGCCTTGTTGGAACAAATGGATCCAGTTGTGTTGTTGCCAGCCGCCCTGTGGAGCCTGGGGGGTGGCGCAAACTGTGAATTTGATAAAACAAAACTGTTAGCAGAGTTAGTAAGGTTAGTATTTTCAGCTTCCTGGACTCGCTCAGGTTGAGGCGCCGTATTGGACAGAGCCTCGTCCATTTCTTGTTCCATTTGCTGTTGCAAAGCGTCTAATCTCAAATTTAATTGCAGGTCATCATCATTTGGCGGCGGCTGCATTCTCATCTGCGGATTTGCTGGTACTTCTGGAGGCATGATCAGTTGCTGAATATGGATCGGCTGATTCGCTATTTCGGCGGTGAGATGCTCCCTGGTGATTCGGCCATTTTTGAAAAGGCGTCTCATTGTGGTGATGTACAGCCCGTCGACTCGTTCATATGGCCGATTTGCCAGTCTAGTCAGCCTGGCCTGTTCCTTTTGCTCTTCATCACGGCGGATGGCCTCCTGTTCCAAATGGATTAAAGTTGGCAGGCGAACCAGTTCCGAATCCGAAGATTGTGAAAATTGGAGTGCCAGCCTCTGAACTGGCAGGATATGCTGCTCCAGCTGCATAGTATATCTGGGCCTTTCCAATCGATGCGGGACAAAAAAGGCCGTATGAGCAAATTTCTCGCCTCTATATTTTTTCACCATCCGCGCGCACACAGCAGCAGTCGGTCGGTCGGGGTGGACAGAGCGGGGGGGTGCGGGTGGCGGGGCGCATTTATTTATTATTATTTTTTCATCATCGTTCAATCAATCACCGCTTGGGGTGTAATTAACAAAAAATTTTATATATATATATAAAAATACACACATGTACATGTGTGTGGAGCACAATGATATTCGTTAACAATAATAATAATTAGTAGTAGTAGCTGTAGCAGAGCTCCGCAAAAAACACGTCCGCTCGGCTCAAACGCTCACGCCGCACGTCTTCCTCGTCCAACAGGTGTGTGTACACTAATAGCGGCCAGATCCTCCAGAAGATTGCGTATTGTGGCTATATGGTCGTGTGCGGCCATATGTGCAGCCGGGAACTTAATCCATGACACACGTCCAACCACACGCAACGTAGGGGGCAGGCAAGATCATCACAATGATGGTATCCATTTATACGCACTTGATGTGCACTTGCATGAATATTAGTAACAACAATGTTTGATTTTAAAACTATTCCTAACACAAAATGACAACTATTAAAAATTGACCTTGCGAATAGTAAACATTGCACCACTGTAGGGTGGTGAGTAGCAGATTTGGAAAAAAAATTTGTTTAGCTAGCTGGCGGGCAACAGCTGATTGCCAAATTGGTGTTGGCAATGCTGCAGCCGCATGTGACAATTATACAAAAACAATAGAAACATGTAAGTGTACAAAAGTTAATTAGACAGATTGAAAATAAACTAATTTAAATTAAATCTATTTTCAGGAGCAGCTGGGGCAGTATTATGGCCATCCTCTCGTCATACGTGGGCCCAGGGTTGGGCGACAGCAGCGCAGGGAGGCCGAATTAGTGGGCGGCCAATAAGTGTGGGCCACCAATTTAATAGCAGGTGAGTGTGTGTGTGTTTGTGTAGGGTCGGCAAAAATTTTGGATTCTGCCAGTATTAATTGATAAACTTCCTTCTTCGTCGCAGGTGACGAATGGGTTGTGTGTGCACCCACAAAGGAATTGTGGACACACAAATAGGAGCAGGCTGCAGCCTGCACACACATAGCAGCCGCATCTCATCCATCCGTCGGGCGCTCACACACACACACACACACACAAGATGTGCAGCCAGTGCACGTGCTTGTGCGCATGTATGTGTGTATGTTTGCTATTGGCGGTTGCCAATAGCAAAAGGAATTTATATCAATTTTGGAATCGGTGGCCATTCGTCATGGGGGTCATCTGATGGCCCTCAAACTGGTGCGGACTGCACCTGGGGCGGCCGGAACGTCATCCTGATTAGTTTTTGGACCCAAATTATTGCCTGGTTAGGCGGAGTAGCAGGTGTGATTTGGTGGCAGCAGCCGGATTAGTGATGCAGATTTTCTTTGATTTTCGTGGCCAGTCCTCGGTGGGTCATCTGGTGCCCAAATAGCTGGTGCGGATTGCACCCAAGGCGGCCAACAAAATGTTATTTTTCTGCAAATAAAATAAAGGCCCATATTGTTGCCGAGGCAACAGTACAGGTTTTGTGTAATTATTTTGTGTTTTTTTTGGCAGCAGCCGTAGTAGGTTTGGTCATCCATCAGTAGGTCATCTGGCGGCCCTCAAACTGGTGCGGATTGCACCTAGAGCAGCCGTAGAGTCATCCCTCTGGTTGTGTGGACCCAAAATGTTTGCCTGGTTAGGCGATTAAAGATGATTTGTTTTTGTTTTTTTATTTTTTAATTTGTTTTTTTGGCAGCAGCCGTAGTAGGTTTTGGTCATCCATCAGTGGGTCAT